>NC_051165.1:105342490-105709990 GCF_013339725.1 Rhipicephalus microplus
GCAGTAATGGTGGACAGACAGACAAATGTACAGACAGACCAAATATTTTGCGTCGAAGGTCCCCTAGAAAAACTATCGTCTTTAAAAAAAATAGTCAGTGCTTCCAGGGAACAGAATACCGCGTCATGAAGACTCGCAAGAGGCGCAACTGCGGGTGATGTTCTCTTACTAAAATGAGGTCCACGCAACTTTCCTCACCAGCTCTTGAAAATTGATTTCCTGGGTCACTTGCTTTGGCTACTCTATTCCAAATACCTGTTCATGCAATTGGGACATGGTGCCTTCATGAGGCAGTGGACAGTGTTTTCCACTTTCTATAAACACTCTCACGAGTCAATCCCACATTTTTTCAGGAAAATAGTGGCTTGATTTGAGCCCCGACGCGGTGGTCTAGTGGCTAAGGTACTCGGCTGCTGACCCGCAGTTCGCGGGTTCGATTCCCGGCTGCGGCGGCTGCATTTCCGATGGAGGCGGAAATGTTGGAGGCCCGTGTACTCAGATTTGGGTGCACGTTAAAGAACCCCAGGTGGTCAAAATTTTCGGAGCCCTCCACTACGGCGTCACTCATAATCAAATGGTGGTTTCGGGATGTTAAACCCCACAAATCAATCATGGCTTGATTTTGATGAAATGTGTCTCCTACTACTCTTTTTCCGTTTATATCAACATACCACAGCCGTTTTTCATATCCATGTGCAAAAATATACGTGAACGTACAAAGGGCTAACATAGTCAAATACTATTTTTGTTGCCTAGAATGGGAAAAGTTAGGGATAAGAGTTAATGGAGAGTACCTTAGTAACCTGCGCTTTGCCGAAGACATTGCATTGCTGAGTAACTCAGGGGACGAATTGCAACTCACGATTACGGAGTTAGACGAGGAGAGCAGAAAGGTGGGTCTTAAAGTTAATCTGCAGAAAACAAAAGTAATGTACAACAACCGCGGAAAAGAGCAGCGCTTCGAGATAGATAATAGTGCACTTCAAGTTGTAAATGACTATGTCTTCTTAGGGCAGGTAATAACCGCGAAGCCAAACCACGAGATAGAAGTAACTGGAAGAATAAGAATGGGGTGGAGCCCATTTGGCAAGCACTCTCAAATTATGACAGGTAGATTGCCACTATCTCTCAAGAGGAAGGTATATACCAGCTGTATCTTGCCGGTACTTAGCTACGGAGCAGAAACCTGGAGACTTACAAAGAGGGTTCAGCTTAAGTTGAGGACAAACCAGCGAGCAACGAAAACAAAAATGGTAGGTGTAACCTTAAAAGACAAGAAGAGAGCAGAGTGTATTAGGGAACAAACGGCGGTTAAGGATATCATTGCTGAAATCAAGAAGAGGAAATGGACATGGGCCGGACATGTAGCGCGTTGACAGAATAACCGCTGGTCATTAAGGGTAACGGACTGGATTCCCAGAGAAGTCAAGCGGGTTAGGGGGAGACAGAAGGTTAGGTGGGCAGATGAGATTTATTTATTTTATTTATTTATTATACCCTCAGGGCCAGAGGCATTACAGAGGGGAGTGGTACAGAACAAAGGCATAACATGAGGTAGCATGGTTACAAAAAACGTTGTGTACATAAAAAGGAAAAGGAAAGACAAAACAAATTAGTATTATCGCAACAATGTGGTCACACAAACACAGATTAAACATCAGATATTTCTGCATATACAATATGGCTAAGGCAGCACGGAACAGTTGGTTATTGGTGATACCCCGCAATTTCAGTGGGAAGGTGGTTCCATTCACGGGACGAACGGGCAAGAATGACTGAGTGGCAGATTTTGTATGATAATAGTTTATGCCACCTTGTGACGGTGGTCAATGCGATGGGAAATGTATAGTGGTTGGGGTAAGAGTTCGTTGCGCAGGAAGGAATGATAA
Organism: Rhipicephalus microplus; assembly: GCF_013339725.1. Classification (NCBI taxonomy): domain Eukaryota; kingdom Metazoa; phylum Arthropoda; class Arachnida; order Ixodida; family Ixodidae; genus Rhipicephalus; species Rhipicephalus microplus. Next base: position 105,344,380 of record NC_051165.1, read on the forward strand.
TATATTTTATGTAGCATGGTTACCGAAAAGTTTCCTGCGCGATGATAAAGAGGGAAGGGAAAGGCTGCTTTTCATTGAAGATATGCTGGCAGTACGGTTATAGTTTGACAGGATAAAGCGAGCGGAATTATTTTGAACAAGCTCGAGAGAAGCGATTAGATTTTTTTGGCTTGGATCCTATACTGATGCTGCGTACTCTAACTTGGGGCGTATTAAGGATTTGTAAAGCGATAATTTTAGTGACGATGGGGCTCTAGAAAAATTGCGGCGTAAATACCCTAACATGCTATTAGCGTTGTTGATGATATGTTCAATATGTGTTGACCAGCTGAGATTAGTTGTAATGTGCACTCCAAGGTACTTATATGATGTAACTAGTTCTAAAGCTATGTTGTTTAGGTAATAAGTTGACTGATGCTTGGGGTTGCGGGATACATGCATAACCTTACATTTGTTAATGTTTAATTTCATCAGCCAAGTTTGGCACCAGTTAGAAACAGCGGTTAGATCAGACTGAAGGATTCTAATGTCGTCACTATTATTAATCTTACGAAATATCACACAGTCGTCTGCAAACAAATGAATATTAGAGCACAATTTTGAAGGGAGGTCATTAATATAAATAAGAAATAGAAGGGGCCCTAGGACGGATCCTTGTGGGACCCCAGAGCGCACTTCGCTGAAAGAAGAGTTAAAGCCATTAGCGTGAACAAATTGGGTGCGGCGGGTAAGGAATGATTCAATTCATTGTAGCACGTTTCTATCAAGGTTGAGGTTACTTAGTTTGTGAAGTAGAAGTTGATGACAGACCTTATCGAATGCTTTAGAAAAATCTAAATAAATGCAGTCTGCTTGAGACGAACTGTCCAGGATAGTGTGCAGTTTTTCAGTGAAGGTTATGAGCTGTGTTTCACAGGAGTATGTTTTACGAAACCCGTGTTGCGCAGGAATGAAAAAGGACTTTGATTGGAGGAAATTTACAAGATTTGTAAATAATACATGTTCTAGAAGCTTGCAGCAGGTGCTAGTAAGGGAAATGGGGCGATAGTTAGTAGGAGAACATTTATTTCCGGATTTATAGATAGGAACCACCTTCCCGATTTTCCATTGAAGAGGTAGCGTAGATTGATCGAGTGATTGCTGAAAAATTTTTGCCAAGATGATTGAGCTAGTTGCAGATGTATTTTTCAAAAATTTAGCGTCAACGCTGTCATAACCAGGTGAAGAATGAAACTTCAAATTGCTTATGAGGGCGGCAATACCAGGAGCGTCCATGCTCACTGGTGGCATTTGGACGTAATTGCAGTAAGGTAGGTAGGGCAAAGAGCTCTTGGATTTATGCGAAAAATGGCTTACAAATGTTTCATTAAGGACACCAGCACATTCACTTTCAGAAATATAATCACCATACATATTTAGGAGAGAGATGGAATCATTAGACGTCGGGTTAATAGTGCGCCAAAATTGTTTCACATTTGATTTTAGCATGGAAGGTAATACATTCGACATGAAATTTTCTTTAGCATTTTTAGAGCTGTCACATAGCTATCAGAAGCTTCTTTGTAGGCAGCCCATTTTGCATTAGTCTGAGAAAGTTTAGCAGCACGATGTAAACGTTTCTTTTTGTTTGATAGGCGTTTGATGCTTGGGTTGTACCATGGGCATTGTGCATGAGTCGTAATGAATTTCGTGGGGATGTACTTATCGGTTAGTCGGCGAACTTCGGAAGAAAACATATCCCAGTTAGTTTGCACAGTTCGCTCATCATAATCCTTCAAAAAACATCAAGGAATACCGCAAGTTCATCATTTATGGCCTCAAAATTTGCTTTCCTGTAGTTCCTTGTTATTTTTCTTTTCTTGCTACATGTGTGTGATGGCGCATTGATACAGAATGTGAGTAATGAATGGTCACTTATATCCGGTAAGCAGGTAATGTTGGATGCAAGGTCTGGTGTATTTGTTAAAATTAAATCAAGGGTGTTGGCGACGTGAGATGTTACCCGCGTGGGTAGTGTAACTAATTGTGTAAGCGAAAAAGTCGATAATAGTTGCAGGAATTCGCTAGCTTCGCTTGAAGATGGTGACAAAAAGGGTGGGGCGGCATGCCACTTTATGTTTGGGAGATTAAAATCGCCAAAAAGAAACAAAGGACACGAAGGGAAACGGGTATGAATGATGTTAAGAACATCGTGTAATTCATTAACGAAAGTCGGTGATAAGGAAGATTGAGAAGATTGCGGGTATAAATTAGCAACAGCAAGCACAGGACCGGGTTAACTGGCGGAACCTGGGAGAGGACTTTGTCCTGATTTGGAAGTAGTCAGGCTGATGATGATGATGATGATGATGATGATGATGATGATTTTTGTGGCAGTATACTACCAAATGCCTTGAAGTAACGTTATATTCTTTTGGTTTATTTGCAGACCGCTCTTCAGAGATGGTGCCTGACAGTGTTAAATAGCTCCGCTAATAAAGGGTACGTCAGCCATATGATTCATGCCAGCATCGCCTTACGACATAATGCAACGTTTTGGGTGCTGAGCAGGGCCCACACGGGATAACCTTAACTTTCAACAGACTGTTCAACGCGATGAATAACTTTCAGTGACTTCACTTTTCCACTGTCCAGTATTCAAGGACGTAACATAGAAATTACTTTCTACATACACAGGTTCCAACGAGTCTTTAATCCAGTATGAGTTTTAGTGCATACATCGATTTTTTCGTACTATTTCAGGCGAAAACCTAACCTAAACACAAAAACCTAAAGTTCAAGTCTTCACTAAGAGCGCAAAAGATGGGCACATGCTTTTATATGGCTCCTGGTACGTTCTGTATACTTGTCGCTGTGCAGCGTCTCGCTTTTGAGTTGATATTCGCTCTGGGTGCTGACGAATAATGGAGTACAATCGCTCATATCTGGTCAAGCAATATCTAGCATTTATGATCTTTCATTGATGCACCGCGCAGTCACGACTAGCCCACAGCTAAGCACGGAACGTGAGAACAACACCGACGTCACACCAAACGACTGAGCCAGCCCCAGTCTACGAGAATTGTCCCGGAGCACTGACTCCGACCTGACAGGACCGGAAAAACTACGGCCACCACTGGTGCTGCAGAAGTAAAACAAAGCACGCAAGCTGTGGCCGATGCAACGCAAGAGTGAGTACCAAGGCGCTACATCTTAGAAGTGGTTGTTTGTTTTTACGCAGAAATAATCTAAAAGAAAGTGACATTGTTTCCGCATAAAAATAAACACTACTTTGATGGAACGCCCTGGCATTTACTTTTGCGCAGCTCGACCACATCTCGCTTGCTCCGTTTTACTTTTGGAACACCTGTACAATGAAAGCTCCGTTATTGCCTATAGCTACCTCACATGGTTGGCCTTCATCGGTTGCGCCATCGCAGCGTTGAAGACTTCACCAGCCACTGCATAGATTACTATTGAGCTCTTTGTGGGAGGTACTTGCACCTAGCGCGGCAAATAAGACTCACAATGCAATCGTCAGTCTTCGAGTCTTCTAAACTCTATGAATCTAACGCGTTGTTGTTGATACTTGAGCCACGAAATAGTAGTATAATTATTGCTGCTGGCGTACTTTAAATGTCCTGTGCCACTACGCACTGTGCAAGCTGTCGTGCTAGTCAATTGGCGTATTGCCACACGTGCGATGCTTGAAAATTGTTCTCGTAAAGTATTACACAATTAAGACGACGAAACCGCGCTCTGTCACCACGAGGCCAAATCTTTTAGCAAAACAAAGGACATTTTGTATACCATCGGCTATTTATTAAGTTAAATGCTTACAGTTGGTGTTTCTGCACAACTCTTTTTATTTGAAGCTGTTCAGCCGTAGATAGTTCACAATAAAGAGGGAAGTACGTATGACAGGACATCTTTGATGCGTTAGCGGGCATGTTCTTACACGACTTAATACAACTAAGCGGCGTAAATTACGTTACTACTCAAAGATATATTCGCCGCAAACGGTTCGTACCTTTATCGCAGAGCACAAAACGTTTTCAAAATAAATTTAGTTGCTTCCAGTATGCACCAATATTTTTTGTAATGAAATACAAAGCGCTCATAACGTTTGGAGCACGCAACTATGAAAGCGCTCTGAACTCTTTAACGTTGATGATTCCATTTAAGAATGCCTTTTCACACTCGATTTCAATAAAAAGTAACCGCCAATGACGCCAAGAAAAGTATAGAGGATGTTATTAGAAGTAAATGCGTTGCAAATCTGTACAATAAAACGGGGAAGAAAAGACCACTTACCACCGGCAAAGAGAGAACCTGCTACCTTCTAATAACGCGTCCAATGCTTTACTTCTAATAACGCGTCCAATGCTTTACCACGGAGCTGCGGTGGGGCTCATGCTTCTGCCCACTTTATAGGGTTTATATGTGCATTTAAACGTGGCAGTATTAATTAGCGCCTCCAGTTGTCATTACGGTGAGCGTGGAGCACTTTTTTTTGCCTTTTTGCGTCGCGTAGCACGCGAACCTATTACGAGCTGACAGCAGACCAATAATCCCTCTTTTACTACCTGAACGCATCAAGCCTGTCAGAACCAGACCCTCGCTATGAATGACTGAATGAATGAAGGAAGGAAGGAAGGAAGGAAGGAAGGAAGGAAGGAAGGAAGGAAGGAAGGAAGGAAGGAAGGAAGGAAGAAAGGAAGGAAGGAGGAAGGAAGGAAGGAAGGAAGGAAGGAAGGAAGGAAGGAAGGAAGGAAGGAAGGAAGGAAAGGAAGGAAGGAAGGAAGGAAGGAAAAAGGAAGGGTAAATTTAAGAGCTCGCTTAGCGACAATATTATCGAGAACTAACAGGCAATGACCCCAAAAACGTATAGGGCGTGTTATTAAAAGTAGTAGTAATGGAATTGTGAAGAAAAGTGGACTAAAAGACACCTAGCCTCCAGAAGGGACAGAAGAGTTCTCTTTTCGTACACTTCTGCTTTTAACATTTACGTAACAACTACTTCTATTAACATCGCGTTTAATAGCACCCTTACACTTTCTCTGGAGTCATTGTCTAAAAGCTCTCATTAATGTTGTGTACAGCAGAGAAAACGAGACCTTCAACTTTTACACCTTTCCTTTTACACTCCTTGTCGTTTAGAGAAGCGATTGTGGAAAAAAGAAAGAAGGGCAAGTACAGAAACCATCGACACAGGGCATGTGTGTCAACTGAAAAGGACAAGCACAGAGTTTCCTACTAAGCAGATGGCTATGAACGACAGTAATTTGTATAAAAGCAGAATTGGCCGCAACTACTTTCACCTATCTTACATCGAGAGACTAAAGAACTTGTTGGACAGCATGAAAAGTTTTTATTTCATGAGCGCTGTTTTCATCATGGCAGTGAGCTTAGCAATACGGTAAGCACGAATTCGAATATCAAGACATTATTATGTATAGAGAATACGTATCATCTGCGAGGTCTAGAAAGTCAAAATGGCTTTGCCCTATCGCATGTGCAGATAGATAGATAGATAGATAGATAGATAGATAGATAGATAGATAGATAGATAGATAGATAGATAGATAGATAGATAGATAGATAGATAGATAGATAGATAGATAGATAGATAGATAGATAGATAGATAGATAGATAGATAGATAGATAGATAGATAGATAGATAGATAGATAGATAGATAGATAGATAGATAGATAGATAGATAGATAGATAGATAGATAGATAGATAGATAGATAGATAGATAGATAGATAGATAGATAGATAGATAGATAGATAGATAGATAGATAGATAGATAGATAGATAGATAGATAGATAGAATAGATAGATAGATAGATAGATAGATAGATAGATAGATAGATAGATAGATAGATAGATAGATAGATAGATAGATAGATAGATAGATAGATAGATACGCTCAAAGCCGCTGAAGTTCGCTAAGAAAGGCTTCTCGTTTAAAAAGAGAATGTGCTCAGAGCTGAGCAGATACTGTACTGTAAGAGCACCAACAAAGATGTACAAACAGCAAAAATTTACAATGCATGCCTAAAGCTTATTTTTTTTAAACTGAGCCTTTTTTAACTTTAATCGCACACTTCATAACTTTGTTTTTTTAGCATACATGTTCACTGCATACTCAGCACATCAGTAATTACTTGCGACGAGAAATTCTAGCTGTAGTAACTGTGTAACTTAACTCTAACACTATATGTAGCAAGTCTGAAAAATTTTTAATTGATTTATATGGGAGGTTTAACGTCCCAAAAGTACCATATGGCTATGAGAGACGCTGTAGTGGAGGGGTTCGAAAATTTAGACTACCTGGGTTTCTTTGACGTGCCCCCAAATATGAGCACCCGGGCCTACAACATTTCCGCCTCCATCAGAAATGCAGCCGTCGCAGCCAAGATTCGATCCTGTGACCTGCGGGTCAGTAGCCGAGTACCTTAGCCACTAGACCACCGCAGCGGGTCTGAAATACTTTTTTAGGCCCATCAAAAAAATACATATTACCTATGATAAGGGCTCACGGCTCAGAATTAAAACTATTGCCTACCCTGCCGACACGACGCGATGTTGCACAATTGAGAAGTACTCAATGTACCATTGCACAGCAAGAAAGGATCAAAACTGCACGCATCTGCGATTGTTTATTTAACAAATTTAGCAAAACTACATTGCCCTCACTGCGCGAACTATCTATCGGCAATGAGCAAGTTTCCTTCCCGATTCCATATCATGCATTCACTTCACTTTAAGATCAACACTTCAGGGCAAGCGCCGTATCTGACGGCAGAATCAGGCCCTTGTCCTGAAGCCACGGTATTAAGCTTGAACGCCGCAACACAATGAGAGCGACTTTCATTCAGCGATCTCGATGTTCAGTTCTATGCATATGCTTGTTAGCTTTCAAGAGTCTTTACACTTGGGCTCAAAGCTTTCGATATGTATGAGTGGCTTGTTTTGTTCAGACCCGACCATATATATTAGTTGTACTGGCTAGGACATGCGCAATAAACGATGCAAACCTTACTTGACATTATTTTTGTTAGTCTAGGCCAGTTAGGTCACCTGGCGATAAATACAGACGCAAACTCTGATTTAGCAACGAAAAAAAAAATGCCAGAGGAAGCGAGCAGCGCGAACCAGCAGCGAACCCCCCACCTGCAGCATAAAAAGATGTGTCTGTTTATTGGTGATGATAGTACTACCAGAGCTATGTAGTCTCGCGGAATTGCAGATCAGTACGCCGCCACTACGTATTAGGGGCAAAGCTTCTTAAGGCGTTGGTCTGTTTATCCCTTGTATGTATGTAGTAGTACGTTGCCACCGGGGGCATATACCCGCTCTAGAGCGGATATATGCCACAGGGGATGCGATATGGCGGTACTTGCAGTGTTCACTAGATGGACGCATGTACGGACGGACAGACAGACTATCATACGGACGGACGGACGGACGGACGGACGAATAGACGCACAGACGTACGGACGGATGGACGCACGAACCGACAGACATACTGATGGATGGACGGACCCACGGACGCACGCGTGGATGGAGGCATGGATTGGTCACGCGGACGGACGGAAGCAAAAACGAACGAATGGACGGAAGAACGGACGGGATGACGGACCCTTCGTCCCACTCATCATCTTTCACTCCGTGAATGTGCTGTGATTTTTTTGCACGTTATTTTGATACAACAGCCCAAAGGTACAGTTTGCGTTCTCTAAACTGGTAGGTGATCTGTGGCTCCATCAGGTGAGCTTGTTTACTTCGTGGTTGTGCCTTGTTTCTGCCTTGATCTGTGCCCAGCAAAGCATCAGTTCTGCCTGTTCGTGGGGATTTCTTGCCATGGCACTATTCTCTTTCACTGATTAGAAATTTTCGCCATGGGACGTTCACTGTTTTGTGTTCTTGCAAGGTGGGGGGACTCGATGGCGATGCCGAGTACCTACGCGGCATATGGCTGCCGCAGCACTAACGGTCGCGATTAGGCCACTTTCCACAAGTTTCCTCGTGATCAGAAGGTGGCTGCAAAAGGGGCCACTGCAGTTAAAAGAAAATACTTTAAACCTATATACATGGGATGAAGTGCACTGCGGTGGTCGCGAATCTGCGGAATTTCGAAGCAGCAGCAGCAGTCCTCCTCTTTCCATTTGTATGTATTGTGTGCATAGAGTAATATAAAAGGTCAAGAGTGGACACTTCCATAGGTCCCTGCGGCTGATTTGGGTTCGCAGTGCACCAATGATATTTGCCCTGACTAATAAATTGCGAAACTGCAACACCACTATTCTTTTTCATGACAGAAAAGTCGAGAAGAATATATGTCAAAAATTTCTTAGAGTGTGGTTTCAGGAAGATCTGGGCTAGAACGCACATGTAGACAAAATTGTCACAGAATTAAGTAAAACATGACAGCCGTCTTTGAAGCGCTTTTGCGGAAAAGAAAAAGTGAAGGTACTAGAGCTACCACGGGGGAACAAGGAACTGAAACCGTAAGACCTGCAGTGATTCCTTGTGTTCATAAGGTCTCCCACTACCTAAAAAAGATAGCATGCCAGGAGGTGGTTCTAGATTTGTAACCGTTGGTTGAGGGCGACGGCTGTGAAGCACCTGCTGGACCTCGTCCCGAATAATATTGGTGATGCTGCTTACCTCCGGCTGTCTCGCCCCGTGTAGTTTCGCGATTTCCTCGCGGACGACGGAGCGGACGATTTCGCGAATCCACTCAATGCTGTTGCTCCCGAAGCTGGCGGAAAATTCAGTAGGTGATGCAGAATTCACTTGCCGGTTGAGTAGGGCTGACCGCTGATGAAGTACCCTCTCCATCGTAGTGGCTTCGGTCAGGAATTCTGCTACACTCTTCGGAGGACTCCGCACTAGACCAGCAAAAAGCTGCTCCTTCACGCCTCGCATCAGATAGCGTAGCTTTTTTTCTTCTGGCATTGCCGGATCCGCTCGCCTGAAAAGCTGCGTCATGTCCTCCACGTACATGGTGACGGTCTCATTAGGCATCTGGATGCGTGAATGCAATGCACGTTCAGCACGATCGCGGCGGTCGGGGCTCCGGTAGGTCTCCAAGAGGCGATGCTGGAACTCGCGCCAGGATGTCAAGACATCACTTCTGTTCATGAACCACGTTCGGGCGCCGTCTTTCAAACACGCGTAGACGTTGCGGAGTTTGGCGGCTTCGTCCCAGTAGTTGATCGCTGCGACGTGTTCGAACTCGCTCAGCCAGTCGTCCACATCCTCAAACAGCTCTCCGTGAAAGGGACTAGGCATCAGCGGGTTCTGGACAGTGCAATAAATTGGTGCCGACGACGTAGGAGTTTCCATGACGCCTTGAGGCGAAGTCATAGTCGCTCTATGGATAAGCTGTGCCGGTGTCTCTGGTGGTAGGCCTCGTTGGCGGCGGCTTGTTCTGTGAACCGGCGTGTCCACGGGCACAGGGCTTGTGTTCCGGCTCCTGGATGGGCTCTTGTGCATGGGGTGCGTCGTCAGTTGTCGTACCCAGCAGCTCCACCAATCTTGTCACCAATCTTGTCTCACTCAAGGAAACCTTCCGCAGAACTGCTCGTCAAGCTAGGACAAAAAGAAAAACTGCTCCAACCCAACCTCTTCGTCCTCTTCCACACGAAAACCACGCGAATTCATGCGGCATTAAAAAGCGGCTCAATCCCAACCTCTTCGTCCTCTTCCACACGAAAACCACGCGAATTCATGCGGCAATAGCATGCCAGTATGGGGTAAGTAAAACTGTTGGCTGCTTATATAGATTGAGTACTCTGGTTCCTTCTTGGCTGAAAATTTTGTTGTAACGCACTATTTTACTCCCGACAAACTTACTGCATATTATTATGGGGCAAGACAACACAAAACAAATATAAGAAGCTAATCGTGCTGCAAAAAGAGTCTTACGGGCATTTGAGGGTTATCTTGGACGTTTACAGAATTTCAGAACACAGCCTTTTTTTATCAAGTACTCTATGTTAAAGGCAAATCAGGTGTACCAATAAAGTTAATGCAACATATCAAACAAAACAGGACACACTATATCATGTATGCACCCACCAACCCACGTCACAGCTTTAGGTAACACTATCTGAAAACACCAAAAGTAAGAACAAATTATGGGAAACAGTTACAATGTTACCAAGCACCTTCACTACTCAATAGAATACACGAATTTCACGACGAAATTGTGGAAGCGTCAAGTGAATCATTTAAAACATTGCTCATTTCACAAAGTATTGAGTTTGTTTGCTAAAGCTGCTGCATGTATTTTCAATTTCCGTGTCTTAATTGCCAATTTTAGTTGTTGACTTGGGCAAAATGACCTATCAGTGTACTACGTAACATTTTTTGTTGTTGTTTATTTGCAGACATAACGTGTTTATTCTCGCTTTTCCACTTTTTGTACACATGTTCTTTTAATTTCTTGATTATTCAGTGCAATATGTCTGTACAGCATGCTTTGTATTGACTTCCTCTATGTATGGCCTGCGTGCCAAACTGTCGTAGGAGCAGAAGCATTTGTGAGGCCACATGGCCTTTAGCTTCTGCTTCCTTTCTGTTATAAACAGAAGAGATAAAGTCAATTCTATTCAATTTGATTCAAATGGGTGTAACTTTGCAGCCTCAGAGATGGCAGACCGCAAAAAATACTGTCTCGAAGGCCATTTTGTAGTGACTAAGATTATTATACAGCCTCCGAGACCACTTCTACGTGCGTGCTCATCTCTGAAACCACACATTATTTTTTAACGCGTCGTTTAGATGCATCGATGAGCTTCGTGTAAGCTGCACCGCTAGAGTAGCATGCACACGATGCCAATGTGGGTCTATGCACATATTTTAATTAAAACATGAGAACGATATGAGGAGCGAAAGCTTTTATTTTTAGTTCATATTCTTGGTAAGCACACGCCAACTTTATTAATGTTTGATAAACACAGGCACAAAGAGAGGTTCATTGCACGTCCAGACCCGTAAATATAGCGGTCATATCATGATTCTAAATTACAAACAAGAAATAAACATATAGACAACAATAAAACAAGAACCGCAGCAAAATAACTCGGCGATAAACACACACAACTACACATACAGTGCACAACACGACACGGCAGTAGTTGCCTCAGCACTTGACTCCGGCATGAACCGAAAAAGGAAAAGAAAAATGTTGGCTTTACGTTTTCTTTCCCACCTTCGTACTAATTTTCTCCTGCACACTGTACACCACTCTTTCGCGAAAAATAGCCACAAGCAGTTACTGCAGATAAAACAAAGCAATTTTAGGTGTCATGCAAGCCGTTAACGAGGCGGAATTGTTTACTAAAAGATTACGTACTATCTTTGGCTAGCAAACATTTTTCTTGGTTCGTTCGAGCTTCAAGCAATTTGAGAACAGCACAGATAACGATACTGGGCATAGCTGCACTTTTCACAAAATCTCACTCATGCAGTGAACTCGAATAGATGTAGTGGCACAAAGGCAATCTATAGCAACGCGAGCAGGGACTCAATTTCTTGAGCCAAGAAAGAATTTTCTCGCAAACGTGCTGCGAAGCATCTCAGACAGTTTTCTTTTGTATGAAGTCATCCGCGAAAACAGTACGCGAAGTGAACAGCACAAAAAAGATCTCTGCACTGAACAGCACAATGCCAGAAACGTTTGGTTAAGGCTTCAATGACAAATGCAACACGCACTTGATATAGTATTGATAGCATTCGTGTATACCTATACCAGCAGCCAAGCTGAGAGACGACCGAAACAATCGAAGACCATGACGCATGCCAGGCACGTTATCGCACATCTTTTATGGAATCTCCCTGGTGTTGCCCTTACTTCTTCATTGCCACAAATGCTCATGATTACGGAGTGTGACAACGCTGCCGTCGCGTCGACGCCACGTGCACTTCCCTCGCGTCCGATTCATGCCAGATCCCAGCCCGATGTTATCGTACCGTACAATCTCAGACAATAAAGAAAGAATCAGGCCGCTATCACATACGCAAAAACACGTAGACGTATGATGCACTAATAAAGTATACTGTAGTAAATAACGAGTACGCGTGTTTCCTTGAAGCAGTGAGTGATGAGTAGCCTCCTTACGGCTGGGGTGAAGCTGCGTAGCTTAGCCGCTTTTTGCCCGTGTGACAACTCTTGTCACTTTTATGTTACTCTATGGTGCGTGCATGAGCACCTATAGCAAAAACACGTGTACAAAGATATCAATACACATATTCGAAATCAACTATTTTACACTGCAGTAGCATGCTTCTATATTGTGCAGCTAATACACCGTTTCATTTTAACACATCATCAATGTAGTACTCGACAGAACTTTAAAAAAGCGACGGTATTATAAAGAAAGAGAATTGCAATACATGAGCCAAACTATTCTTGCGCAATTATCAGTGCAGTTCAGAGCACATATCAACACTGCGGCGTGAGCGGCACTCTCCTGGCTATTTTTTTTCCTCGGGGTAGCATATCAACTCACTGCGTGCGCCTTGTCCAGCGCGAAGAACGATACCGACTGCATTAACAACGCTGCACTCTGAGCTGTGAAATCCACGAGCAGCTGATGTTTCTGCACGCTGCCCTCGCGTAGCGTGGATCGTGCCAATAGGCTAAAAGCGAGTGCTGGTGCTGCTGTTTCTTATCGAATTTGATATCCACTGCTAAGCCTATCATGTGTAACAGTTTACTACAGTGAAATTAAACACTGGCGTGCATCTAATACGTGCCAGTCTATGTTTCCGACGCAGGTGAAGGTGGCTGGTTGGGACTCGCTTTCCTGTGCCGCTTCAGTCGTCCATTAAAGTGGTGACATGCTCGAACATGAACGGATGTACAGTGGTGAGCACTGTTCGGGTGAACACGCGAGTGCATGGCCGACGGCACTATCAGCGCCACGTAACAGTCATCGATGAAAACATTGCACATGCGCAGCATGTGCTTTGCGAAACACTGTTTCCACCGTGCGCATCACGTCATCGATACGCTTGTTCGTCGTCTGCTAGCCGCATTTTTCGTTCGCTGGGCTGATACCTTCTGCATTTCAAGGTCCATCTGGATTGAACATTGGCACGTGAAGAAAAAAGACAGTGTAAGAGGGATATTTATTAAACTTTTCATTCAAGAAAATTTCACTTTTGCAATTCAAGTTAAACAAGACCATGAGAACAAATATAAAAACATGAGCAAATCTAATAGCGAGCCATGTGACCACACACAGCAACGACTGCAGCTATTCTGGACGGTAACGTGTCGTAAAGTGATCGAACATATTCCCGATTGGCTTTCAGCCTTTCCCACTCGTTGCTGACTTGCGCCCGCAACTGGTCCGAAGTCGCGGAATAAAGGCGCTTCCTTGCCAAAGAAGCTTTCAGATGGCCCCACACGTTTTCTATCACATTCAGTCAGGTTCGCTCCTTTCGGAGGCCATTCCAGTAGCTGCATATGCTGCTCCGCCTGGAACTCCTTGACAGCCCGCGCCGTGTGTAACGGTGACCGGTCCTGTTGGAACAGGTAATCACCGTCTGTAAATAAACTGCCCGCATATGGCAACAGCACATTGTTCAAAATGTTGCAGTATTGTTCCGACGATAAGTGTCCACGTATACGTTGCAGGGGCCTTAAACCATATCTTGAAACAGCACCCCACACGCTCACACTCGATCTCCCACTGGCAGAAACACCTTGCACGTTGTCTGGGTCGTTCCTGCGTGGCATTTTGACGTTAACTAAAAGAATTGCTTTTCAAAGCAGGGAGTTTTCCTCACCGTGTGCCTGGTAGTCTCCAAACACGCAATATTTGGTCTTGTCGCGTCGAAAACGTCGACTCATCTGAAAAAATGACGCGACCCCACTTTTCTGATGTCCATGCTTCGTGCGACTCAGCAAACTGCCGTCGTGCGTCCTTGTGTGCCGCCTTTAGTAGTGGCTTCTGCGCTGCGGCGCGACTGCGAAGGCCCGCAGTACGCAGGCGACGTCGAACAGTGGTGTCCGAAACGTCCAAATTCAAGTCCTCGCGTATTGCTGGGGCTGGCAAGAAAGGTTTACGAACAGCAGCTGCAACTATGAGGGCGTCTTCATTGTCTGTGGTAGCTTTAGGGTGGGGCGCGCGGGGTGCATCCTGAATGTGACCTTCATACTTGTTGGCTTGAATTATCCTGTTCACAGTCTTCAGGGGCCAATATACCGCTAAAGCGACAATATACCACTGCGAATAACCTTTCAGGGAAATATCGACAATTGAGCGCCGTTCATCATCCAGAACCCTAGACATAATACGATCTGGCGAGAGAATGAATGGCTGCAAAACATGTTTGGTTGTTTTATATACGGCGTTGCATGCACAACAACTTTGAAGGGAACGAATAGACACGTGCCCATAGATATACAAGTTTTTTTGTCTTGTTCTGTTCAAGCACAGATGTTTAAAAAAATATTAAAATGCAGGATGCATGGGCTTAGAAAACAAAAATGCGGCTAGCAGACGACGAACAAGTGCGTTCATGACGTCATGCGCGCGGTGGAACAATTATTTCGCGGAAGGCGTGATGCGCATGCGCAATATTTTCAGTGATGACCATAACGGGGCGCTCACATTGCCGTCGGCCACGCGCTCGCGTGTTCCCCTTAACAGTGCTCACCGCTGGACGTACAGCGAACTCGGTCCGACTTTTCCAGTTCGCCATACTTACAGCAACTGCTCGATTTCAACGCATAGTGGTGGTGGTGGTGGTATAAGAGGAAGAGGCGCCTAATTTCTAGGGAGCACGGCGCAGCGCCTCAAGAGATAAACACGGCATTCACTGTTGGCGAGCGCAGTCAGCTGTCCCCACCTTCCCGGCAGTGACGTCATGGAGCTTCGACCAATTACAGTGGCGAGGAGACTCGCTATGGCGGCCGCGGCACGTGCTGCTTGTTTTCAACAAAATAAGGTTGTTTCCTTTGGATTATGCAAATTTTCCATCTGATTTTCGAGTTCACCGCAAAGATTAGGTATCATGACACCATAATTTAGTTTTTTTCAAGTGTTTTAGTGCCCATTTAAATCTTGCAAAGTATACCTCCTTTTCCACCTCCTCATACATACCCAGTCCTTCTCAGTCTCCGTTCCATCATCCTTGAAACATTTCTCCTCATCTACCATCTTCTCGCCACTCCCCTTGCTAAACTCTATTTTACAAGGATATCACATGGTGTAACCTCCTCTTCTTCTTTTCTTCCTCCTCACACTCACTTCACTTTCCCATGCATGTCTAAGCTATAAGCTTCCTTGTTGTTTAATTGTTGTTTTTTGCGGACATTGGCATATTAGCTGAAAGATTGGCATATAGCCTAAGCAGCGTCACTGTTAAAAGATAACGACCTTGACCGCCAACGAGGTTCGTGTTGTGCACCGAGAACTCCGCCATTAGTTTTACAGTGGGTGCCTTCAAAGCATAAGATGCGTGTCTCTTCGTCTACTCTGAAAGGCGAAGATGATAAGGTCCATTTTAAGCAGCGAATCACACAGTAAGCCTGGACCTCAATAGCCATTTGTACCGAATTGAAATGGTCAGAAGTGTGGCATGCAAATTATTTACCTGTGAGCAGATGCTTATGTACATTTTATGCCTCCGCCCATCTTATCAGACTCTTGCGTGAAGTCAAGCTTTCATGCAAGATCACCATTCGAAGAGATTATTCTGAAAACTTGGCCCACGTCTTCGCGCATGCACAAGGTCACTAAAAGATACTTGAAAGCGGCTGGACTCAATGAGCGCTTGTTAACTGCCAGCGTAAGTTCGTGTTGTGTGTGTTCAAACTAACCACACCTCTTGCTCTTTCTTTTCTATCATTTTTATCATCCCCAGTTTCCTCAGACCACTTCTAGGGTAGTTAAACAATTCGTTCTGTTTCTTCCTGTCCCTCTCTGAAATAAAATTTCCTTCTATTTGGGTAATGTCATTGGGCAGCTGCACCTCTCGCATCGAAACACTAATTTTACACCGAAGTTGTTTTGAGAGAAAAGCGTGCAAGTTTGAGGTCTTAAAAATTTTTCAATGGTACAAAAGTCTATCGTTGTATGTCTGCAGATATTCAACGAAAGCTGGCTCAATCATCAATTTAAGGGTTAGAACGCAATAGCGTAGACGGACCCTGTTCGCATCATTTCAATCACTAGCCTGCCTTCGGTTCTCGGGAAGTACGTGAACTGTATCGCAAGAAAGAAGCGCCTGGGCACGTAATAAACGTAGCTGTTTCAAACTATTCCAGAATGTCCAGCGTAAATGCATTTGCAAAGTGCCCACTGCAGCATAAGTCTTCCTTTTGCGAATGAAAGTACCCACCGCTAGTCAGTACAACAACGCCAACTTGCGCCGCAGTAGGCTTCCTTCATGCTGTTGCTGATAACAATGATAAATTATGTCTATTCACTTGTAAATAACGCCCACTGATTGCTTATTTCAAGTTTTGTTACTTGGCACAATCCCACACTGCTGCCACGCAATACCACATGCGTTGATCACACTTCTCACACTATATAATGTTCACTTATGTTTTTTGTTGTTTTTTTGTTTTGTTTTTTACAGTTTCAAGCACGGTCTCGCCTCTGTGGTAGAACATATGCTTGCTAATCGAAATTCCGCAGCTCGATTCACAATAGAACCGGTATTTTTATAATTTCATTCTTTGCATCAGTCTCATATTTTGGCTCACTCACAACGTTGACTTATCGCTTGCAACTAAAGACATCTACACCACACCGCAACAAAAATTTCCGCAAGAAAAGCTCCTTAACGCTTTCGCGTTAGTACTCATGCGTTTATTCGTGGTTTTGGGCATGAAACCACACGAAAACACTCACGTGTCGTACGAGGAACTTTCCGCAAAATTACTGTCATAGTTTTTGCTTTATTATATAAACCTCCTCGATGATAATGCTTTTCCGACTTAACGATATTTTTCTCGAGCTATTTACCCTCTTAACGACGTTCTCATGCGCATGTGTACCTCACCCCCAATCGGTGCGCTATACGGACGGAACTTAAGCGCTCTCCACCATGAATCGTCTGCTGAAAAGTGGCGGATCTAAAGACTATAGCCATTATATGCGCCGCTCCATGCTCACTGCACCACGCAGCCCAGCGGCACATTTGATCTTTCTTTACCCTCTTTTGTGGGACTATGCAGTACTATTATTTTTAAACAATCTGTATCTAGTTTACAGCATAACATCAATAATGGTACAACTATATAGACTGAATGTATCGTAATTGGCTGTAACACTGCGTTCCGCGCAAACGCTCGCCCCGAGATAATCTCAGCCTGGCTACAGGGTAGACCCGACGCGTGTTGCGTTTAGTCCAGCTGAGGTGTTCAGCTCTTTAACATGCTGCGAGATGTCAACCATGGCCCAAGTAACGTGTCCAATCAGTCGCGCTATTCTGGCTATCACACGACTGCCTCTGTTCACATTCTCCCCGTTAACTCCTATAAAGCTACCACAAGGGTTTGCATCATTGATAATGGACGTTAGTCCTCTATATGGAGATGTAGCGCTATGCGTTGATGTGGGTGCACCCACGTTATACGGTGCAATATTTCACAAACACCAATAGCCGTTTTGCAAGCTCTGGTATTTTTGTACACTAGCGGCATTCAACTACTTCTATAAAAACACGGTTTACTTTCATGTTACGGTAAATTGAATGAATGAGGGATCAATCATGTGTTGATTTCTATTTGTGACCTCTTGAAATGCCACAGCTGTGTCCGGGAACCCTACCCCCATCATCATGATAGTGCACAAACACCAGACCACTGTTTGCTGGGTGCGGTATTTTGTTGACAGGTCATTATTAATGATTTTCGTAATTCGCACGTGTTGGCCTAGCCGAGCTCACCAATCCATGCTGGCTGTGACACTCCGCAATGACTCGGCAGTGATAGTTGCGATATCCTCAAAAAGTCACAGCTTTGTTGCAAAGATGGAGCATCGAACCCGATAGCAAAAAATTGGAATGTCACGCGCACAATGGCAAGCAGGTCGAAATGTGTACCACGTTTCTCACGCACGAATGACGCCCGAAACGTAGTCACAGGTACAGATGAACATGAATAAGCGTCTCAGCTGTTACTTCGCTGAGTCTGAAAAGCGCACCCTTTTCGCAAATGGGGACTGTGCAATGATTGCAGTGACCTTTGTGCGCCCCGTAACTAAACAGCATCGTTCCGGTGAAAGCCCAAAGCCAGCCAAGACGTACGTTTGTCCCCAGCGCGAGATACGCGCACGCCTGAGCGTTCACCCTGCCCCCTCTCCGCGGGGCAATGTACGCGTCGGGACGATGTGGCAACGCGTGCTCATTGCGCCATCTTGCTGGCGATGCCGACAACACGATAGTGCCTCCTGAGATGACCGTCATTGGCAGTAAGTAGTGAATATAAATAGCTTGGCGTTCAAATGTTGAAGGAGGTGCTCTTTCGTGGCTCAATGTTCGTGCGACAACTAGTTAATCATTTTATTTTCTTTCGAGATGTTCAACACCCCTTCTTAAGAACGGTATGCCAGTTACGCCTTTGTCGTGTTCTGCCTTTGTGGTAAGCACCGTAAGCATGCCGGGAGCTACGCGAGGTTTCTTTAAGGAAGTTGCGGATAGTGTCCGGTTCTTGTCAGTTCGGTTTTCCAATGAATACCTTTTTTTGGTCAGGCGAAAGAAATTGCTTAAAGACATATGCGACATGATTTTTCCAGTTCCTATGTATAGGTTAATAAATAGCGGGGGAAAAGACAATGATGTTCTTAAGCGTGTTAAGAAAATGCAAATTTAGCCTAGTGCAAAAAGCTATTTTCTTTAAATTACACTCCGGAACACTACCAGTTAAGACTTTTTTAGAAGATAGAGGAGTTTATATGCCATGGGATTCGAACTGTTTGATCTGCCGAAAGCCGGAAACAATAGATCACGTTTTTCTGCATTGTTGGGAAGGGGTTTACTTCTGGGATGTTTTACAGAGAACTTTAAAAAAGGAACTTCCCTTACATTCACTGGGTATCAGGTTTTTAACAGTAGAAAAAGAGGAGGGGCTGCTTTTTGATCTTATAATGCTGCTTGGCCTCCATTGTCTATGGCGGGCAAGAATGGCCGGTTACTACTGTGACCCTGACAGGCGTCCGGCCCGTATGCTGCTCCGCGAAAGCATTGCTCAGTACATTGATATACTCAAACAACAAGATTTTGTTCCGGAATGGCTCTCCAGGGTCGAACCCCTGGTGAACCTGAAGGAATTATAGCACTGTAATCACTAATAGTTCTGCGACTGTTTTGTCATCACTTCTGTTTGTATGTTACTGTTTATAGTGACTTATATTGATGTGTGTGCTTTGTGCTAAACCGGTAATAAAGAAAAAAAAGCTCTTTCGTGGCTCAATGGATAACCCCTCGAACTCGCAGTTTGGAGGTCCCACGTTCAATTCCGCGCGCATAAGTCTCTTCCTGAATTATTTTTTTTCTTCTTGCATTTTCATATATGCACGGTAAGTGACGGTGACGCCGACGCCGGCGAAATATCCAGCCGTGAGTGTCCATATAATTGCTATGGCGATAAAATTTTTTTCCCTTAATTCATCCAGGGTATGTGGTTTACTACGATACATACGGCCCCTCAGAAGACTACATAACATGAAATCTTTGAACAAGATTTTACGTTTCTGTATGTACATGCCATACCTTTTTTCAATGCACTACGCAGTTTTCATCATTCCTTATTTGTTCTTGTTTTTATTTTCAGCTCTTCACATAGAAAATTGGCCAGCTAATACATTATTAAAAGTTTAGTTAGCAGGCCCAGTTCTGTGGATCTGTGGTACTCGGTAGTGCCGAAAACAAGACAAAGGACACAGGAAGAAGTGGCAAAAATGAGCGCTGACTGTACAATACGCCTTTAAAGCACTGAGAAGTAAAACTTAGATACACTTCCCGGCCATACGGTACATGTGCAAAAAAAACTTTGAAGCTTTTTTTTTTTGGTAAGAAAACCGAAGCACACCCACGGCACATGAAGTTATACCAAGATACAAAATTTTCTTATTATTAGGAATTCTGACGATTGATTGGTATCTCAAAAGGGTCGCAAACATATATGTTCTCCATCAGCTTACTTACATCTACAAATTGTCGTAAGCATGTCAGTTAGACGTCGGTGACACTAGATTACTAGGGGATTTTGTATCTTGGTATGACTCGAAGTGCCGTGGTTGTGCTGTGCTTTCTGAGCAAAACGGGTGTGAAATTTTTTATTGCACATGCCCCGTATGGCTAATGGCTGTGTATCTTTAGCCAGGTGCGCATGCCACGATGGTATCCGCGTGGCACGACAACACGGAACGCATGCGCGTTCTGTGAGCACAGTGATTGGTACGATATCTGAATGCGGGCAAGATGTTGCGGCAATATAGTGGTTTTCCGACATAAACCCACGACAACTGTAATCATACTTATCGCACACGGTAATATTGCGCAGCGGTATTTTCGTCATTGTGCAAAGGTTTCTTATTGAGGTGCTTGTCCTTCCTTGACGACCCACTAGCCTGTGTTGAAGTATAGCAGCGACGAGCGTCCAACACGAAGAGACAATGAAGAGCCACTCACGCAGCAGCGTATAAATATGCTAAGCAGTCAAATCAATCCCATTAAGTTGTTCAAGGGGGAAATTGATATGAGCAAGAAAGACGAAACTTTCTGTTATACTAGCCGGTATTTCACTACATTTTAATATAATGGTAACTTTCTGCTTCATTATGTTGTCTGTATTGTTACCAATAAATAAAGTGCCTGGTACTATACGAACTATTTATTTAGGGCGAACCTGCGCCCGCCAACTCAAAACTAAATGGTCAGCCAAAACGTCCCTTGCTTGCTGTCTCCAACTTCGTCATTATCTTTTCTTCTTCACCTCGAGGCTCGTGCCAGTCCAGTGGCGTAGCATCGTGGCGCGCGCAGGACGGCGTTCCATGGCGCGGCTTCTTTGCTACTTGTGTAGCGGCTTTTACATTGCACTCCTCTACTGCGATGCTAAAACTGTGGCATTGGTCCCCCTCCTAGCACGCATCGCCCCGATGCGTACAGCCGGCTGACAGTTTCTAAACAATAAGACTTGTCCTTGTGTTAGACGACGTGAGCTGGTTCGCTTGTTCAGTTCCTGTCGTAGTATGGTTTCATTCACACTACATGTACAACTTCCGGAAGATTCCTGCGTCGTGTTGTGCATACTTGACCTTCAGTGATCACTTCGTAGTTTAATGGGCATAGCTGAGGAAGAACCCTGTAAGAGCCAAAATAGCGCCTTATAAGCTTTTCTGATAGGCCACGTGCCCGTACAGCCGTCCAGACCCACACTTGGTCTCCAGGGAAGTACTGAACGTCCCTTCGTCTTAGATTGTAACAGTGCGCGTCGACGTCCTGCTGTTGAATGATGCGGTTCCGTGCTAGTTGTCGCGCCTCTTCTGCCCTTTCTACATATTTGCTTAAGTCAGGGTCCTTTTCATTCGTGCTGTTGACAGGCAGCATCGCTTCTAATGTCGTTATTACTGTCCGACCATAAACAAGTTGAAATGGCGTGAAGTGGATTGTCTCTTGTACTGCAGTATTGTATGCAAATGTAACATATGGTAATATGGTGTCCAAAGTCCGACGCCCGACGTCCGCATACATCGCGATCACGTCAGCAAGCGTCCTGTTCAGCCTTTCAGTTAAACCGTTAGTTTGCGGTTGGTACGCTGTAGTTCTTCTGTGGTCGATGCAGTAAACGCAGTTCCTGGCAGTAAACGCAGTTCCTTTGTCAGTTATAAGGACTTTAGGTGCGCTAAGTCACAAAAAACTGAGCCACTTCATTTGCCGTTCCTTTTGTGAGAGATGACGTCTAGGAATACTGGGTCATGTAGTCGGTTGCTACAACTATCCAGTGATTCCCGAATGATGACATAGGAAATTGTCCTAGCAAATCCATTCCTGCCTGCTCAAATGGCACTTTCAGTGGCTCTATCGGTTTCAAAAGACCTGCTGGCTTCCGGGCGGTACTTTGCGTCTTTGGCATTCTCGGCATGATCTGACATAGTACTGTACTGAATCCATCAATTTTGACCAGTAATATCTCTGGCGGATT
This sequence comes from Rhipicephalus microplus, assembly GCF_013339725.1. Lineage (NCBI taxonomy): Eukaryota > Metazoa > Arthropoda > Arachnida > Ixodida > Ixodidae > Rhipicephalus > Rhipicephalus microplus. Next base: position 105,366,549 of record NC_051165.1, read on the forward strand.
CTTGCCGAAGTTCTACTAATGCCCAAGTGACCTGACGATGGGTCATCATGACACGCTTCTAAAATATCCGCTCGCGGTGACGATGGTATCAGAAGCAGGAACGTGTCACCGGTTTGTTCGATGTTTCTCTTGTAGAGAACGTTGTTGTGGAGCACGTAGGAACGTAGTCCACACACGAAAACTCGCGGTACTTCGACTTGCTGTCGCTCTAAGTATTGAATGAGCAGAAGTAGTTCTGGGTCTATTCGCTGATCATAAGCCATCTCGGACACGTTCACAACTTCAAGAAATGCAGAATCTTCCTCATTCTCAGGAGATGAGGTTTGGACTGGTGCTCGTGACAAGCAATCCGCGTCATTGTGCTTGTAGCCATACTTGTAGACTACGGTGATGTCATATTCGTGTAGACGCAGGCTCCATCTAGCAAGTATTCTGGAAGGATCCTTAAGGTTCGCAAGCCAACAGAATGAATGATAGTCACTGATGGCTCGGATTGGTCTACCGTATAAATATGGACAGAACTTACTGATGGCCCATATAACGGCGAGACATTCCTTTTTTGTAGTTGAATGATTATACTCAGCTTTCGACAGAGTGTGGCTTGCATGATCAATAACTGTTTCTTTTCCGTTCTGCCACTTAACAAGAATATCACCGAGGCCAACGTTGCTGGCGTCCGTATGAATTTCTGTTTTGGCATCTTTATCGAACTGAGCGAGAATGAGAGGTGATTGCAAACGCCGTCATTACTCAGAGAAGGCGTCTTCTTGGTCTTGCTGCCATATGAATGGTACACCTCCCTTCGAAAGCCGTGTCAGTGGTTCCGCAATCTCGGAGAAGTTTTCAACGAAGCGCCAAAAGTAAGGACGAAGTCCCAGAAAACGTCGCATTGCCTTTTTGTCTCTTGGCCTTGGCGAATTTCTAACTGCAGTGATCTTATCCGGGTCTGGGCGGACACTATGAGAACTGACAATGTGCCCGAGGAACCGAAGCTCACGGAATCCAGAGTGGCACTTTTCGGGTTTGATCGCGAGTGCAGCCGTGCGAATAGCGTTCAGTACCGTTCTCAATCTCTGTACGCGCTGCTCGAACGTAGTGGAAAAAATTACTATGTCATCAAGATAGACAAGGCATGACTGCCATTTGAGGCCGGAGAGCACAGTTTTCATCATCCTCTGGAAGGTAGCTGGAGCAGAACACAAACCAAATGGGAGTACTTTGAACTCGTAGAGTCCGTCGGGCGTCACAAACGCCGTCTTCTCACGATCCCGTTCGTCGACTTCTATTTAACAGTACCCCCTCTTTAGGTCCAACAATAAAAAAAGGTGAGCGATGTGCAGTTTATTTAACGTATTGTCGACTCGTGGGGGTGGGTACACGTCCCGCTTTGTGAAGAGGTTGAGTTTTCTGTAGTCACACAGAACCACAGGGTGTTGTCCTTTTTCTTCACAAGTACTATCGGCGATGCCCATGGGCTTTAAAGGGCTGTATGACATCGTCGTCGAGCATCTCCTGCAATTGCTTTCTTATCGCCTTCCTTTCTTTCGGATCTAATCGGTATGGATGCTGTCATACTGGTCTAACATGTCCATTGATTACAATGCTGTGCTTTGCTATGGGAGTACGTCCGACGATGAAGAAACAAAACACTCTGTGAATTCTTCGATCCACTCCACAATCTGGTCTTTCTGCAGAGGTGAAAGCTCTCGGTCAATATCTATTTTCTCGAGGATACTGCCCACTGTTGAGGGCGTTGTAGATACTTTTTCTATGGTGCAAACATCTGAGACTTGTACGTAGTCATGAAGTGATGCTATGGCTGCTCCCTTCGCCCCTTCCTGTACATCGTTGATAAAGTTAGTCAATAGCACATCAGTATATCCATTCCGCTGGTTCACTAGACCTCACGCCACGCGTATCGCCTTTGCGAGTAGCAGTTCGATATTCCCGTCAGCTAGTCCGGCATATTGAAAAAAACGTCACTTTTCACAGCAACTGTGACGCTGCTACGTGGTGGCACTGTCACACCTTCATCCACAATACGAAGATACGAAACAATTGGTTGCTCCGCATGACACACGGCAACAGAATTCTCTGTAAAGAAAGTCGATGATGACACTGATTGCTTGCAGGAAGTCTAAGCCCAGAATTGCCTCACGGGAACATTCCTGGAGAACAATAAAACTGCTGACGTACACGTGGCCTTTTATTCCCACACTCGCTGTGCACAGTCCTACGAGGCTAAGTGCCCTCCGGCGGTGCGTATCTGCGGTCCGGTCCATTGAGTGAGCACTTTCTTCAGCTTCTTTTCGTGCATGCTACTCATTACTGAGTAGTCTGCAGCAGTGTCTATTAATGCTGTGGTCTCGACGTCGTCGATTCTGACTTGTAGGTCGGGTGTCACGTCGCCATTACTGCACTTGTTCGTCTTATCTATTATTGTGCCAATGTCGTCATCTGATCCAGTTAACGACGGAGGGTTTTCAGTTTTCCGAAAATCAGCGGCCCCTCCTCCACAGGTCGCTGGTTCTAGCTTTCTCGTCGCGGGCTTGGTGAACGACGCTTCGGGAAAGTAGATGATGGGCTAGGACTCGGTGACCTATAGCGCATTGGTGCAATCGACCGCGATTCATGTCGCAAAGTGTTTGGAGAGGCATAGCGCGAAGATAAAAATTCTTCGATTTCGTAAGGGTGCTCACCATTACAAGGGCAGGGTGCATTCACCGGGAAGCCACGTAGCCCGACCCGACGGTAGTGGCATGTCCAATAAAGATGACCTGCCTCACCACTGTGGTAGCAGAGGGGCCGCCGGTCTGCTGTGCGCCATACATCACTTTTACGGGGTCTCGCTTCTGGCATTGGCGGTGACGTACTGCAAGGAAGCGTCGGTGACATAACGGTAGCTTGTGCAAAGTTCGGGCGTATTATGTCTTGCCGTACGACTTGCGCGTACGACAGCTCTGGCTGAGGTTCCGGTTGCGTGCGGTGGGGAACCTGAGGCTGTGGTTGAAGAATTGCTTGCCGCACTTCACGTACAACGTCCGCGATGGAGGGCATCGCTGTAGGACGTTTAGGGAGTTGCAGTTTCTAGAGCTCCTCCTTAACGATAGCCCTCACCATTTCCCGGAGGACGTCAATGTTGGTGGGGAGGGTTGTTGACTCCGCCCTAACCGAAAAGACGCCAAAGTCTCTGCTGTACAGTCGCGCACGTTGCTGTAGTGTCCTTTCCATGGTCGTTGCTTCGGCCCGGAACTCCGCCACAGTTCGCGGTGGATTATCCACCAGGCCTGCGAACATATCTCTTCTTTTACTGCGCGCTTTAGGTGCCACAAATTCTCCTCGGCCATGTTTCGGTCGGCTCGGCGGAAGAGCCGCGACATGTCTTTTATGTACATGGCCACGCTCTCGTTATTCCGTTGGTTCCTCGCCTGAAGAGCAGTCTCTGCTTTCTCTTTGCGGTCTGTGTTCGGATAGGTTGCGATTAGCTCTCGTCGGAAGTTGTCCTACGACAGCAAAGACGCTTCGTGGTTCTCAAACCACGTACGTGCTGAATCTTGCAGAGCGACGTAAACGTAACGAAGTTTCTGGGCTTCGTCCCAACCATTCAAACGTGCAACGCGCACGAAGCCTTCGAACCAGTCCTCGGCATCTTCAAAGGTGTCACCGTGGAAGACCTCTGGTATACGTGGTGAATCCACGATGAGTTGAGATGGAGATGGCATCGGCTGGGTGGCCACTGCAGTGACGCTTGGGTTTGAGGTCTCGACAGGTCTTGATGGATCAATTAGGGGGCCAAACTCGGGCTGCTTACCACGTAATCGGTGACTCGTGCGTTGGTGCACAGGTGTTAATTCTGCTGGCTCCAATCTTCTGGGGTCCGGGCTTCTCTCCCTTGCCTCTAGTGGTTTTGGAATCATACCCAGCACATCCACCCGAATGTTACCAATAAATATAGCACCTGGTATCATACAGACTATTCATTTAGGGCGAACCTGTGCCCGTAAACTCAAAATTAAAGGGTCAGCCAAATTGTTCCTTGCTCGTTGTCTCCAACTTCGTCGTTATCTTTTCTTCTTCACGTCGAGTCTCGTGGTGGTCCCGTGGCGTAGCATCGGGGGGCTTGCAGGACGGCGTTCCATGGCGCAGCTTTTTTGCTATTTGTGTGGCGGCTTTTACGAATGCGAATTGCTGCGCTCGTCTACTGGCATGCTCGAACTGTGGCAATATTAAGAAATTTACAAACTTATCAAAGTATCCTAAGATTGAATTGGGAACTCTCTTATGGAACATCACATATTTGGCGGTATTTTGTATCTGTATCTCAAATACTTCTTGCCAGAGTATTTTAAATTTTATCGCGATGCGGTTTAAAAGTATATTTGCCCCGACTTAGCACAAAGGTTGTTGTTTTTCATGAAACCTAATGGACCAAACTGCATTCGGGGTTTCACACCACAAAACCAGGCTATGATTATAAAATATGCCATAATCTGCCGTTATATTCTCGTCATTATCGCATGAGTGGCGCCGCGTTTGTTTAATCCAGAATTATCTGCCGAAATGTTTCTACGAGATGTCATGTTATATACCTATACTTTCATTTACAGAGCGGAAGAAGTGAAATCAAACGCTACAGTTGTGAAGGATCGGTACAGAGTGACCAACAGCAGCACGAGAGATTGCCGAGGTCATGTGTTCGTAAGTATACTATAGGCACTGTGCGGCCGCCGCAAATCTTTATGTGCTGTGGGTGAACCACAATGTCACTTTTTTTTAAATGTCACAGAAGCTTTTGCACGTTGACTACGGACAGCCACTTTCATCCACTTTTGGTGCACAGGAACAGAAAATCCCAATGTTCATTCCCAAACTATTTCTCTTTACTGCCGTATCCGTGTACTCTTCACTCTGTAATAGCGTGGAGAAAAATATTCACCAGAGACCATGCGTTACAAAAACTCCATAAAACTAAACACGCTTATGTACTCGAATATTTTAGTAAAGTTTAAAACATGGTAACATAAAGTTAGCCTAACATAATCAATTCTTATTGGATGAAAATTAAATTTAGTTTTCCTGAGAATTTGCTCGTTTTTATCAGCTGCAGAAGGCTGAATATGCCTTTCTGCCAAGCATGCGGTGCTTCTTTCATGAGTGATTTGAGTGTGAGGCACTTTTCTTGCTCAATGCAGACACTTTGTGCGTTTCTACCTTGATATCTCTTTATGTTGCCACCTAGGTATAGGTGCACTCGTGATTACCTTCTTACTTGAGATAGACCAAAATAAGTATGAGAGGGTAAGAGGGTTTCATGATTATGTCTGTCTGGGTATGACATGAATATTGTGAAAATCTCGTCGCGTATGACGTCCAATCCTTGTCTACAGACGCATGTAACAAGCGTATACTAGGGGACGTGGTAAATGGGTATTTCTCACAACTGTTCGAAATTTGTATCTGCTTAAGAATGGCGAGAACATACATTGGTGTTCTATGCCTTTTTTGGAAGCGAGTTTACTCTGCCACATAATTCTCTTATATACAGAGACTACTCTGAGCAAGTATGATGCTCAGCAAATCCTGACATTTTATTTTGATATTGAAGTCACGTTTCTCGCGACGCACCTACCGAGTTGGACACTAACTTGACGTCAGGCTACAGTACTAATCCTGGTGGCTTCACGCAGCAGTATGGCAAGTTGTAATGACGTGAAGCACAAAAACACAAAAAAATGGCAACTTGCCCGTCACCCTCTCGATCGTCCGCTGGCACCGCTTGGTCGTGCGGTCACTGTCATCCAGCATACTTGTGAAGCGAGCTGGCGGAGTCTGGGATAATGTACATGCACGCGAATACAAGATTACGCTTTTCAGAGGTCCAATCAATCGTTTGATTGTGAATTGGTCGCCATGGCACCAATGTACAGTACGTTCGTTTTCCCTGTGGATAGTCTTGCGATAGTGATTCGGAGGACAATAGAGGCTTTTAGCCTGTACGTATACTGATTTCCATTACAGTGTTCCCAGGGCAACGTTCTGAATGGCGTTACATGCCCCAGTTGCCAGACTGTAATGTGGTTGTTGCCAGACTACCACCAGATTTGGCGGAGAAATTTGCCCTGTAGTTGTGGCTTTTTCGTGAGGGTTTGGTGTCGTCCATGGTGCATTTCACGAGTGCGTGAGTGACGTTGGTCGCTTTGATTATGAAATAAACATAAAACTCGCGTTGCAGAAGTCGAGGCGCTTTCGCTGGCTGTGTGCGCAGCTGGGCAATGAAGATATCACGTCTCAGTAGTATGGACGATGGGGAAACTGAATAGAGTCACTGCAATGCCACGTCGACCACGCACCAGGACGAGGACGCTGCGCTTCCCCTAGCTGAGTTAGCACAAGACATATCGTTCGGACTCATAGACACATAAACAATAAACGTGCCAAGGCTGGATAACTGGGTACGTCGGATATGCTATATCGCGCAATGTTCTTAGACTGTCACGCCAACAAGCGGAATACAGGAGCGTCCTCTCAAAGTTGATCAGTAGGTAGACGCTCCCAATGATCCCTTTTTCGGCAGGGCTGGCCGCAGCGTTGACGCGTTAGCAAGAAACGAACACAAGCCACTTTGTTTGTTTCGTGAATCAGTGAATATACTGGACCGTTTGCGACCCGATAAATCTGATTCGTTTTTGCGAGACGCGACGTTTTCGTGAAAATACGTAGCAACTCACGTTTTTGATTATAGCCTATAGAGTGCACATATTAACTTCACGAGATTTCCTGCAGCCACTTCGAATAGCTAAATGTTATCGTCTGACCATTCCAGTTAAAGCTCGCTTTGTTTTACGTGCGTAGAGCATTCGCAGTGCTTTTTTAGTGCATGAATGAATCCCATAGCAATCATTTTACACAGAAAGTAGCGCAGGCTCGCGATTTGCGTGTCTAAACCTTGGCCTACACTGTACCGCTTGTTTTTTACATTCGTTGATACATGGCAGCAAACTGCAAGCGATTCCTTTCTTGCCTGGTATCGGAGCGAAATAATCTCCGCACCCTAAGTTAAACGTGGAGAGTGACGCCATGTGGGTGTTGTGCGTGATGAATGACGCGTTGTTGGTGCTACCGAAGTCGTTTGGCGGAGAGAATTCCTCAGATTACTTTCAGCAGTGATGTTCGAAGAAACCACCTTGACGTCGATGATTTTTCACTGGACGTAGATGGTTGTCAACCCGCTGAGAAAGACAGCGGCGATGAACGATCAGCTGCTAGCTCACAAGCAGAGAGTTGCACTTCACGTCCCGTCATACAAAGCGCTGCATGATGCCAACGCGCTCGACCAGTGAAGCGAAATGGTTAGAGTAATTAAATATGGAGTTACAACTACAGTCCACGCAAACTTCTCCTGCACTTCACTGGCTCCGTCCGAACGACGTTGTTTTTCGACAAGTTTTCACAATTTTGACGTTGCGAAAAGCGTACGCGTCTATTCGTTTCGATATCCTTGTTTCGATCGCGCTGATGGAACCTGCATCATCGGAGTGCAGCGAATTGCGCAGTGTTGGAGACTGATCACGGCTGTGGCACAAGCACTACTTAATGGGAAGCTAAATGCTTGTGTTCCGTGGAAGAATCAGCTGCATGATGCTTACAGCGCATGTAATGACGACGGCTTAATATGTTTGCAAACCAACGCTATGTTGAACATTCGGCCCTGTGCAGCCGCGACAGCGCGCTACTCGCTAGTGGCCTACTACTGCGGCAAATCCGCCAGCTAGGCTCGGCACAAATTATCTCACAGTGCCGTTCAGTTTATACGTGAGTTCTAGTTCGTGCAGTTTTCTGTAGAACGCAAAGGATTATGCAAAGCCTCGTTGAAACACGGCCGATCAGCTGACACCCTTTGCACTGCGGTGAATATTCAGCCATTCTTATTGGTTGGGAAAGCACTTCGGTTTGATATACCATATGGTGGTTTTGGGACGTTAGACCCCACAAATCAATCAATCGGTTTGATATACATTCATCTGACGATCAAGATTTAATCTGGTGAAAGCAGCATGGGGAGTGCGTCTGTGCGCCCTACCTTTTCTTATGCGAGATCATGGGTTGGTCGCCCTTCCGCAGCCATTTTGCATTGCACGGCATGCCACCTATAGGCCGTGGGCATTGCGAATAAGGCCACGTAACGTATTAGATGTTTTTTTCAAGCAGCGCAGTGCCACCAGTGGGCGCGCAAGGGATTCTGGAAAAGCAGAGACTGCTGTGCCCCGCGGCGCACGAGCCACCCCCAGACAGAAACGGCTGCTGCGCTGCACGGAAGTGACGTCATGCGCTTTTCCTGTCAAGCGCTTTATTTTAATAGTCGGAGTATTTAGCAGTGCGTCTAGACGTAATGATAGAAGCCATGAAGGATACGTTGAAATGTAAAATTTCAAAAATGTTAGTTAGGTCCAGCGTCACAATACAAAACCAGCTTGTTAATCTTCTAACACCTGTGGCAGCTGTGGCGTGGTTGGTTAGAGCGGCACAAAAAGAACTGGTGCGGTCGGTGGTTTGAGCTTGTTGCACTCTTTGTTACGTTTTGTTTTGTTTGCACATGTAATGCTTTAACATTTGCGCCTCCTCATCAGTCTCCCGTCAGCCTGACTTGCCACAGGCCCTTTATTATTGGATGTTTGATGACTCTCGTAAAGTTGGCTAAATTTACTATGATAAAGTGTTTTGCGAATTAATGCTCCTAATCAGCGAAATGCAAAAGGACACGAAAAACTCAAATGCAGCTGGCTGCATTGGTTTCTCTGGCAAACGTGTCCGGAATGTTGATTTCCACGGTTGATCAAAGTTTTGATGAAAGAAAGGCGCACTGCAACGTAGTCTCAGGAAACTTTTTTATGTCGCTCAGTGTATCACCTGACGAGGTAAGCGGCAGGTCGCTTCAAAATACTGACGTGCCACCCCAATGGTCTAGGCGATCAGCACTTCATAAACGATGCCAAACGGGAAGTGCCAACGGTGTTAGCCCATACAAGTACAAAACAGCTTGCCTGCCTTGCTGAATAACACGCGCGGCCTGTGACAGCACGGTATCATTTACGTAGCAGCGAATGAGAACGGCCATACGTGTTCGCTGATTGATATGTGGGGTTTAACGTCCCAAAACCACAATATGATTATGAGAGATGCCGTAGTGGAGGGCTCCGGAAATTATTGACCACCTGGGGTTCTTTAACGTGCGCCCAAATCTGAGCACATGGGCCTACAACATTTCCGCCTCCATCGGAAATGCAGCCGCCGCAGCCGGGATTTTATCCCGTGACCTGAGGGTCAGCAGCCGAGTACCTTAGCCACTAGACCACCGCGGCGGGGCCGTAAGTGTTTGCGCTTAACAAAAAGCCGCCAATGCTGTAGCTTTGTCCTTCAAAGATCACAGGCTTCGTAAGAACACTGCAATAAAGTTGCTTCCATCTTTCGTGAGAAAACTTCGCAGACACACTGGGGTTTCTTGCGAGTGCGCCCTGTCAGTCACACGTGAACTGTGCAAAAGCATTTATGTCATCGTCGACGTTGCCCTTCGTGACCTGCAAAGCTCGGCAACAAAGACAATTTCACCTTTGACAACACCACGCTTAGCGTTGCAATCTAGAAAAATCCGGCAGATTCCACGTACCTGAAAATCGACGTTATGCGAAGCATGCGGAGGGAAGGGGGCCGTGTTGCAATTCTTTTTTATTGAGTGACACATCACTAAGTGACGCTAAATGTATGGACAAACGTTGCACGAACAGACATATGTGGAAGAGTTGCAGATATTTATATAACCAGTTGTTTGCCCTAGTGCAACGATGCCAACTGGAACACGCGTAATAACAACACCGAAAGCTGATGTTAAGCACTGATGCTCGCGAGGATGCTGGCCCTGACCACTGCTATAAAAATGAACTTCAGCGCATGGCACCTAACCACAATTGACGTTAACACGACGTGACGGCTGTATCACAGGAGTACATATTGCCACCAGTACAAGTTCTGAAACTATTATTTCTACAGATGCTAGCATGCTTGTATGTGCCGCTTTTCAGAAGAGGACAAAGATGCGCGTGCAGAGAAAAACAATAGTCGTACTGCCGTTGTTCGAATCAGTTTGACGTCCTTGTGTGCCCTTATCAGCAGGTTACAGTCACGTTGTAACGTGACACTGGTGGAGGTGCGGGGTAATAGTGTATGCACTGTTACCACGAGGAAGATCTCGGTCCCAACATTGACACCTTAGTAGAAACAGCCAACCTTCGACGCAGTCGGCGGCAACTAGGCCTACCACCCCAGTTCAGCCCTCTTCCGGAACGCTCCAGAACCATGGCATATGCGACAACTGCAAGCCAGACTGAACCGTCCGCGACTCCGCCAGCACCATGGCTACCAGCCTCCCGAATGCCAAAGCCCTTCCATGGGGAGCCCTACGAAGACGTTGAAGACTGGCTGGACCAATACGATCGAGTCGCCGTCGCCAACGAGTGGGACGAGCACCGGAAACTGCGGTATGTCTATTTCTACCTGGAGGATTCGGCGCGTATTTGGTTCGAGAATCACGAGGCCGCCCTGACAACCTGGCCGGTGTTTTGCACTCAGCTGCGGAACACGTATGGTAGCGCTGACCGGAAAGAACAAGCCGAACGTCTCCTCAATTCTCGCAATCAACGAGCCAATGAAAGCGTGGCCATGTTTGTTGAGGAGATGTCTCGTCTGTTCCGTCGAGCGGATTCTGCAATGACGGAAGACAAAAAGGTGCGCATTCTGATGCGGGGTGTCAAGGAGCAGCTGTTTGCAGGACTTGTACGAAACCCACCAGCTACCGTGGCAGAATTCCTCCGTGAAGCGACGACAATGGAGCGAATGCTGAGACAGCGATCTTCGCAGTATGAGCGGTCCGACAACCTTGCATGTCTGTCAGCAGCCTTGGTAACACCCGATGTCACGAGCGTGAGAGACCTTGCTGAGCTAGTCCGTAGCATTGTACGCGACGAGCTGCAAAAGCTTCACGCAGTGCCTTCACAGCCTCAAGTGGCTGCTCTGACAGACGTCGTCTGTGAAGAGGTGCGGCAGCTGGTACGACCATTAGCGCCACCTCCAACCGAAGCTCCTCTGCTAACGTATGCGGAAGCTGTACGTACTCCTGCACCGGCAGCCAGCTATTTCCCCCGACCGACTAGCCTGCAGACGCCACAGCACTTCTCGGGTGGGCCACGCTATGAAAACCAACGACTGCAGATGCCGCAGTACTTCTCGGGCCCACCACACTATGAGAATCCGCGACCCAATTTGCGTAAATCTAGCGTGTGGCGCGCTTCCGACAATCGGCCACTATGCTACCACTGTGGTGAGCCAGGTCACCTGTACCGGGAGTGCTCGTACAGACAGATGGGCCTACCTGGATTTCGGCCAGACGCTCGGCGGCCCAGGGACGGCGAACGACCCCGCGCCATCGCAGAATACTTGGCAAGTCTACCGTCTCCGAATCTTCAGCGACGCCAATCACGCTCTCCGTCTCCTCGACGCTCTACGTCCGCGAATCAATACTCCACTTTCGCCGATGTTCTTGCGGGACGATCCGCTAGGTCCCCAAGTCCACGCCGGGGAAACTAGAATCAGCGGCCTCCGGGGGTGGGACCGCTGTTAAGCTATCGTCAAAACAGCCTCTCCGACCCTTCCACCGACCTTCGACGATTCCTTTCAGCCGACACCTCACATCGCTGACGAACCCGTTTCTGCTGACATTGCCGTTCGTGTCGACAACCATCCAGTGACTGCTCTAGTCGACACCGGCGCCGACTACTCAGTTATCAGCGCTGAACTTGTGGCTGAACTCAGGAAAGTCACGACTCCTTGGGGCATGGACCAAACCTTCGGACAGCCGGTGGTCATCTCTTGACACCAATCGGGAGATGCACCGCAAGGCTGCAAATCTGTGAGTCGACGTTCGTTGCTTCTTTCGTTGTGCTTCCCGAATGCTCCCGGAAAGTAATCCTTGGCATGGATTTCCTTCGTGAGCACGGCGCTGTTATAAATCTTCGAGACTGCCTCGTAACGTTTGCTGACGACTATGGCCCGAAGCCTAGAGATACCAATCCGCAGAAGACTGCGCTTCGCATTGTCGACGACACCGTCACACTTCCGCCACGCACCAGTATGTTCGTTACAGTACAGGGCGACATAGACCATGACAGTAGTGGTATCGCTGAAGCCAACCTTTCGGTGCTCTTGTCTCAGCAAATCTGTGTTGCCCGCGGCATAAGTCAATTTAAACGTGGGATGACTGAGTTGTTGGTCACCAATTTTAGTGGATCATACCAACATTTGGCCAAGCGAACAACTATCGCTCATTTCGAATCCATTGACGATGAAGCGTGTACGACGATAGCCCCAATTTCTGCAGCCGTTGAAAGTGACACCGCGGTAACCGAAGCAGTCGATGTCAATCCGAAGCTGTCATGTGCACAGAAAGGGCAAATCCGCTGTATCCTCCGCATGTTTAGCGACTGTTTCGCGTCTACATCCAAGATAAAACAAACGCCAACCGTAAAGCACCGCATTGTCACTGACCATTCTGAGCGACCCATACGTCAACACGCCTACCGAGTATCACAAAAGGAACAAGAGGCTATACGTTCTCAAGTGAAGCAGATGCTCGAAGATGGCGTAATCCAACCCTCGAACAGTCCATGGTCGTCCCCCGTCGTACTGGTAAAAAAGAAGGACGGCACTCTCCGATTTTGCGTCGATTACCGCAAACTCAACAAAGTCACAAAGAAAGACGTTTATCCGCTTCCGCGCATCGACGACTCACTAGACCACCTCCAACACGCCCGATACTTCTCCTCTATGGATTTACGCAGTGGCTACTGGCAGATCGAAGTTGATGAACGCGACCGAGAGAAAACAGCATTCATAACGCCTGATGGTCTGTACGAATTCAAGGTGCTGCCCTTCGGTCTGTGTTCTGCCCCTGCGACATTCCAGAGGATGATGGATACAGTGCTCTCCGGTCTCAAGTGGGAAGCATGCCTTGTTTACTTAGACGACGTCGTTGTCTTCTCCCAAACGTTTGAGCAGCATTTGCAGCGACTTAGATCTGTGTTTGCTGCAATTCGCACGGCAGGCCTATCACTGAAACCCGAAAAATGTCATTTTGGTTACAACGAATTAAAGTTCCTCGGTCACCTTGTTAGCCCTGATGGTATTTGGCCGGACCCAGACAAAACACTGGCTGTCGCAGATTTTCCACCACCTACCAACAAACGTGATGTGCGTCGATTTTTAGGCCTCTGCGCACAGACGCTTTGTGCAAAATTTCGCACAGACGCTTTAGGCACAGACGCTTTGTGCAAAATTTCGCAAACATTGCCGAACCCCTCACTCGTCTGACAAAAGACGACGTTCCCTTCGTGTGGGGCCTTGAGCAAACACGCGCTTTCTCCGAGCTCCAGCAGCGTCTCCAATCTGAGCCCTTACTCGGACACTACGACGAATATGCCGACACTGAACTACACACAGACGCCAGTAACATCGGCCTTGGTGCAGTCCTTGTCCAGTGGCAAGGCGGTGTCGAACGCCCTATTGCTTATGCGAGTCGGATTTTATCATCTGCGGAGGCAAATTACACAACAACTGAAAAGGAGTGCCTAGCTGTTGTCTGGGCAATAGCTAAATTCAGACCGTACCTGTATGGTCGCCCGTTCAGAGTTGTTACCGATCATCATGCGCTCTGCTGGTTGGCGAACCTTAAAGACCCTTCCGGACGTCTGGCCAGGTGGAGCTTACGCCTTCAGGAGTTCGATTTGACAGTCGTGTACAAGTCTGGCCGGAAGCATACTGACGCGGACTGCCTTTCCCGAGCTCCTCTTAAGACAGTGTCAGGTGATCACGATCTCGACGGCCGTTTTCTCTGCGCCGTTAGTGTATCCGACTTGGCCGAACAGCAGAAGAACGATTCCGAGCTTCGACAATTCATCAAATATCTCGAAGGCCGTACGCCGCATCCACCACCAGCATTCGCCCGCTCGTCATCATCGTTCTGCGTCCGCAGAAATATCCTCTATAAAAGAAACTTCGACCCTTACGCGACTGAGTACCTGCTCGTTGTCCCGCCAGCGTTACGAGCCGATGTCTTGTCCGCCTGTCACGATGAGCCTTCCTCAGGCCACTTGGGATACACACGTACCTTGGCCCGGATTCGCCAACACTACTACTGGCCTAAGCTCAGTCGAGACGTGAAGCATTACGTGAAGACGTGTCACGAGTGCCAGCGCCGTAAAGCACTACATCAGCGTCCAGCCGGCTTTTTGAAGCCCATCGCTCCTCCGACACAACCGTTCCAACAAATAGGCATGGATCTACTCGGACATTTTCCCAAGTCTCGTGACGGCAACCGCTGGATTGTAGTCGCTACTGATTACATGACGCGCTACTGCGAAACGAAGGCATTACAACGTGGCACCGCCATTGAGACTGCCCACTTTTTTATGAAAAACATCGTCCTCCGACATGGAGCACCAGCAGTTGTCATAACTGATCGTGGCACAGCTTTTACCGCCCGGATGATACAAGACGTCATGCAGCTTAGCGGCACAGTACATCGAAAAACTACTGCATACCACCCACAAAGCAACGGCCTTACAGAGCGACTAAACAAGACGATCGCCGACATGCTATCCATGTACGTTGACCAAGACCACAAAAACTGGGATTACATCCTCCCTTATGTCACGTTCGCTTACAACACCGCTGTGCAAGAAACAACTGGATTCACACCATTTCGGTTGCTTCATGGCAGGGAGGTCACTACAATGCTGGATGCCATGCTTCTACCAGACAGACACCAGATTAGTGTCAAGACGAACGAATTTATCAGACTGGCAGACGCGGCTCGTAAGCTTGCAGTCGAACGAATCCATAAGCAACAATGCATCGACTCGCTGCGGTACAACGCTCGTCGTCGCGATGTCTCTTACCAACCCGGAGAACGAGTATGGCTGTGGACTCCCAATCGACAACGGGGCCGGTCGGAAAAGTTGTTACGCCGCTATTTTGGTCCCTATAGAGTTCTCCGTCGTCTCAGCGAAGTGAACTACGAGGTTCTTGACGAGGACATGGCTCGTCAATCCCGCCGTTCACAACAGCCACACGTCGTCCATGTTTCGAGGATGAAACCATTTTACCAACGCTGACTATTCGTCACACCCCCTTGAGTAGACTTACAGTGATTGTGAACACCCCCTTGTGTACTGCTTATCGTGTGTGTTTTCATCTGGCAATAATGTTATGACATCGGGACGATGTCCTTTGGGAAGGGGGGTAATGCCACCAGTACAAGTTCTGAAACTATTATTTCTACAGATGCTAGCATGCTTGTATGTGCCGCTTTTCAGAAGAGGACAAAGATGCGCGTGCAGAGAAAAACAATAGTCGTACTGCCGTTGTTCGAATCAGTTTGACGTCCTTGTGTGCCCTTATCAGCAGGTTACAGTCACGTTGTAACGTGACAATATGTACTCTTTTGAGTTGGCCCACTGCCACCACTATTAACGTTTCACGAAGATTAGCGTCTATTTGAAAAGTAGTTCCAAGAACTGGCGTAGCTCTGTGGTAGAATGCTTGAATAACACGCAGAATGCATGAGTTCAATTCGTGCTGGAACCCTGAAATTTATAAATTGCAATCGTCGGTGGTCAACGCTACCATTGCTAGGTTTTCTTAACACCGACATTTATTCTATGCCTTCGTTGAGTCGACGCTACTGATGTCGCGTATTGCTTAACGCTCACACGTTAAAATTGCCCATGCGTGTTCACGTCCTTCCTGGGTAGATACTAAGTGTCAATCAACTGTGGCACATACCGGTATACCAGCGGCACATACCCACCCGCGGGTATGTGTCACTATCTGTCGGGAAGTGTTTGACGACGTGTGCGACAGGATTTTGACATTATTCATGTCTTGATCAGCGCGTCATATTCTTCGTACCGTCTGACCCTCCCTCGCTAATTTTGGTTCACGCCAAGTTATGGGGGTGACCACGAGAGCACCCAAACGTAAGCGGCTAGATAGATAGATAGATAGATAGATAGATAGATAGATAGATAGATAGATAGATAGATAGATAGATAGATAGATAGATAGATAGATAGATAGATAGATAGATAGATAGATAGATAGATAGATAGATAGATAGATAGATAGATAGATAGATAGATAGATAGATAGATAGATAGATAGATAGATAGATAGATAGATAGATAGATAGATAGATAGATACGCTCCAAGTCACCGAAGTTCGCTAAGAAATGGTTCGCATTTAAAATGCAGTACGTCCAACAACAATAGTCCACACTTCATACTGAGAAACTTCAAGGCACATACACTCAGATTAAGATGCGGCGCGGTGGACGGCCATGCTAGCTCCAACCTCTAGGTTCAACTAGTCATCCAGCAATCACATGAAGCAGCGACGACACAGGGTCTCCACTCCTTCTTGGGGGCCACCTAGGCCATGGTCACGATTTTGTTGGAGTTTTCACCACCAACACATAGGCAGCTACTGTCTCGCACTGTTTACCTTTCGCAGCCGCAGCGCCCATGGCGTCCCCTGTATTTAAAATACTTGTAATATGTGTTTAATTAACAAATATAGGTTGATTGACTTACGAAACACCTGCTTAGTAAATGTTTTGTAGGTTTAACGAATTATACATTAATAATTGATACATTTATATAGCTTTAGATAATAATTTTTAAAGTGACGTTGCTTTCGAGAAGCACAGGAGCGACTTCTGTGTGGGGCTGGCTCTCCGCCGCCTCTCTTAGCGCATCTCTCGCTGATTGGCAGCCACCGAATTGCAGAGATTTTCTTCATCGCAATTTTTCGAGAAGCCGGGGGATAGCCTTTACGTTTGAGGCCCGATCGCGCAAATCCACTTTAGTTCGTTGGAATCCACGATATCAGCATTGCAAAGACTCCAGCCGTCGACTCAAATTAAGCCGCAGTGCGAGCGCCACCAGCGATGACATTGTTTCCGCTTCATTACCAATAATACTCAAGCTACGGATGGCCATGGACGTCAGACTCTGCCCAGGCAGCGCTGCGAAAAACTCCGCCACCAGCACCCCCATCGCCACGCCGGCCATAAATGGGTAGTGCACAGGGAGCCGTCCGCTAGCTACCATGCATGGGCCATTCTCTTTCGTTGGTCTTGAGGCGCAGTTTCCTGACAACCAAGGTGCTGGTGAGCTTCTTCTTTTAATCCAACCTCGCTTCATGAAAGTATGAAGCTCATCAAAACGAAATGCGGGCGCAATGAAAAAGATATTTCATTTATTTGGGCGCGCTGCAACGGGCAATTTAAATGCAAGCGAGCATCGCATGACATCAAGTTCGAGGCAAGCACCCCGACGAGCGTTCTGTAATGCCTAAATGCGTTAAATTGGGCATACACATAATGCGAAAGCGAGAAAGTGCATACACGAACCATCTATGCGATCAGTGGTGCGAAGCTCGCTTGATTCGGCACGAATGGCCCTGGTGATTTTCGCTTTTCAGTTGCTTTATCTATTGATTTCTCGCTTCCTGTGCATCAATCTGTTTTATTACGCATGCTTCAATGCTCTGTAGATTGTTGTATTCCGTTTGTATATACTGAAAACGGGGATACATGCGTGTCCACTTTCTCAGTGTTCAAAGAAAGGCAAAACCAATGCCTCCGAGATAGCTCCGGTAATCGTGGAGACCAATGGCAGAACAAAAAACTGATTGTGGTTGCGATCATTTTGCGATTTATCTTTATGACACACGCATTCGCATTTTCTAGTAAAAGCCGGGATTCAGAGCCTTCAAAGCCCTACGTGCGTAATGCTGTGTGGTGGTGACAACTTCAGACTATCGGTGGTCGCGACGTGCGCGATGCCCGAACCGCCGGGCGTCACCTGTCTACGGGTACGAGCACACTAGCGGGAAGCGTGCCGCCGCGGCATGACGCGCGTCTTCGCCGCCGAGCGGTGAAAAGCGGCACGCTGGCCACATCTGCGGGAGTGACGTGACAACAGTCTCGAGCGGTCTCGCAGCTCGCGAGATTTCGCGCGCTTTTTCGTCGTCTGTTCTGACAACGCCTTCTGTACTATAGGAAGCGTTGGTTCTGAGCTCTCCGACTTTGCGGTGCAATCGTGCGAACAATGGCAGGCGACGACGATCTCCGCGCAACGCTCAACGTTACCGTGATGGCGTGTCTGCTGTTGCTTCAGCGTCGCCGCTCTCGAAATGCGCCGCGAAGATATTGGGTCCATCCGCTTTGGAGGTACAGAGATACTGAAGGCATGAAACAGGTATCCTGCGTGCGCTGCAATATGAAACGGCACGTCATTGATCACTTACTTTTCCGCATAGTGAGGTGTCTGCCTCAGCATGCTGTCAATAATTGAGAACAGGGGCCACTTAATTTTGCCACTATTGCCTGGCGCACCGCTCCGAGTGTTCGCCTCGACTCCCGACACGAGCTTCATCCACCTGTCTCTAATATTTTTAAACTTCAGCATGGCCTGTGTTCCTGCACAAGTGAGTGAATAAAACATACAATTCATTCGCGCTCAACATGCAATGAGCCACGCAATCGCCACTTACCTGTCAATCCAAACATAGATCCTATAAAATCCCATCTGTTCATTTTTGCTTCCTTATCTTTGTAATCAGGCATCGTTTTGTCGTATAAGAAAGGGTAGAGTCTAATCTCCTCTAAAAAGCGTTCGGTGTCCATGATGCGTGCTTCAAAAAACGACGGCGTGAGAAAAATGACAGCCGGAAAAAAAAATGAAACAAGCTCCGTGCGTTGCTATGGCGACTACCACGCACGTCGCTGATTGGCGCTTTGCTTGGGCGGCGGCGGCAGAAATAGCGCAAGGAGCGATTGGGTCGGCGGCAGAAATTCCTCGACGCTCGGCGGGAGAAAGAGAGAAAAGCGGCGTCTCGCGAGCGGCGCGCGGCAGAGCGTGGCGCCGCTAGTGGGTTCGTGCCTTACTGTTGTGCATCGCACACCGCGATCAGAGGGTCTGTTAAGCTTCATAATGAAAGTTACCATGGTTCTCCGTCAAAGCTACTCAAAACAAAAGCCGGAGACCTACATTATCACACTTGCTTATCCGAACGCCTCTAAAGAACGCAAGTAATTCGCTTACCCAACACGTTCGCAACGGCCTGTATTTAGCGCTCTCGCCATTGTGCTTTGCGAAAGCTGTGAAAATCAGTAAACCTGAAGTCATTTACGTCCATGGCAATTCACAACTCAACAACAGTGCAGAATTGGTTTTTTTTTTTTTTTGTAGAGCATGGAGTGGTTGTGTCTGCTCTTGTTTTCGCAATCGTTCAGGCGAGCTAACCAGCAAGCACTTCACGGCGCTTCGGTGACGCGTGCGACTAGTAGAGAGAATTTCGTCGCTCTTTTTCTGAGTGTTGAATGCGCAAATACATCTAATACTTCACTCAATCGTTGTTTCGTGTGCTGTAGTTGCACCTAGTAGCACAGTCAACTGTGCAAGAGAGTCGGGCTTTGCACTACTCAAAACTGCGTTGACAGGTGGCACTGCGTGTTCGCGAAACTCTGTTACCGCGTGTTCGCGGTAACAGCCGATTCGTTTCAAAAGAGCGTCCAGGGGATCTCCCCGGTGAGTAAAAGTGTGGCGGAGAAAGCAACAGAGGAAGAGCTAGTACTTGATAATTTCAACTGGAAAAAGGCCGAAGGAAAAATCCCAAAGCGCACTGCCGCGGGTTTAGATGGGATTCCCGTTAGCCTCATTAACGAACTAGGACATAACACTAAAGAAGCATTGTTAAAAGCAGTAGAAAAAAGCTTAAAGGACGGACAAATACCGGACAGTTGGCGACAAAGTAGAATGAACTTGATCTATAAAGGCAAGGGAGAAAAGGACACGATTCGCTCGTATAGACCACTAACCATTACATCGGTACTATACAGGATGGCGATGCAGGCAGTAAAAATGAAAATAGAAACATGGGCTGAACATAACAATATTTTGGGAGAACTTCAGAACGGATTTCGAGTCGACAGGCGGTTGGACGATAACCTGTTTGTTCTCACTCAGTGTATAGAAATATCTAGAATAGAGAATAGGCCCTTGTACGTGGCTTTTCTGGACATCACTGGGGCATACGACAACGTTAATCAGGAAATTTTGTGGGATATATTGAAAGGAATGGGCATGGGCGACGACTGTATACAGCTTTTGAGGGAGATATACCGAGAAAATACAGTTTGCATAGAGTGGGAAGGAATGCGTAGCAAAGAGAACGTTGAGGTTAGCAGGGGTCTGAGACAGGGATGTCCTTTGTCCCCGCTGTTATTCATGCTGTACATGGTGAGTATGGAAAAAGCGCTAGAAGGTAGCAACATTGGTTTTAATCTGTCACACAAACAGGGCGGCATGATGATTGAGCAGAAGCTTCCAGGTTTATTTTATGCGGACGATATCGTCTTATTTGCGGACAGTCGAGATGATATACAGCAGCTGGCGAATATATTCGGAAGGGAAGGTGAAGCTCTTGGACTAGGATTCAGTGTAACGAAGTGTGGATTGATGGTATTCAATGATCCCTGTGATCAGACGGTGTCCATACAAGGCCAAGAAATACCGAGGGTAAGTGAATACAAGTACCTTGGAGTATGGGTAAATGAGAGTGATAGATACATGGAGGTACAGGAAAAAGCCTCGGCAGCAAAAGGAAAGAGGAACGCGGCAATAATGAAGCACAGAGCGTTGTGGGGATACAATAGGTATGAGGTGCTTCGAGGTCTGTGGAAGGGTGTAATGGTTCCAGGGCTTACTTTTGGGAACTCAGTGGTGTGCATGAGGGCAGAGGTGCAATCGGGAATGGATGTAAATCAAAGGACTGTGGGACGCCTCGCGTTGGGTGCTCACGGGAAGACGACAACGAGGCTGTAAAGGGCGATATGGGGTGGGCAGGTTTTGAGGCGAGGGAAGCGCAGAGCAAAATAAGGTTCGAAGAAAGGCTAAGAAATATGAAGGAGAGTAGATGGGCAGAGAAGGTGTTCCGTTATTTGTATAGGAAGAGCGTGGACACACAGTGGAGAAAAAGAACTAGAAGACTCACTAGTAAGTATACGGCTGGTATTGTAAGCCATATGTCAACAAAGAGCGTTAAGGGAAAAGTCAGGGAGGCGGAGAGGATTTACTGGATGGCAGCTATGGATAAAAAACCGGCTTTGAGTAACTACCGAAAGGGCAAAAATGAAATAAGGAGGGAGGCATTTTACGATAATTCAAGGGGAAGCGCTTTACTGTTTGAAGCGAGATCGGGTTGCCTTAGAACGCGTAGTTATAAAGCAAGATTCAGTAAAGAAGAAGAACAATGCACATGCTGCGGAAAAGATAAGGAAACGGCGGAGCATGTTCTGATGGAATGTGGAGATATCCACCCAGGTGTACGTTTGGGCACGAGCCTACAGGAAGCCTTGGGTTTTAGGGACAACAATGGAAAGCTGAACACACCCGCGATTGAAATAAGTAAGAGACGGTTAGAGTATTGGTGGCAGAAAATTAGAGAGAAAGGACAAAAATAAATATTGGAAAAATAAAATATGGACAGTGTGCCGTAAATGGCAGAGAACTTAAGCTGAAAATTTACCTTTTTTTCCATTAAGATAGAATTTATCGAAGTAGAGGCATTAGGCCAACATAAAAAAAGAAAAAAGGTTTTTTTTTTTTTGTCGAGCCTGGTGGCATACTTGTCACCACCCCGTTATAAAGGGGACGCTCATAGCATCCATCCATCCACTCTTGAGTAAACGTGTGAGCCCCCGGCAAACTTAATAGGTGGCGCCATCTAACGGGATTGAAATAAACCAGGCAATAGGAAAATACTATTGCAGCAGCATCGTGCAATGTATGGGTAAAAACCGCGTAGCGGGTTTATTAACGACGATAATCTTTGCCGGAAACCTTCGACGCAAAAAGTTTGGTGTGTCTGTACATTTGTCTGTTTGTCCACTCTTAACGGCACCGAGTACTTGAAACGGCCGACCCCATCTGCAGCGCCCACCAATGTTGCTTAAAATTTAGCGTTCATACTTGTGCAATTGTCAATTAAAAAGCAATTATTGCGCATGTCTGGGGCACCATAACAACACGCATATATTCTGCATGTGCTTCTTTTACTAGAAAAGGCATACATAAGTAACTTTAAGGACCGTAGCGCTTTGATGAATGAGTTTCTTTTTCAATCATTTTCATTCAAAAAAGAATACGCGTAAGCTGACGAGTTCATGACTGGTTGCGCGAAGTGTCACAAGATGTCGACGTTATCGTTGCAGTAACGTTGTATTTTTCATCCTTTTGCACATACGAGGATACTGTACACAATCAAAAAACGTCTCGCGATTATGCAACAACGGTGATTCAATCCTATGGAAGGTAAATACAGTTTATATGCAGTTAGCATTACCATTTATGGTTTCCGAAACCTTCAAGGTATGCGCGTTTACGTACGTACTGTTGCGAAGCGCGCCTCCGACGACGTTACGAAGGGTGCCACGAATCTCACCGCTGCAACCACTGTTTACGAAAGACGGCTACGCCAACACGGTCCCGAAGGCGCCACTGCTTCGAACTCCGCCGGGAAGGTCACCAGCCGTTTGGTAGCGTAGGTTTCTCAGCTCGCGACTGCTTCTGCGCAGAGCTGATAGACGAGCGGACGAGACGACGGTGAGTTAAACAAGGTTTATGTACAGCATATATACAGAGGCGTTACAAATTTGGCACTGGGCCCGACAGCTTAGAGACCCGAAGAGCCGAGCTCTCCTCTCTAACACATAGGTCTGCTGCTAACACATAGCTCAACTGCTCGCGACGCGCCACAGGGCTTCTTTTATATGCACCGGGTGGATTCTTTGAGTAACTAAACGTCCAACCAGAAGCGCCGCTGGTCGTGAGGTCAGACTCCTCCATTGGGGTCACCGCTGGGCCACGTCATTCTTTCTCATCGAATCTGGAGCCGCTGCGTTGCACCTGGCTACACCCAAGGACGAGTGACGTCGCCGTGCATTGCGTCAGACTCGCCAGACAGGAAGGCGCCGGTTGCTTGCTCGACGGGCTCGCTGGCTGAGGTGACTCACTGTGCGTGCGTAGCAGAGAGGCACCGCCGCGTGTTGACGCCGTTGAGTTGTTCGCGTCAGGTGGGCTCGCGGGCTGGCCTTGACATAGATTGCCTTTTTCAGAGGCATGGACGTTCGCTGTGGACTCGCAGGCATAACAGGACCCCGCCGCCAGACAATGCGCCGGAAAGACGAGCTGCTTGCACGTGGCTCGGATGTCAGGCGCACTCGTTCGCCAGGTCCCTCCAGGTTTGCCTCCAGGGCCATGGGGAGAATGCAGCTCCAGACTCTGTTCCAGGAACACATCGCATTCTTGAGGATGGATCCCAGCTCCACTGGCTTGTCGCCACATCTTGTCGACCAGCTTCGCTCGTCTCTTCTGACGATCCTTGGTTTCAGCACTTGTCGATGGTTCTGCAACTTGTCAAGAACGGTTCGACAACAGACAACACACGACACAAGCAAGTGCCCTCGGTTCCCGACAGAACACCAGACAAAGTATAGTACAACGTATACCTAGCTACGTGTCTATCAGAATTTTGTTCCCTCCATATCAAGAGGCACATGTGGGACACAAGACTCTAAAATGAGAACTCAATTTCTTTACACGTACAACAACGTAACGAAATAGAACAGAACATAAAGTTGGCTCCTTGAGCTCATTCTGGACGAGAGCGCTTAGCTAAGGCCATGATGATGACAAAATTTTGCCCTGAATCACCAGCGAGAAACCGAAAGGTGGAGAAGGTACTAACTAAACGAACGGCTCAATGCGTCTGCATTAGCGTTTAGCTTTCCTTTTTGTAGCGAACGTCAAAGTTGTGCTGTTGGAGTATTATGCTCCACCTCAGTAACAGGCCACTTTTAGGCGACATGTTATTTAACCAGGTTAGAGGACAGCGGTCCGTTTCAAACACAAACCTTGAACCGCAGACATAACAAGCTAGCTTTTGAACGGCCCACACGAGGCAAGCGCATTCCTATTCAGAGGTACTGTACGCCTCTTCCCTGCCGCTGAGTTTTCGACTTAAATACAAAACTGGCCTTTCGTTACCAGCACTGTCTTCCTGGCACAATACAGCTCCCATACCGTGATCACTCGCGTCGCATTGAATCACAAATCTCTTAGAGAAATCGGGTGCCATGAGAACAGGCTTTTCGCTTAGGGCCTGTTTTAGCTGGCAAAACACATTCTCCTTTTCTGAGTCCCATACTCATTTAACGGGCTTGGATTTTCGAAGTGCGTCAGTTAGAGGGCTGGCAATGCTAGAGTAATTTTGCACGTAATGCTGATAGTATCCAGCCAGGCCCAAGAATGCCCTTATCTCAGATTTTGTGGTTGGTCGTGGATAGTTCACGACGGCGGCTACCTTAATTTCTGAAGGTCTACGCCAGCCACACCCCACAACGTGCCCCAGGTAAGACACCTCGCCACACCCTAGGTGACATTTAGTAGGTTTCACGGTAAGGCCTGCCTCTTTCAACCGGTTCAGCACGACGCGTAAATGCTCGACATGTTTTTCCCAGTTATTGGAGAAGACGGCGACATCGTCAAGATACGGCAGAGTGAACTTGGAGAGGCCTTTAAGAACGCGGTCCATTAAGCCTGAAAAATAAAAGGGCGCATTTTTCAATCCAAAGCTCAGCTTAAGTGGACGATGCGTTCCAAATGGAGAAACAAATGCGGCATAGCGGCTAGCACGCTCCGTAAGGAGGACCTGCCAATGCCCTCGCACAAGGTCTAACGTGGAAATATAGCTAGACTGTGACACAGTTTCCACCCTCTCCTTTAGGTTTGGTATCTGGTAAGTTTGGTCTCGACTTATGGCGTTAAGACGCCGATAATCGATGCATGGCCTCGGATCTTTTCCTGGCACCTGAACCAATATTAGAGGGGATGTATAGTCACTCTCGCCCGGTACTATGACTCCCAACTCCAGCATTTTATCGACCTCCTCTTTCATGATCTGCTTTTGCACAGGGGAACAACGGTATACGGCTTGCTACGGATTGGCTCCTCACAAGTTATTGCGATATCGTGTTCGATCACCGTCGTGTTTCCGGGACGGTCTGAAAACACATCTTCAAGCTCGGCAACAATTCTTCTCAGGTCCTTCTTTCGGACTTCACTTAACCTAGGCTCCAGGTTAAACTGCTCCAAGATTACCTCCGATCCCCTTTCGATTACATCACTAGAACAAAAATTTCTTCTCCCTCTTCCTCTGAAGCATTCAACAGCAGATTTACAACCGCTTGACGTTGAACGTATGGTTTCATCAAGTTACTGTGGTAAATTTTGTTCGGCCGCCTTCCTAATTTCACTTCATAATTGGTATCAGAAAGCTTCGATATTACTTTGGCGGGCCCTTCCCGATAAACCTCAAGCTTGTTCTTTTTGGACGGCCGCAGCAGCATTACTTGACTACCAACTTGAAATGTGCGCTTCTTCGCCGATTTGTCGTAGTACTCCTTCGACAACACTTGTGCAGCCTTCATGTGGCTTTCCACAAGATATTTCGTTTTTCCAAGCCTCTGAAGGAGGTCTAAAACATGCGCAACTACATTAGGGTCCTCATCGAATCCCTCCCAGGACTCGCGTAGCATTCGCAATGGTGTTCTCAAAGTCCTGCCATACACAAGCTCTGCAGGGCTAAAACCAGTGCTTTCATGAGGAGCTGATCTCAAAGCGAACATAGCGGGAGGAATACACGCTTCCCAGTCGCATTTCTGTTCGTAGCAGAGAGCTCTCAGTATCCGTTTCAGAACGGAATGCATACGCTCTACCGGATTAGATTGCGGGTGATGGATCGAGCTGTGCACTACTTTTATTGCACATTTATCCATAAAGGTAGAGATAAGGCAGCTGGTGAAGACACTACCAATGTTGCATTGGACTTCAGAAGGAAATCTGACGCGTGCAAATATAAATAGCAGTGCATCCATGACATTAGGAGAATTGAGCTCCATTAGTGGTATCGCTTCCGGAAGTTTTGCGGCTACACAGAGAGCCGTCTGGATGTACCGACAACCTTGCTTTGACTCTGGCAATGGCCCGACTATATCAATTACTAGGCGCCGAAAAGGTTCTGTGATAAGTGGCACAAGCTTCATGGGTGCCTTCCACTTGTCCGTGGATTTCCCCGCTCTCTGACAAGTGTCGCATGAGCGTACAAAGTCTTCGATATCCTTCCAATATTTCGGCCAATAAAACTCAAGGGAAACTCTAGCCTTGGTCTTTTTCATGCCGAGATGCCCTGCCCATGCGTTTTCATGCGCCAGTTCCAATAGTTGGCGACGATACTTTTGTGGCACCAAGAGCTGCTCTTACTTGCGACCTTGCACATTTGTGTAGCTCCGATACAAAAGCCCTGCTTTCTCAAAAAAAAGAAACATTCTTTTTCTTTTTTCCCAAGTTTTCGCTTTCCATTAGCGCTTTAATCGAGAGGTCCTCACGCTGCTCTCGAATGACCGTTTCTCGATCAACCCTCGACAGCTCACTCCAACTTTCCGCTACAGGTGAGAGCGTTGCAGCCATCTCGCTCTGATTTAATGGCGCCATGTCGTCTCCCCCTGCTACGGAAACCACGCCGGTCGCTTCGGCGACGGGCCGCTCGAGTGACTGCTCACATGACTCACACGGAAAATTTCCTTTCTGAGGTTCCGTCGACTCGCCACCAAGGTCACTTGAAGGTTCACTGCATTGAACAAGATCAATCTCCTGCGAAAGCTTCCGCGCTCGCGATCGCGTAAGGGCCATGTACGCTAAGTTGGGGAAGAACGATTTACCCTGCTCTTTGAGAAGCTGCTCTGAGTTGTTAGAGAAAAGATAAGGAAAACGATCGAGAAGCGTGGCTGACACAGCCACTTCGGTGCGAAGCTTACCGAACGGGCCTTCAATGACAACCGTAGCGATTGGTAAGCAAGCACTCTGCTCTTCGGCGACTTGCCTGATCCACGCGCATGCTCCTGTAAAGTCATCCGGAGACACCAATTAAGGATGGACAGCGTCCATGGTTGCCGCTGAGTCACGAAGTGCTCGACATGTTTTCCCATTCACACTAATTTCTTGGATATACGGCTCTAACAACCCCATGTTCTTTTCCAATTCTCGAATTGTTGCAAAAGCAAACTTTTGCGTACAGTTTATCACGATGTGCCCTTCCTTTTTGCAGTTGTAGCAGATTAGCGGTTTCCGTGATTCAAAGAGACCGCTCTAAAGCATTTCGCTCACAGACGTGTTCAAACTTGACGAGATACTTCGCCATGTCCTCGCCTACTACGAATGGTGGCAGTTGGTCCCGAATTCTATAACCGCTGACCTGAACTGTCGGAGACGCTACGCTAGGCGCCTGCGAACACTGTAGGATTGCCAATTCTATTCGTTTCAACTCGAGGCGCTCCTGTCTCTCGGCCTTCTCGCGGCGTTCTCGCCTTTCAGCTTCTTCACGAACTTCTCGCCTTTCAGCTTCTTCACGTTCGCAAGCTTCTCGCCTTTCAGCCTCTTCACGAACTTCTCGCCTTTCAGCTTCTTCGCAATCGCGAGCTTCTCCCCTTTCAGCTTCTTCACGTTCGCGAGCTTCTCACCTTTCGGCCTCCTCGCGGCGTGCTTTGATATCTGCCCAGGCCTCATCGACTTCCTCAGCCGACACTCCTTCTGCCTTCATGATCTAGAGGATCGCTTGCTTTCGTTTCGCACGGCCCAAAGTAATGCCGAGTTCCTCACAAATTTCGATGAGTTCCTTCACTTTAAGGTTCTCCGTCGTTCACACTAGCCTCTTGCTGTTTGCCTCTGTTAAGAATCTACTTGCCGTACCCACTATAAGCCTACTAGCAAGACGCGCCAGCAATATTTTAACACTCCCGTGTTTACCCCCTCCGCATTAACTTTGGTTTCAAAGCACTTCGACTTAGCTTGAAACGATCAAAGCTCACTCTAATGCTTCACACAGCCCTTCTCTAAACTACTATAACCTGAGCTAGAGTAGTCTGGTGAACTGAGGGGAAAACATCAGGCACTCACCGCATCGATGTCACTGACGCCAGCCGATCCCGCAGCTGCCAACCACTGTTGCGAAGCGCGCCTCCGACGACGTTACGAAGGGCGCCACGAATCTCACCGCTGCAACCACTGTTTACAAAAGATGGCGACGCCAACACGGTCCCGAAGGCGCCACTGCTTCGAACTCCGCTGGGAAGGTCACCAGCCGTTTGGTAGCGTAGGTTTCTTAGCTCGCGACTGCTTCTGCGCAGAGCTGATAGACGAGCGGACGAGACGACGGTGAGTTTAACAAGGTTTATGTACAGCATATATACAGAGGCGTTACAAATTCGGCACTGGGGCCGACAGCTTAGAGACCCGAAGAACCGAGCTCTCCTCTCTAACACATAGGTCTGCTGCTAACACATAGCTCAACTGCTCGCGACGCGCCGCAGGGCTTCTTTTATATGCACCGGGTGGATTCTTTGAGTAACTAAATGTCCAACCAGAAGCGCCGCTGGTCGTGAGGTCAGACTCCTCCATTGGGGTCGCCGCTGGGCCACGTCATTCTTTCTCATCGAATCTGGAGCCGCTGCGTTGCACGTGGCTGCACCCGAGGACGAGTGACGTCGCCGCGCATTGCGTCAAACTCGCCAAACAGAAAGGCGCCGGTTGCTTGCTCAACGGGCTCGCTGGCTGAGGTGACTCACTGTGCGTGCGCGGCAGAGAGGCACCGCCGCGTGTTAACGCTGTTGAGTTGTTCGCGTCAGGCGGCCTCGCGGGCTGGCCTTGACACAGATTGCCTATTTCAGAGGCATGGACGTTCGCTGTAGACTCGCAGGCATAACATTACGTAAATGTGTACACATTAGACAGTTATAGTTTATGGTTAGCGTGATGGCGGAGGTTAAGGGAATGGCATTAAGGGAACGGTTAAGGGAATATCTAAGACACGTAAAGTACGGGGCCGAAATCTACGTAGCCATGAGGGCCGAGCCAATTCAGATGTCGGGTATAACATGGGTGAGATGAAATCTACACATTCTTGAAAAAAAACAAAGCGATGGTGACGGAGAAAGCATATAAAGAAGCAACTTCTGTCTACGAACTCCGTCTCTTACGCACACAATAATGCATCTGCCACTCTGCCTCATGTAATATGCGCTTAGGAGAGCATGAACATTCGCTCACTAATCCTCAAGCATATATATTTACCGCAACACAATTCAGAACGCTTGGCACATATTGCGCCCACGTAAATATCTGCACGAGAATAACTGCTCCCACGCAGATATTCTCAAGACATAGTTGCGAGACAACTAAACGAATGAAGGAACCCTCTCATATAAACCGTGGGTGCACGGAAGACGCACGCGTTAGTCACGCATCGCTGTTACTTGGGGGAGAAGTAGTTTGCCCATCTGCTCAGCAAATGCACAATCAGGTTATACAAGAGTTCTTAAATGCTTTGAAGGACTCTGGTTACACGCAGTGTTTCTTTTGGCGGTAACTTTATCAGTGACGGACTGACATTCCTATAATGCATGTGAAGTATTGTGATATCATGTTTAGCGATAACCACAATCTGCTCTGTTTTAATATATTGTATCACCTGGCTCTCGATTTCCCTCGGTGCTTTTCTGTGCTCTGATGGGGACTGACGCGCACAAAAGACAATTGAACTCAAGAAGGAACACAGATAGACAGACGAAGAGCAAATAGTAGTTTATTGGCGAACAGTGTCACCTTATTTCTACCAGCGTCTAACACTCATTGCGTATTACCAAGTGGAGTGTTTCTTTTGGGGGTAACTTTATCAGTGATGCACTGACATTCCTATAATGCATGTGAAGTATTGTGATATCATGTTTTGCCATAACCACAATCTGCTCTCTTTTAATATATTGTATCACCTGGTTCTCAATTTCCCTCGGTGCTTTTCTGTGCTCTGATGGGGACTGACGCGCACAAAAGACAATTGGACTCAAGAAGGAACACAGATAGACAGACGAAGAGCAAATAGTAGTTTATTGGCGAACAGTGTCACCTTATTTCTACCAGCGTCTAACACTCATTGCGTATTACCAAGTAGAGTGTTTCTTTTGGCGGTAACTTTATCAGTGATGCACTGATATTCCTATAATGCATGTGAACTATTGTGATATCATGTTTTGCAATAACCACAATCTGCTCTGTTTTAATATATTGTATCACCTGGTTCTCAATTTCCCTCGGTGCTTTTCTGTGCTCTGATGGGGACTGACGCGCAAAAAACACAATTGGACTCAAGAAGGAACACAGTTAGACAGACGAAGAGCAAATAGTAGTTTATTGGCGAACAGTGTCACCTTATTTCTACCAGCGTCTATCACTCATTGCGTATTGCCAAGTAGAGTGTTTCTTTTGGCGGTAACTTTATCAGTGATGCACTGACATTCCTATAATGCATGTGAAGTATTGTGATATCATGTTTTGCCATAACCACAATCTGCTATGTTTTGATATATTGTATCACCTGGTTCTCAATTTTCCTCGGTGCTTTTCTGTGCTCTGATGGGAACTGACGCGCACAAAAGACAATTGGACTCAAGAAGGAACACAGATAAACAGACGAAGTGCAAATAGTACTTTATTGACGAACATTGTCACCTTATTTCTACCAGCGTCTAAAACTCATTGCGTATTACCAAGTAGAGTGTTTCTTTTGGGGGTAACTTTATCAGTGATGCACTGACATTCCTATTATGCATGTGAAGTATTGTGATATCATGTTTTGCCATAACCACAATCTGCTCTGTTTTAATATAATGTATCACCTGGTTCTCAATTTCCCTCGGTGCTTTTCTGTGCTCTGATGGGAACTGACGCGCACAAAAGACAATTGGACTCAAGAAGGAACACAGATAAACAGACGAAGAGCAAATTGTAGTTTATTGGCGAACAGTGTCACCTTATTTCTACCAGCGTCTAACACTCATTGCGTATTACCAAGTAGAGTGTTTCTTTTGGGGGTAACTTTATCAGTGATGCACTGACATTCCTCACGGCGGTCTAGTGGCTAAGGTACTCGGCTGCTGACCCGCAGGTCGCGGGATCAAATCCCGGCTGTGGCGGCTGCATTTCCGATGGAGGCGGAAATGTTGTAGGCCCGTGTACTCAGATTTGGGTGCACGTTAAAGAACCCCAGGTGGTCGAAATTTCCGGAGCCCTCCACTACGGCGTCTCTCATAATCATATGGTGGTTTTGGGACGTTAAACCCCACAAATCAATCAATGCACTGACATTCCTATTATGCATGTGAAGTATTGTGATATCATGTTTTGCCATAACCACAATCTGCTCTGTTTTATTATATTGTATCACCTTGTTCTCAATTTCCCTCGGTGCTTTTCTGTGCTCTGATAGGGACTGACGCGCACAAAAGACAATTGGACTCAAGAAGGAACACAGATAGACAGACGAAGAGCAAATAGTAGTTTATTGGCGAACAGTGTCACCTTATTTCTACCAGCGTCTATCTCTCATTGCGTATTACCAAGTAGAGTGTTTCTTTTGGCGGTAACATTATCAGTGATGCACTGACATTCCTATTATGCATGTGAAGTATTGTGATATCATGTTTGCCATAACCACAATCTGCTCTGTTTTAATATATTGTATCACCTTGTTCTCAATTTCCCTCGGTGCTTTTCTGTGCTCTGATGGGAACTGACGCGCACAAAAGACAATTGGACTCAAGAAGGAACACAGATAAACAGACGAAGTGCAAATAGTAGTTTATTGACGAACAGTGTCACCTTATTTCTACCAGCGTCTAACACTCATTGCGTATTACCAAGTAGAGTGTTTCTTTTGGGGGTAACTTTATCAGTGATGCACTGACATTCCTATTATGCATGTGAACTATTGTGATATCATATTTTGCCATAACCACAATCTGCTCTGTTTTAATATAGTGTATCACCTTGTTCTCAATTTCCCTCGGTGCTTTTCTGTGCTCTGATGGGGACTGACGCACACAAAAGACAATTGGACTCAAGAAGGAACACAGATAGACAGACGAAGAGCAAATAGTAGTTTATTGGCGAACAGTGTCACCTTATTTCTACCAGCGTCTATCACTCATTGCGTATTAATTTCCCTCGGTGCTTTTCTGTGCTCTGATGGGAACTGACGCGCACAAAAGACAATTGGACTCTAGAAGGAACACAGATAAACAGACGAAGTGCAAATAGTAGTTTATTGACGAACAGTGTCACCTTATTTCTACCAGCGTCTATCACTCATTGCGTATTACCAAGTAGAGTGTTTCTTTTGGCGGTAACTTTATCAGTGATGCACTGACATTCCTATTATGCATGTGAAGTAATGTGATATCATGTTTTGCCATAACCACAATCTGCTCTGTTTTAATATATTGTCACGGGGTCGTGACGTGGCCGAAGACAGGAGACTTCGTGTTGGGATTTAACTGTTTATTTGGGCGAACCTGTGCCCGGTAAACGGAAAGTCCAATTACAGCAGCAGTGTCGCACAGATAGCAGTCTCGGACTGATACAAAGAGAAGTTTATTGACTTCAAACTCAAAAAAAAACTCTTTACATCATTTATTCATACAGTGCTCGTTTAGACACCCCTCTTGTGCACTATGGGGCATACAAACTCCATTATCCATAGAGGAAACTAGCGGCACATACACAGATCTATACATATATATATATATACATACATACTATATATACATATACATACACATATGCATACACACATATATAAACTACGCATACATTCGTAAAAAAACCACAAATATATATATTTACAATCACATATACATATATTTACAACAGATCGTGAACATGGGTAGGCATATTTACAATACTTCGACTGGTGCTAGACATACACTTGTAACACAATGTTTTGGGGAGAAGGGGTTAGTAGGGGATTAGGGGGGTACGGAGTTTTGCACCTCTGACGAAAAAAAACTTTGTGTGCCAGCGGCGAAGGAACTGGTCCTCCCCGCCAGCTTCCAGTTGCTTGGCCAAGTACTGCACTATTTTCTGCCTGATCATGGCTAGTGCTGGGTAGGCCGCTCTCACTGGGGTGTTCTTTACCTCAGCAAGGCACCGGCGTTTCCAAATCACAAAGAGTGTGATGGAAATCACCAGCCTTGCGAAGCAGCCCCTATTCCTTTCGAGGGCCGGAGGTGGGCGGATGCTGAAGCACCTCGCAACCAGGCGTCATACCGACTTGGCCGCCCCGCATTCTAACAACGCGTGGGAGATCGTTTCCTCAGCGCGGCAATTAGGACACTGGCTATTCGGCGTGATGCCGAAACGGTGCAGGCGATGTCTCGTGGGCAAAACTTGCCACTTGCGCTTCCACTCGAAGTCATGTACTTCGCGCGGTCGGTACTTATTGATTTTTTGTTTGCACAGTCCTAGGCTTTTGATGTGGTCCTTTTCTTCTTCGGACAACTGGTTTTCTGTTATCGCTTCGACGATTCGGGCGGGTGGGTCCTTGTCAATGTCGCAGTTCGGGGCTTCTTTTTCTATGATCTTTGTCGTAGTTGCCGCCATCCTGTAAAAGTGTGAGGGCGCTTCCGCGCGCGGGCCAGTGTGTTGTGGTTTTCCAGATAGTGCGTGATGGTGCTTGTCCAGTAGTTGATTAGATTCTTCCCAACGTAACTCGCTGCGTAATAAAGCTTGCGGGTAATCTTGAGGGCCAGTATCTGGCTGGTCATTTGTACGTGTGGGAGGCCGAGGCCACCTTTGTCCTCGGGTAGTTGAAGGAGGTGTCGCTTGACTGGTGCCGGTTTCCCTTCCCATAGCAAGTCGGTGATCACGGCGTTCAGTTGGCTGGCGGTTTTCCTAGGGATCACCGCTACCCTACTGGCGTAGAACGCAAACGCGCAAACGGTGGTCCTTGCTGCTAGCGCTTTTTCACGTAACGTAAGGTTTAGGAGGCGAATGCGGGCAGCTGCCTGCTTTGCCCTCTCGAGGGCTCTCTGCCACGTGGCTGGTGCCACCCCTTCACTGGAGAAGTAGATTCCCAGTACTTTAACGATGGACACCACTTCGATGTTTCCTAGGGCTTCTCTAGGGAAAGTTCCAAATAGCATCGACTTGCTCTTGTCCGCATTTATCGCCGCTCCAGATGCCTGCGCGTATCTTGTGAACGTCGCACTGAAGGCTTGAAGGCTGCTTTCATCCCGAACAAACAGGGAAATGTCGTCCGCGTATGCCAGCACTTTCACCTGCTCCTGGCCCGTCAGTGGGAAGCCCCGAATGCCTTCATGCGCAACAACACTTGTGATCAGCGGCTCGCACGACATGACAAAAAAGGTCGGGCCCAATGGGCATCCTTGCCTTATGCCTCTGCCATACTTGAATGCCGGCGTTGCGACTCCGTTTATCAGAACGGTGCAGGTTAGGTCCTCGTACAAAGTTTTTACCAGTTTTATAAAACTTGCCGGTAAGCCAAACTCCTGCATCACGTCGAAGAGGTAATGGTGTCGTACCCTGTCAAAAGCTTTAGCTTGGTCTAGGGAAATGAAAACACCATTGAAACCTCTTGTCGTCGCGTATTCGAAAGAGTCACGGATCACTGTGAGGTTCGCAAAAAGCGACCTTCCTGGAATCGCGCACGTTTGGTACGGGCTAATGATGTCCGGTAACAGGAGCTTGAGCCTGTTGTTCAGTATGGTGGCTACCAGCTTGTAATCGGTGTTCAAAAGCGTGATTGGACGCCACGCCGTGGGCTCGTTTGGTTGTGCACCCTCTTTGTGTAGTAAGACAATTTTACCCACTCCGAAGGAGTCGGGTTTCTTAAAGGACCTGAAGATCGCATTTACCATCGCGAGCAAGGGTTCTTCGAGAACTTCGAGAAAAGTCACATAGAAGGCTGCAGCCAGGCCATCAGCGCCTGGGGCAGAATTGGGGGTCATGCTTCTTATGGCTTCGCGAAGCTCTGCAGGGGAGACTTCAGCGCTAAGGGTTGCTGGCTCCTCCTCCTCCTTAATTCGCTGCAGATGTTTGCATAGTTCTTTGACATGGTCGGGTCCCCGATTGGTGTCTATTGGTTCGGTGTCTTGGAACTGTATGCTGAAGTAGTCTCTGAAGATGTTCTCAATTTCTGCTGGGTCGTCGGTTACAGAACCGTCTAAGCGCTTTGCCTCTGTAATTCGCAAACAGCCATTTCCACGTACTTCCCTCACATCAACTCCGGTCGCCGTGCCCAACAGTCCATGCTCACTTTTAGGTCGCCTCATGGTATCTCTGAGGAGTTGATTGTATTGCTCCTCGAGCGAGGTCAGGTACTCTGTTGTACATGAGGTCAACGTGTCGGCTGCCTTGATGATCTGCATTCGGCGAAGAAGTTCTTTCATCTTTTGTGTATGACGTCTTTTTCTGGCTTTGCCTTCTTTTTGTAACAGGGCCTTCCATTCATCCTTAAGTTTATCCCACAGAGGGGGGGTAATATGTCCGGCATTTTCTACTGATACGCTGATGGCAGCTTTCAAGTTTTCTACGCAAGTCTCATCTCTCAGCAGCTCAGCGTCTATTCTCCAGCTATTGTTATCAGAGTGCGGGCCGGGGGATCCCTTTACCATCGTGACAAGCGAGGCATGATCCGTCTTCTCTTTCAGGTTGGCCGGGAGCGCGAGTACTTCGCATCCTTCAACCAAAGGGAGGAGGAGGTCCGGAAAGTACATCCGGTCTATTCTACTTCCTGCTGATCTAGAGGTACGGGTTGCTACGAAGCGGTCTTTATAGAGGTGTACCCATATGTCCGAGAGGTTTAGGTGCCGAAGGGTTTTCACCAACTCTTTTGCATTGTAGGTTGATCTTCCTTGGCTTGGCCCCCTCACGTCCCGGTTAGAATCTACCACGCAATTAAAATCACCGACCAGTACGTGGGGAATGGGCTCTAGGAGGAGTTCGTGCATCTCTTGAAAGAACTTATTCGTATGTTTTCTTGTCACGGGGGCATAAACGTTCACAATGCGAATCTTTTTGCCTTCGATGAAAATGTCAATCATTATATACCGACCATTCGCCCCGAAAATACAATGGGATTTTGATCGAAATCTGCCTGATACAAATATTACTCCGACCCCGCATGCTCTCGTGGTCGCCAGAGAGAAAAAGGCGTCGGTCTGATGATCTCTGCGGAAATTAACCACATCCAGCGGCGTTCGAAAATTCGCCTCTTGAATAAAGAGGAGGTCTATGTTGTGGTTCCTAGCGAAACCTAGGATGGCTGCTTGTTTCGCCCTATCTCTAAACCCTCGGATATTCCACGTAGCCAATTTCAAAAAAGCCATCAAAAACCTTAAAAAGAAGAAAACAAAACGCGGGAAGTATCGAGGCTAGCAAGCAGCGTGGCCGTCATCCGCCGATTGGGCACGATGCCAAGCGCTGGAGGGGAGCAGGAAAGAGTGGTGAGCGAATGCACCGAGCAAGATAACCGACAGCCGCGCGCCGACAGAAAGGAGGCACTGCGCCGTGCTCCCGACCGGGTTGCAGAAATTAGGTGCCTTTTCTCATCTTCTAACCACTACCACCGACAGAAAGGGGCGAGGAGGGCGCTGCACAAGAAGGAGAAGGGA
Organism: Rhipicephalus microplus; assembly: GCF_013339725.1. Lineage (NCBI taxonomy): Eukaryota > Metazoa > Arthropoda > Arachnida > Ixodida > Ixodidae > Rhipicephalus > Rhipicephalus microplus. Next base: position 105,403,298 of record NC_051165.1, read on the forward strand.
AGGCAAGTGGGACATAATGCGGCCAGAGCGAACGAGGGGAAGGGAAAAGGGCCGTGAAGCCGACAGGGCAGGCGTGCCGCTTCAGTGACTTGCGTCTCGGGGCTTGGGGGGTGGTTCCCCTTCGCCTGCACCGTCTTTCTCGAGCTTCTGAGCCTTCGCGTGTGGTGGAGCGTCGCTATCACTGCTTTGGCCTGCTGGCCCGGGTCTACGCTGCCGGGCCTCCTTGCTGGCTGCCCTCTCACCCAGATACCGCTTATCGTCATCAGGGCGTACTCGTGAGCGCGAGCGAGCTCTCTGCTCTAGCCCAGTGGCCATCTGTCCAGTTTTCGCGTCCGATTTCCGGCTTGGGCGTGCCGAATGAGAGGCGGGGGAGGAAGTCGGTGCAGCATGGTCGCATTCGCTGTCGCCGGGTAGAAAGTAATACCCTTTACTTTTATGGGGGCGCCGTCGCCGGCTGGGTCTTGGGTGCCAGCCTCCAAGGCCGGGCTGGTCACTGGGGCCCGGACGTTGACAGGTGTGTTTGATAAAGCAAGGAGGGTCTCTCCCTGCTCGTTGGACTCGGGGGTTGCTTCAGCCACGGTCAGCGAATTCCCGCAGTCATCCCGGCTCGCCGAGGGTGGAGGCGGCTTAGGGGGGGACGATTGCGCCGAACCCGTCTCGATATCGCTAGACTCTGTTTCAGTCGACCTGGTGGTAGTCTCGTCAAAACTCCCGAGCCTCTCCCCCTCACTGGCGGACGAATCGCCCATGCCACTACCTGAAATCAGATCGGAGTCTAAGTCGCGGTCCCCGGAAGGGGATCCCCTCTCGGTTGTGCGGGATGCAGACCTGGACGTAAGGACCTGCATGCGCGGCGAGTTAGTTGCTCGGGCAGAGGCGGGGCCGCTTGACTGAGAGTGCGACAAAGCGGATTCAGATAGCGAGGGGAAGCCGCGGGCGGCCGAAGCGTATGAGCGCTTACGAAAGCACTCGCATGTTCCATGGTGACCCCCGCAACGTTTACAGTCTGCCGAGCAGCCCTCAGTATCGTGGCCGAAGGTGCCGCACCGCTTACAGTACGCCGTGGTGCACGCAGTCGCCATATGCCCGACCTCACCACAACGCGCGCACACCCGGCGCATGCCTCTGTACTCGCACATGACTTTGTGCCCCGCAACAGTGATGAAATTGGGGACTGGGCGGCACATCTCAATTTTAACCACACGTACCCCGTTTAACTTGGTCTGGCGAGTGGCTAGGGTGGCGAAGGAAATGCCCTTCACTTTACCAAACTGGGCTAAGGCGTTGCTAAGGGCCTCGTCTGATAGAAACGCGGGGTAACGGTAAATGTTCACATATGTGACCGGCGGCCCGACTGCCTCTACTGGCACCCTCGCCCCGTTCACTTCAAATCCTTCCGCCACCATTAGCTTCGTCGCCTGGCCAGCATTGCGGGTGCATACAAGAAATTTTGTGCCCCCCATATGTTGCAGTACTAATACGCTGTCGTCACCAGCTGTCTCTTCAATTGCGTCAATTAACTCATCGACGGAGATATCGCCCTCGGGCGCGGAAAACATGAAACAATTCTCCCTCACCGGGAGTTCAAATGGCGTGGCCATTCTGGTGGGTGGATCCCGCAAGCCACCGGTTGGGCGTGGCTCGTGGGTGACTTGTAACGTGCAGTCGAGCTGCACTCTGGTAGGAAGCGGCTCAGCCAAGGCGAGTGCCGCGCAGGTCTTGGTGGTACCAGGTGGACCACAGGGGGACTCCGGGACGGCGGGCGTGAACCGGGGACCTTGCACCTCCTCCTGGCATGGGGTAGGCGGGCTCCAGGCAGCAAGGCCCGAGACCCAGGGGCGGCGGTCGCGCGTACAAGACGCCGGTGCCGCGTAGACTTCTTTTGCCGACTTGAAACCCTGGGGTCGACGTCCGCGTGACGTGACCCCGGGTCTCGCTTGAGGACTCGATAAGAGACAGCTAGACCGGCGAACGCAGCGTCGGCCTTCGATCAACTAACTGACAAGCGGCGAAGCGCGTCGGCATTTATACTCTTGCCATCGAATGTTCTAGCGTTATCGCTGGCGGTGGCGTAGCTTCCAGAACAATCTGTACCGTTCGCACAGTGGGCGTGATCTTATCGAAACGATCTACTACAGTCCGGAACCTTCTAGAAAACTGCAGGCGCGGTTTGCGCTGAGAATCATGTGGTGTTTTGGGACGATAACAAAAGCTTGGGAAATGGAACGTGGCAATATTGTATCACCTTGTTCTCAATTTCCCTCGGTGCTTTTCTGTGCTCTGATGGGAACTGACGCGCACCAAAGACAATTGGACTCAAGAAGGAACACAGATAAACAGACGAAGTGCAAATAGTAGTTTATTGACGAACAGTGTCAACTTATTTCTACCAGCGTCTATCACTCATTGCGTATTATCAAGTAGAGTGTTTCTTTTGGCGGTAACTTTATCAGTGATGCACTGACATTCCTATAATGCTTGTGAAGTATTGTGATATCATGTTTTGCCATAACCACAATCTGCTCTGTTTTAATATATTGTATCACCTGGTTCTCAATTTCCCTCGGTGCTTTTCTGTGCTCTGATGGGAACTGACGCGCACAAAAGACAATTGGACTCAAGAAGGAACACAGATAAACAGACGAAGAGCAAATTGTAGTTTATTGGCGAACAGTGTCACCTTATTTCTACCAGCGTCTAACACTCATTGCGTATTACCAAGTAGAGTGTTTCTTTTGGCGGTAACGTTATCAGTGATGCACTGACATTCCTATAATGTATGTGAAGTATTGTGATATCATGTTTTGCCATAACCACAATCTGCTCTGTTTTAATATATTGTATCACCTGGTTCTCAATTTCCCTCGGTGCTTTTCTGTGCTCTGATGGGGACTGACGCGCACAAAAGACAATTGGACTCAAGAAGGAACACAGATAGACAGACGAAGTGCAAATAGTAGTTTATTGGCGAACAGTGTCACCTTATTTCTACCAGCGTCTAACACTCAATTGCGTATTACCAAGTAGAGTGTTTCTTTTGGCGGTAACTTTATCAGTGATGCACTGACATTCCTATAATGCATGTGAAGTATTTTGATATCATGTTTTGCCATAACCACAATCTGCTCTGTTTTAATATATTGTATCACATGGTTCTCAGTTTCCCTCGGTGCTTTTCTGTGCTCTGATGGGGACTGACGCGCACAAAAGACAATTGGACTCAAGAAGGAACACAGATAGACAGACGAAGTGCAAATAGTAGTTTATTGGCGAACAGTGTCACCTTATTTCTACCAGCGTCTAACACTCATTGCGTATTACCAAGTAGAGTGTTTCTTTTGGCGGTAACTTTATCAGTGATGCACTGACATTCCTATAATGCATGTGAAGTATTTTGATATCATGTTTTGCCATAACCACAATCTGCTCTGTTTTAATATATTGTATCACCTGGTTCTCAGTTTCCCTCGGTGCTTTTCTGTGCTCTGATGGGGACTGACGCGCACAAAAGACAATTGGACTCAAGAAGGAACACAGATAACAGACGAAGTGCAAATAGTAGTTTATTGACGAACAGTGTCACCTTATTTCTACCAGCGTCTAACACTCAATGCGTATTACCAAGTAGAGTGTTTCTTTTGGCGGTAACTTTATCAGTGATGCACTGACATTCCTATAATGCATGTGAAGTATTGTGATATCATGTTTTGCCATAACCACAATCTGCTCTGTTTTAATATATTGTATCACCTGGTTCTCAGTTTCCCTCGGTGCTTTTCTGTGCTCTGATGGGGACTGACGCGCACAAAAGACAATTGGACTCAAGAAGGAACACAGATAGACAGACGAAGTGCAAATAGTAGTTTATTGGCGAACAGTGTCACCTTATTTCTACCAGCGTCTAACACTCAATTGCGTATTACCAAGTAGAGTGTTTCTTTTGGCGGTAACTTTATCAGTGATGCACTGACATTCCTATAATGCATGTGAAGTATTGTGATATCATGTTTTGCCATAACCACAATCTGCTCTGTTTTAATATATTGTATCACATGGTTCTCAGTTTCCCTCGGTGCTTTTCTGTGCTCTGATGGGGACTGACGCGCACAAAAGACAATTGGACTCAAGAAGGAACACAGATAAACAGACGAAGTGCAAATAGTAGTTTATTGACGAACAGTGTCACCTTATTTCTACCAGCGTCTAACACTCATTGCGTATTACCAAGTAGAGTGTTTCTTTTGGCGGTAACTTTATCAGTGATGCACTGACATTCCTATAATGCATGTGAAGTATTTTGATATCATGTTTTGCCATAACCACAATCTGCTCTGTTTTAATATATTGTATCACATGGTTCTCAGTTTCCCTCGGTGCTTTTCTGTGCTCTGATGGGGACTGACGCGCACAAAAGACAATTGGACTCAAGAAGGAACACAGATAAACAGACGAAGTGCAAATAGTAGTTTATTGACGAACAGTGTCACCTTATTTCTACCAGCGTCTAACACTCAATGCGTATTACCAAGTAGAGTGGTTCTTTTGGCGGTAACTTTATCAGTGATGCACTGACATTCCTATAATGCATGTGAGGTATTGTGATATCATGTTTTGCCATAACCACAATCTGCTCTGTTTTAATATATTGCATCACCTGGTTCTCAATTTTCCTCTGTGTTTTTCTGTGCTCTGATGGGGACTGACGTGCACAAAAGACAATTGGACTCAAGAAGGAACACAGATAAAAAGACGAAGTGCAAATAGTAGTTTATTGACGAACAGTGTCACCTTATTTCTACCAGCGTCTAACACTCATTGCGTATTACCAAGTAGAGTGTTTCTTTTGGCGGTAACTTTATCAGTGATGCACTGACATTCCTATAATGCATGTGAGGTATTGTGATATCATGTTTTGCCATAACCACAATCTGCTATGTTTTAATATATTGTATCACCTGGTTCTCAATTTTCCTCTGTGTTTTTCTGTGCTCTGATGGGGACTGACGTGCACAAAAGACAATTGGACTCAAGAAGGAACACAGATAGACAGACGAAGTGCAAATAGTAGTTTATTGTCGAATAGTGTCACCTTATTTGTACCAGCGTCTAACACTCATTGCGTATTACGGAGTAGAGCAAAAACAAAACTAACACAAACATGTTGTACCCGTGAGATATTTCATTCCTTTGGCTGGTAAAGAGAAAGATGGCATGCTTAAGACATAATATATTGGGAGCTTCATTGATTATTTGCGTTGTTTCACTTTTTTCTATGTTCTTGCAGTGCGAAATTGAAATTTATGTTTGAAACGACATTTTTCGCAGGCCCCACTGCGTTGGTCTAGGTAGCGAAATCGGATCCCGGCTGCGGCAGCTGCATTTTTGATGGAGATGAAAATGCTGTGGGCTCGTGTGTTCAGCTTTTGGTGCATGTTAAAGTACCCCAGGTGCTTGAAATTTCCAGAGTCCTCTACTATGGCGTCTTTCATAATCATATGGGGGTTTTAGAATGTTAAACTCTACATATCGATCAATCTTTTTTCATTGTCAAGGGACAGCACCCCCCTGTTTTGTTGCGAACGTTGAACACATGCTCGCGGTAGTAGTCGTTTGTGCCGCCACCTCTTTTACCGTCAAAACTTGGTTACTTGCTGTTAAATGCATCACACAACCCCTTTATTTTACATTTTCGGTTTGATGTTTCATTTTACAGGGATCCTCTTCTTTGCACTTTTGGTGCGTCATTTTGCGAAGGCTAGTTTTTCGAGCGCAGAAAACAAAATCTTCATACTAGCTTTTAGAGTAATCGTTTCGATCATGTGCGATCATGTCTGAATATAAAAGATTAGAACAAATTTTTCCTTAACATACGTTTGATGGTTCTGTTTGGGGGGGGGGGGGGGCATGTTTAAAGCAGGCGCTTTTACATTTGTAAGCAGCTTCTACAGGGTAACCCGCCTGTGATAACTGTGCTGTTTGCTGAACAAACCTTTGTATCATTTTATGGCGCCAGAAGTTTTTCATGCAGGACATTTTTTATGCAAACTTTGGCAATTCCTCATTTTTACTTACTTCTAGTGCGCCGAGTCAAAAAGGAAGGTTTTGTTTATTTTTTCTAGATTTATAGGCCCACAAACGTGATTCTCAGAAAAAGCTGAGCCTGACATCAAGAAAACAAGGGTTCCCTTCGCTGCGGAGTTCATGAGTAACGTGCCAAGGATACAAGCACTTTTGAATAGCGCAAGAACGTTTTTGTAAACTTGAACGAAACCTGCCACGTCACGCTCTAAAAGAAGCAAGTAGTCTTCATCATTAATAATAATAATAATAATAATAATAATATGTGGGTTTTTACGTCCCAACACCAAGATATGATTATGAGAGATGCCGTAGTGGATGGTTGCGCAAATTTCGACCACCTGGTGTTCTTCAACGTGCACTGACATCGCACAGTACACGGACCACTGCCATTTCGCCTCCACCGAAATGCGACCGCCGCGGCCGGGATCGAACACGCTAACTTCGGGTCAGAAGCCGAGCACCTTAGCCACTGATCCACCGAGGTGGACGTCTTCAACAAATCTAAAAAAAAAACCTTTGTGACATTCGTTGTGCTGAAATAAGCGTCAGGAGCATTGTCATGTTCACATACAAACAAATCACGAAGAATGGGAGCATGCGTGATCATATATGCAGTATGCAGATGACTGTATTTGCAAAAAGCGCGTGTCATTCGGTTTCAACGTCATTTATTTCAACTAGGAATGACCATTATAGATGCCTGATTCAGCGTGGAAAGCTACTTCACCGAACTGTTTGCATGAGTTCCTATCGAAACACAATATAACATGAGGCTAATAGAGAATCAGGTGTTGCAATACTATAAAACAGGGTAGATGTGATGATGGTAAAACATGATAATACCTCATTCCTTCATATGCATTATAGGAATGTGGGTGCACCACTGGTGAATTATGCCGTGCACCATACATAGGTCGGCAAAACATTTCGTGCGTACTCTTACTCACTCACGCAACATACATCAGCTTCAGGCCTCTTTCAAAGTCGCACCCAGTGATATTTTGCTTAACCGGACTCCCTAAGACTCATACTCATTAAACATTTACTAAATCGAACTCAAACAGGCTCGAAATCACCAAGACATTACTCACTTGGACTCTCTCAGACACACACTCACGGCTTCATCCAAGTCCGAGCGAGTTGTCTCATGAGTCCGTTAACTTACTATATTAACTCTTTTTTTTTTTTCGTCCGTCGGCTCCCCTTTTTCTTGGAGCTTTGAACTTTGTTTATTTCAACATTCGGGATGCTGAGGGCCGTGGTCAAAAAGCCTCTAATGGGCTTGACTGGGACCACGACCCCTTACAAATGGGCAGCATAGGCAACACTTTTATTGCAGTGACAATGTACAAAAATTTGAGCAAGCATAAATCATAAAGTATAATAAGCATAAGCATAATAAAGCATAAGCATAATAAAGCATGAAGATTGAAAAGTAATAAACTCAGAGAAATGACCGTAATTATTTCTTTACACATACGATATCAATAAGAGAGTGTAACGATGCAAGAAAAGAAGATCGCAAGATTAGCACCAAAGTAAAAAAAAATATGGGGCATGTGCCCATACGCTTACTACACTTACAATCAGAACAGTCACTCAAATGGAAGATGATATGGCATTCAAGTGAAACGGCAGGAGGAAGCGCAGCATTTCTTTGCCGTAGTTAGTGCGCGTGCGCGGGATAAGCCATGTGTGATTGAAACGCGTGTCATAAAGAACTTTGCGGTGGTTTAGGTTGGCAATGGTTCCTAAAAGGTTGTCGCCTTTTAATCCTGCCTGGTAGCGTTTCCCAAGCATTGCGCGGTAGTATTCAGGTAGAGGTAGCAGCTTCATGTCGTGAAATATGGGAGTGGTGTGACTGCGATATGGAGCATTTGCAACGGCACGAACAGCCCTTTTCTGTATGACGTGCAGTTTGCGGATATTTGTTAGAGTTGTCGTACCCCAAACCAGATGACAGTAGTTGACGTGAGATAAAAACAGGGATTTATAGATGAGAAGTTTAACTGCCTTAGGTAGCGAGAAACGCACCCGGGATAATATGCCCGAAATCCTTGATATAGTGCCACATAGTTTTTCAGTGTGTGCGTTCCAAGACATGTGTTGATCGAAAATTATTCCCAGACACTTATTACGCTGTACTATCTCAAGTTCTGAACTGCCAAGTTTTAATGTGACACGACAAGGGGTTTGTTTATTTTTCTGCCTGAAATATACAGCTTTTGTTTTTGATGTGTTAAGTTTTAAACAGTTAACGCATGTCCACGTGGCCAACTTCGCCAGTACCTCATTTGCGTCATTAATTAAGTTTGTATAATTTTCAGCAGTAAGAAGCAAGGTTGTATCATCAGCGTATATAATACATTTTACAGACGTGTCAATTTTTACAATATCATTTATGTATATACAAAAAAACCGAGGCCCTAATATGCTACCTTGTGGTACACCCGCTGAAATTTTTAGTAAATTGGAGGTACAATTGCCGACGACTACTTCCTGCTGCCGATACATTAGGTATGATTCAATGAGTTGTAAGAAAACACCTCGAAATCCATAGTGTGCACATTTCTTTAGCAGCGTAATGTGATTTATTGTGTCGAACGCCTTTGAATAGTCTACGAAGATGCCTAAAGTGTGTAGTTCGCGTTCAAAAGCATTTAGTATAAATTCTTTCTGTTCTAAAAGAGCATGTTCAGTCGTACGGCCTTTGATAAAACCAAACTGCGAAGGAGTGATGATGTGTTGCTTATCTAGGAAAGAAACCATACGCTTTTGAATTAGTTTTTCCAGACCTTTTGAAATTACTGGAAGTATAGATATCGGTCGGTAATTGTTTAGTGCATTTTTATCTCCTCCTTTGTACAGCACAACCACTTTTGCAACTTGTAACTTTTGTGGGAAAATTCCGGTGGAAAAAGCAAGATTAAAGATATGCTCTAATAATTCAGCAATGATATCTAATACGTGTTTGATGGGCTTAATCTGTATGTCATATGCGTCACAACACGTGCTGTTTTTCACAGACGAAAAAGCATGTGAAAGTTCACCAGCTGTTGTTGGCGCCAAAAACGCGCTCTCAGAGATACTGTCAGACAAATATGTGGTACAAGCTGAATTGTACTGTTCCTTTGCTAGAGATACAAAATAGTCATTGAATAAGTTTGCTAAATCATCCTTACAAATAACGTCACCGTCTATCACAAGCTCAGTAGGCCTGAAGTCATCACCGTTACGGCCAAGAAATTTGTTTAGTCTAGACCAAGCCAAGTCTTGTTTATTCGTTACATCTTTGTTGAAGATGCTGTTTAAGTACGTTCTCTTTTTGTAACGCAACAGGCTGTTTATTTATTTCGCTGGGCTTTGAAACGTTTAAGCGTTTCTTCGTTCTTGTTTTTCGGAAAGTTTTCGAACAATTTATTTTTACGTTTTATTTCATTAAGACAACTTTTAGTCAGCCACGGTTTTTTGGCTTTGCGCGTATGCTTGAGCTGTTTGTACGCAATGCATTTCTTGTACACCCTTATCAGGTTGTCATGGAAAATATTGAGACGTGTTTATATGAAAAAGAACGGTGATAGGAATGTTTTGTAGATTCCCGCTAGTGGGTCCGGTGGTTTTTCGGGACGACAACGAAGCAGGCATCTTGCTGTACAGCTGATCCTGAATACGCTCTTTTCGCTGCCGGAAACTGCTGTCATCTTTTGTTCGCGTTGCACTGCGACACTGGTGGAGGAGCTGGGCCGTGACACTACCCGATGCTTCACACTCCTAGTGGGAGCCGTTCATCCAGCCCGGACGTGCCTACTGCAACCCCTGTCCATCGATTCAGTCGTCGGCTACGAGGTATTCCTCCAGACTGCAACCCCTCGCAGAAAATCTCTACCGGACATCTAGAAATGACTAACACCAGCCCCCAGCCTGTACTTCTCGGCACCAGTCCTCCCGCTCCATCCCAGGTAACGTTTTTTCAATCACTGGAGCCTAAACGCTTTGGTGGTGGCGCACACGAAGATGTAGAAGACTGGTTAGACCACTATGACCGTGTTGCGAAGATCAACCACTGGTCTGCTCAGGAAAAGCTCGGCCGGGCCTACTTCTATCTCGATGACAGCGCTCGTACTTGGTACGAGAACAGAGAAGGCAACCTGTCCACATGGGCCGACTTGCACCAGAAGATGGTTGAAACTTTTGCCTATGTCGACAGACGTGACCGCGCCCACCAACTTCTAGAGCTAAGGGTCCAAAAACCCAATGAAACAGTCGCCATGTTCGCCGAAGACATGACACGTTTATTTCGGAGGGCTGACCCGCAGATGACTGAAGATAGGAAGTTGCGCTACCTCATGCGTGGCATGAAAGAGCAGCTGTTCGCCGGACTTCTGCGCAACCCGCCAAGCACTGTAGAGAACTTCATCAAAGAAGCGTCGGCTATCGAGCGGGCCCTTCACCAACGCTGCCGACAATATGACCGCTTGTGCAGCAGCCCCCAAACTCAGGCCGCCGCTGTGACGTTTGACAGCCATAGCTCCTTACGTGACATGATTAGAGAGATTGTTCGTGAAGAATTGCAAAGGCTGCGGACTCCGGTAGTGGACACACCCATGGCATCTGTCGCTCAAGTCGTCCGTGACGAAATCCGCCAAGCATTCTCGACAGCTGATCCTGCCCCCGAACAACGTCCCATGACGTACGCCGCCACCCTCGAAGCTCCCCACCCGCTCCGCCTTCATACTACCCCCCACCTGCAACTGTTCCTTGGTCACCACCACAGGGGGAGACACCGTGGCGCCAATCCATCCAGCCCCCATACGACCAGTCGTCTTCTGGCTTGCCATGGCTTTCGTCGCGTGAGGAGTCATCACGGCGACCACAGCTTCGCCGAACAGACACCTGGCGCACTGCCGACAGGCGTCCACTTTGTTTCAACTGCGGAGGTGTAGGCCACATAGCCCGCTATTGCTGGCACCGCGCCGATCCGTCTCGCCCTTTCAGGCCACGGTATGACATTCGACATGCCAATCAGTACGTATCCCGCCGTGGAGATGTCGGTTCTCAAGGACCTCCGGTACTCCGACACCCATTCGACGGCCGCCGTAACAATGATGACGAGGCTATAACTGATTACGAGCCGGTCCCCCGACATCGACCACGCTCTCCTTCACCTGCCCAGTCACCTTCGTTGCAGCGCCGCACTTTGCCGACACCAGAGGAGTGAGGTCACCCAGCCCACACCGGGGAAACTGAAGGCGGCGACCTCAGGGGGTAAGGTTGCAGGCTGTCAAGACGAAGAAAAAAAGCCCCCATTGCTCCCACCTCAGGACGCTGTAAAGCCGACAAGACGTAATACCGACGAAACTGTGACCCCAGGCCTTACCGTTCTTGTGGATGGACAGCAAGTCAAAGCTTTAGTCGACACCGGGGCTGACTTCTCTATTATCAGTGATGACCTTGCCGTACGCCTCAAAAAAGTAAAGACAGCGTGGACGGGACCTCACTTAAGGACGGCAGGCGGCCAATTACTGATGCCTGTCGGAATGTGCACAGCAAGGCTCGACATCGGTGGCTCTACTTTCGTGGCGACGTTCGTCGTTCTCGCTTCGTGCTGTAAAGACATGATTACCGGAATGGATTTCTTGAGAGAACATGGTGCCGTGATCAACATCCCTGACAGTGTCATTACATTTCACAACAACAGCCCTACTTTAGTCGATTGTTCAGAGCCGAGACATACGTCTTGTTCAGGGCCTTTGCGTCTGACGGATGACGATGTGGTCGTCCCGCCACGATCGTGTACGCTTGTTTCGGTGGCAGGGGATGAGCCGTTTGACGGCGACGGCATTGCTGACCAAATAAGCTCACTGATATTTAGCCACGGTATTTCAGTTGCTCGAGGTCTCGTCACTGTCACTGCTGGACGCACAAACGTGCTGCTCACTAACTTCAGCACTGAGCGCCGACATCTCCCGAAGGGTACAGCCGTCGCTTACTTTGACACTACTGCGGAAATCCAAGGCAGTTTATCGGCCCTAGACGAAGCACCTCAAGAAGAATCACTACCTAATCTTGACGTTGGTACTACGTTGTCAAGGGACGAACGAACGAGACTTCTTGAGCTGCTAGCCGAATTCAAGGACTGCTTTTCATCGACATCACGGGTCGGTCGAACGCCGCTAACAAAGCATCGAATAATTACCCACGACGCAGCAAGGCCTATACACCAGAATCCTTATCGTGTGGCTCCAAAGGAACGGGAAGTGATACAGCAACAAGTCGCTAAAATGCTTGAAGATGATGTGATTCAGCCATCACAGAGCCCGTGGGCGTCGCCTGTAGTATTAGTTAAGAAAAAGGACGGTACCCTGCGTTTTTGCGTGGATTACAGGAAGCTGAATCAAGTGACTAAGAAAGATGTGTATCCGCTTCCACGTATTGATGACTCCCTCGATAGGCTACGAAACGCTCGCTACTTTTCTTCAATGGACCTCAGAAGTGGATATTGGCAGATCGAGGTAGACCCAAGAGATCGGGAAAAAACCGCTTTGGTGACGCCGGATGGTTTATATGAATTTAAAGTTCTACCGTTCGGTCTGTGCTCAGCGCCCGCTACTTTTCAAAGGCTCATGGACACTGTACTTTCAGGGTTAAAATGAAAGACCTGTTTAGTTTATCTAGACGACGTCATAGTGTTTTCCCCAACATTTCACGAGCATCTCAAGAGGCTAGAAGTTGTTTTACGAGCCATACGATCCGCAGGCCTCACATTGAAACCAGAGAAATGCCACTTTTGTTTTGAAGAACTGCTGTTTCTCGGTCATGTCGTCAGCTGTACCGGCGTTCGGCCTGATCCCGAAAAACTTGCGGCCGTGGCACAGTTCCCAGTACCGTCCGATAAGAAAGCTGTCAGGCGCTTTCTGGGCCTATGCGCCTACTATCGCCGGTTCATCGCCGACTTCGCACGGATTGCGTCGCCGTTAACTCGCCTCACTAGAGACGACGCCACCTTTGAGTGGAATCACGAACAGCAAGCAGCGTTTAATGACCTCCGCCAACGTCTTCAAACACCTCCAGTGCTTGCTCACTTCGACGAACAAGCGCCAACAATGCTTCACACTGACGCAAGCAATGTAGGCCTCGGAGCTGTGCTTGTGCAGTGGCAAGAAGACACGGAACGAGTGATCGCCTACGCAAGCAGGGCGCTAACACGCGCTGAGGCCAATTATTCAACAACTGAGAAAGAATGCCTCGCCGTGGTCTGGGCAGTTATGAAATTTCGCCCGTACTTGTATGGCCGCCCTTTCAAAGTTATAAGTGACCATCATTCCCTCTGTTGGTGGACTAATTTAAGAGATCCAACCGGCCGATTAGCACGGTGGAGTCTGAAGTTACAAGAGTTTGATATGACGGTCATACACAAGTCTGGGAAGCGCCATACGGACGCCGACTGCCTGTCTCGATCACCAGTACAGTCAGCTTCTCTTTCTGACGATGACGATATGGCCTTCCTTGGTGTTCTCGACGCGTCCACGATTGCTCAACAACAACGAAGTGACCCTGAATTGCTTGATTTGATTAATTACGTGGACGGACGTTCTTCGAGGGCACCTAGAGTCTTTGCAAGGACATTATCGTCGTTTTGCTTACGCAATGGCGTCCTCTACAAGAGAAACTTTTCGTCCATCGGAGCTCCCTATTTGCTCGTTATTCCTGCACCCCTTCGAACTGAAGTGCTCCAAGCATGTCACAATGAGCCGACGTCTGGCCATTTAGGCTACACTCGCACATTGGCAAGAGTACAGCAGGGATACTACTGGCCACGACTCACAACAGCCGTCAAGCACCACGTTCACACTTGCATCGATTGCCAGCGACGCAAGTCACCTCCAAGGAGACCCGCCGGTCAGCTGCAACCAGTTCAGGTTCCACGTACACCGTCTGAACAGGTAGGAATGGATATTTTAGGACCCCTTCCTACTTCTACTGCAGGGAATCGCTGGGTTATAGTCGCAACAGACTACCTAACCAGGTATGCCGAAACAAAAGCTATCCAAAAAAGCACTGCCGTGGAAGTGGCGAGATTTTTCATAGAAAATATTGTGCTACGCCACGGTGCTCCGACTATCGTGATCACAGACCGCGGAACAGCATTTACGGCAGCCATTTTAGACCACGTCCTGATGCTTAGTGGAACGACTCACCGTAAGACCACTGCGTACCACCCGCAAACAAATGGACTAACGGAGCGCCTCAACAAGACGATTGAAGACATGCTGTCGATGTACGTGGATGTCCAACATAAGAATTGAGACGAGATTTTACCCTATATCACGTTCGCATGCAATACGGCTAAACAAGAGACGACTCGCATGACCCCATTCAGCTTGGTTCATGGACGGGAGGTACGGACTATGCTGGATGCGATGTTGCCACATGAATGGGACGCTACCGACACAGGCGCTGACGTGTTCACTGAACGCGCGGAAGAAGCTAGACAGCTCGCCCGCTTACGGATCCACCAGCGACAAGACTACGACGCAGGCTGCTACAATGCTCGCCATAGAACTGTAACGTACAAAATCGGTGACAGAGTGTGGGTTTGGACACCCGTACGAAAACGTGGACTGTCCGACAAGCTGCTAAGGCGATATTTTGGGCCATACCGAGTATCGCGCCAGCTAAGTGACGTCACCTACGAGGTTGTCTCCGACAGTCCCCAATGTCCGAGGCGTCGCCAGCACCAGCCTGAACTTGTTCATGTAGTGCGTATGAAGCCGTATGTGAGTGACTGACTGCACGTTAAAAAATACTGTGCGTCTGAATCAGCATCGGGGCGATGCTCTTATAAGGAGGGGCAAGTGACACGTGTTTATATGAAAAAGAACGGTGATAGGAATGTTTTGTAGATTCCCGCTAGTGGGTCCGGTGGTTTTTCGGGACGACAACGAAGCAGGCATCTTGCTGTACAGCTGATCCTGAATATGCTCTTTTCGCTGCCGGAAGCTGCTGTCATCTTTTGTTCGCGTTGCACTGCGACAATATCATAGGCGGCTTCAGGTTCTTGCTCGCAATACACGCCTGACCAATCGGTTAACGATATCTCCTTGCGAAATGCAGCCAGTGTATATTCATTAATATCTTGAATAACTATCGGTTGTCTGAGTTGGGCTGGCGCACAGTTTACGGTTTCGTTTATCAGCATAAAGATAGGAAGGTGGTCACTAATTGGTGCGCTTAGTACGCCGGACAAACATTTCGAAGCTTCTATGTTAGCAATGAACATATCTATTAATGTCGCAGTGTTTTTGTCAATGCGGGTTGGGATGGTGATAACATTAGAAAACCCATTGGATTCAATAACTTGACAAAGTTCTAACTGACTTTCTGATGGCTTTGCAACGTCGATATTGAGATCACCTGCAAGAACTAGTGTACTACCAGTGTCTCCAACCCAACGCAAGTATGTATCTAAGAATACTAAGAAGTTCGACTTGTTACCACTAGGAGGGTGGTATAAAACACCATAAACAAAACCGTCACTTTGTAAAGTCAATATTTCATAATCATTAGTGACATGCGAAAACTCGTGAACCAGCCTACATTTTACCGAGTTTTTAGCCATCATCAAAACACCACCTCCTATTTTTGTTGGGCGATTCAAAAAGAAGGTTTCATAGCCGGGTGATCTTAGAACCTCAGATTCATCCCTGTACCATGTTTCCGTCATCATAAGAACATGAGGTTCAGAGCGTATAGTTGAAATAAGGGCGGTTATTTGGTCTTCTTTATTTCGCGCAGATTGTGCGTTGAGATGAAGGAAGGACAAGCCATTCTTTTTCGTGGAAAGTAATGCGCCTAATTTTTCGAGTGTCACGTAATCTTTGTCTGCCATCTTTCTCTTTAGGTAACAGTCGCTTTGGTCATTAACAGTGGCTATTCTCTCATTACTGAGAGGTCCTGCACGCTGGCGATGACGTGAACTCGGCTGTCCTCAGTTTTTCGCACCTTGATGCGACCATTGTCCACCCACAGAAACTTCCATTGCTTTTCTCTCTTTAGTGAGAGCGCTTGTGCAAACAATCTTTGTTGTTGGGTGTGAGGTGGTCATTAACGTACACATTGGCACCTTGTGACTGAGCAAAACCGAGTGACTCGGTTGTTAGACGTGCCCTGCGTGCTTTACGCAAAAATTCATCCTTCTTGACCCGAGAACAAAACCTCGCGATTATGTTCGTGTCCTTTTTTGCTGGCACGCGATGCACAGCGTCGATATCATCCTTTTTTATGGGACAGTCAATTACATCACTCATTTTCTGAAGAATGGTGGCGCAATCCTCCCCCTTTTTTAATGGCACACCCTTTATCTCAACGTTGTTAAGTCGCGAACGCTGTTCCATGTCAGCCAGTTTAGCAGCCAGTTCATCATTTGATTTTTGAAGAGACTTGTTTTCGGCTGAGGTAAGCTCATGCTTCTTTTTCATTTCTTCATAAAAAATGCTGATGGCAGAGACACTTTCACGAAGCTGTTCAATTTCGGCTCGAAGCTGTTGCACTTCGCGTGACATCTCAGCATTTGACGGCATAATATAAACGTAACAGTGACTACAGCACAATAACCACTGGCAGCAGCAGTCGCGACAACAATGGTAGAAGCAAAAATCAGCGGTGCAATTAATGCACAACCAACCTGCGCAAAGGAAGAACGTTGCTCAGTGGACTCGACTTCCTGCTGCCACGACCGCCACTGCCAAAATGTGGCTACACGAGCACATTGTTGAGCCTAAGTAGTGTCTCCGGTAGGTGTCCTCGCAGTCCGTGCTTGCGCAGAAAGTTCGTTCTTTGTGGCTGTAGCGACGGGGTAGTGACGTTGCTTGACCAGATATTCCAAGTAGACGGGTCGAGAAATCCAGAGAATATCCCGATAGCCCGAAGAGCCGAACCAGACAACTGTCACGATATGCACAAGTCAGCACCTGCGCAAAGGAAGAACGTTGCTCAGTGGACTCGACTTCTTGCTGCCACGACCGCCACTGCCAAAATGTGGCTACACGAGCACAGTGTTGAGCCTAAGTAGTGTCTCCGGTAGGTGTGCTCGCAGTCCGTGCTTGCGCAGAAAGTTCGTTCTTTGTGGCTGTAGCGACAGGGTAGTGACGTTGCTTGACCAGATATTCCAAGTAGACGGATCGAGAAATCCAGAGAAATATCCCGATAGCCCGAAGAGCCGAACCAGACAACTGTCACGATATGCACAAGTCAGCACCTGCGCAAAGGAAGAACGTTGCTCAGTGGACTCGACTTCCTGCTGCCACGACCGCCACTGCCAAAATGTGGCTACACGAGCACATTGTTGAGCCTAAGTAGTGTCTCCGGTAGGTGTCCTCGCAGTCCGTGCTTGCGCAGAAAGTTCGTTCTTTGTGGCTGTAGCGACAGGGTAGTGACGTTGCTTGACCAGATATTCCAAGTAGACGGATCGAGAAATCCAGAGAAATATCCCGATAGCCCGAAGAGCCGAACCAGACAACTGTCACGATATGCACAAGTCAGCACCTGCGCAAAGGAAGAACGTTGCTCAGTGGACTCGACTTCTTGCTGCCACGACCGCCACTGCCAAAATGTGGCTACACGAGCACAGTGTTGAGCCTAAGTAGTGTCTCCGGTAGGTGTCCTCGCAGTCCGTGCTTGCGCAGAAAGTTCGTTCTTTGTGGCTGTAGCGACAGGGTAGTGACGTTGCTTGACCAGATATTCCAAGTAGACGGATCGAGAAATCCAGAGAAATATCCCGATAGCCCGAAGAGCCGAACCAGACAACTGTCACGATATGCACAAGTCAGCACCTGCGCAAAGGAAGAACGTTGCTCAGTGGACTCGACTTCCTGCTGCCACGACCGCCACTGCCAAAATGTGGCTACACGAGCACATTGTTGAGCCTAAGTAGTGTCTCCGGTAGGTGTCCTCGCAGTCCGTGCTTGCGCAGAAAGTTCGTTCTTTGTGGCTGTAGCGACGGGGTAGTGACGTTGCTTGACCAGATATTCCAAGTAGACGGGTCGAGAAATCCAGAGAATATCCCGATAGCCCGAAGAGCCGAACCAGACAACTGTCACGATATGCACAAGTCAGCACCTGCGCAAAGGAAGAACGTTGCTCAGTGGACTCGACTTCCTGCTGCCACGACCGCCACTGCCAAAATGTGGCTACACGAGCACAGTGTTGAGCCTAAGTAGTGTCTCCGGTAGGTGTCCTCGCAGTCCGTGCTTGCGCAGAAAGTTCGTTCTTTGTGGCTGTAGCGACAGGGTAGTGACGTTGCTTGACCAGATATTCCAAGTAGACGGGTCGAGAAATCCAGAGAATATCCCGATAGCCCGAAGAGCCGAACCAGACAACTGTCACGATATGCACAAGTCAGCACCTGCGCAAAGGAAGAACGTTGCTCAGTGGACTCGACTTCCTGCTGCCACGACCGCCACTGCCAAAATGTGGCTACACGAGCACAGTGTTGAGCCTAAGTAGTGTCTCCGGTAGGTGTCCTCGCAGTCCGTGCTTGCGCAGAAAGTTGGTTCTTTGTGGCTGTAGCGACAGGGGTAGTGACGTTGCTTGACCAGATATTCCAAGTAGACGGGTCGAGAAATCCAGAGAATATCCCGATAGCCCGAAGAGCCGAACCAGACAACTGTCACGATATGCACAAGTCAGCACCTGCGCAAAGGAAGAACGTTGCTCAGTGGACTCGACTTCCTGCTGCCACGACCGCCACTGCCAAAATGTGGCTACACGAGCACAGTGTTGAGCCTAAGTAGTGTCTCCGGTAGGTGTCCTCGCAGTCCGTGCTTGCGCAGAAAGTTCGTTCTTTGTGGCTGTAGCGACAGGGTAGTGACGTTGCTTGACCAGATATTCCAAGTAGACGGGTCGAGAAATCCAGAGAATATCCCGATAGCCCGAAGAGCCGAACCAGACAACTGTCACGATATGCACAAGTCAGCACCTGCGCAAAGGAAGAACGTTGCTCAGTGGACTCGACTTCCTGCTGCCACGACCGCCACTGCCAAAATGTGGCTACACGAGCACAGTGTTGAGCCTAAGTAGTGTCTCCGGTAGGTGTCCTCGCAGTCCGTGCTTGCGCAGAAAGTTGGTTCTTTGTGGCTGTAGCGACAGGGTAGTGACGTTGCTTGACCAGATATTCCAAGTAGACGGGTCGAGAAATCCAGAGAATATCCCGATAGCCCGAAGAGCCGAACCAGACAACTGTCACGATATGCACAAGTCAGCACCTGCGCAAAGGAAGAACGTTGCTCAGTGGACTCGACTTCCTGCTGCCACGACCGCCACTGCCAAAATGTGGCTACACGAGCACAGTGTTGAGCCTAAGTAGTGTCTCCGGTAGGTGTCCTCGCAGTCCGTGCTTGCGCAGAAATGTTCGTTCTTTGTGGCTGTAGCGACAGGGTAGTGGACGTTGCTTGACCAGATATTCCAAGTAGACGGGTCGAGAAATCCAGAGAATATCCCGATAGCCCGAAGAGCCGAACCAGACAACTGTCACGATATGCACAAGTCAGCACCTGCGCAAAGGAAGAACGTTGCTCAGTGGACTCGACTTCCTGCTGCCCACGACCGCCACTGCCAAAATGTGGCTACACGAGCACATTGTTGAGCCTAAGTAGTGTCTCCGGTAGGTGTCCTCGCAGTCCGTGCTGCGCATGAAAGTTCGTTCTTTGTGGCTGTAGGCGACGGGGTAGTGACGTTGCTTGACCAGATAGTCCAAGTAGACGGGTCGAGAAATCCAGAGAATATCCCGATAGCCGAAGAGCCGAACCAGACAACTGTCACGATATGCACAAGTCAGCACCTGCGCAAGAGAAGAACGTGCTCAGGGACTCGACTTCCTGCTGCCACGAAGGTGTCATTTTCGTCCAAGGTGTCCGTGCTTTTAGCACCAATATCTCGCACAATTGCTCTGTTTGGCGCTTTCGACGTCACTTCTTTAAATATAAGTTATCAGTGGTTCCAATTTACTAAGGACATTTTTATTCAAAGTGATGAGTCTCGTTGGACTTTTTCAACCAGAGCCCCACATAAACGGGAATGATCAAGTCACCTCCCAAATTCGTTAACTCACGCACTTTTTCAATCAATATTGAGCTGGCGTATGAGCACTACTGTGTTCATGTGTGAGTAGGTATAATTAACATGCACTTGAACCTGATATAAAGCGAGCAGTAATAGTGAAGCTGAGTTGATAGGATGAGAGGTCGGCAAAACAACGTCGAGCCCACTCACACTCACCTATGTTTGTTTTTTTTTCCTACCGGATTCACTCGGACTCAGATTCACTTAGACTCACCCTAATTTTTCTCAGTCGGGCTCACTCGGACTCAAAATGACCAAAACCCACCACCCCCCAGGCTCAATCAGACTCAGATCACGGCTCGATCCGAGTCCGAATAAGCCGACTTATGAGCAAGTTTGCCGACACATGCCGCCATGCAATTAATAAATACTATTGCAATCGATTAGTGGTACATCAGATACAGCCATACATTGTTAGTAACTTGTTCTTAAGTACCACGGTCTGAGTAATATCGACATCCCCAGACCGCTCATAACAGCGAATAACACATGTGACGGCACAAATGATTTTAATGCTTGGGTGGCCGTAAAATTAGGAAGTATGAGCCGGTTACATGTGCTATGCCGTTTTAATATTTGTTTGGATGAGTTTCAAAGCTTGTGCGTCAATTCCTCTAAGCGAAACATAATGCACCAACACTGTCGCATGTGTCTTGTACCATGAAGTTTGCATTTGCCACCTAAAAATGGATGACTGATTATACTACTGTTAAATAGGCAGTAACAGCATGTGACGGCACAAATGATTTTAATGCTTGGGTGCCGTAAAATTAGGAAGTATGAGCCGGTTACTGTGCTATGTGCTGATGCCGTTTTAATATTTTTTTGGAATGAGTTTCAAAGCTTGTGCGTCAATTCCTCTAAGCGAAACATAATGCCACCAACACTGTCCGCATTGTCTTGTACCATGAAGTTTGCATTGCCACCAATAAAAATGGATGACTGATTATACTACTGTTAATAGGCAGTATTATTTGGTAATTAATGAAACATAATGCCACCAACACTGTCGCATTGTTCTTGTACCATGAAGTTTGCATTGCCACCAATAAAAATGGATGACTGATTATACTACTGTTAAATAGGCAGTATTTTGGTAATTATTTGATACGTAAAGAGAATCACTTGTATTTTTTATTCTCACGTACTGTTTCAGATTTGGTGTTTTGTTTTGACGACCGCCACTGCCAAAATGTGGCTACACGAGCACAGTGTTGAGCCTAAGTAGTGTCTCCGGTAGGTGTCCTCGCAGTCCGTGCTTGCGCAGAAAGTTCGTTCTTTGTGGCTGTAGCGACAGGGTAGTGACGTTGCTTGACCAGATATTCCAAGTAGACGGGTCGAGAAATCCAGAGAATATCCCGATAGCCCGAAGAGCCGAACCAGACAACTGTCACGATATGCACAAGTCAGCACCTGCGCAAAGGAAGAACGTTGCTCAGTGGGCTCGACTTCCTGCTGCCACGACCGCCACTGCCAAAATGTCCAAGGTGTCATTTTCGTCCAAGGTGTCCGTGCTTTTAGCACCAATATCTCGCACAATTGCTCTGTTTGGCGCTTTCGACGTCACTTCTTTAAATATAAGTTATCAGTGGTTCCAATTTACTAAGGACATTTTTATTCAAGTGATGAGTCTCGTTGGACTTTTTCAAACCAGAGCCCCACATAACGGGAATGATCAAGTCACCTCCCAAATTCGTTAACTCACGCACTTTTTCAATCAATATTGAGCTGGCGTATGAGCACTACTGTGTTCATGTGTGAGTAGGTATAATTAACATGCACTGAACCTGATATAAGCGAGCAGTAATAGTGAAGCTGAGTGATAGGATGAGAGGTCGGCAAAACAACGTCGAGCCCACTCACACTCACCTATGTTTGTTTTTTTTTTTCCTACGGATTCACTCGGACTCAGATTCACTTAGACTCACCCTAATTTTCTCCAGTCGGGCTCCACTCGGACTCAAAATGACCAAAACCCACCACCCCCCAGGCTCAATCAGCACTCAGATCACGGCTCGATCCGAGTCCGAATAAGCCGACTTATGAGCAAGTTTGCCGACACATGCCGCCATGCAATTAATAAATACTATTGCAATCGATTAGTGGTACATCAGATACAGCCATACATTGTTAGTAACTTGTTCTTAAGTACCACGGTCTGAGTAATATCGACATCCCCAGACCGCTCATAACAGCGAATAACAGCATGTGACGGCACAAATGATTTTAATGCTTGGGTGCCGTAAAATTAGGAAGTATGAGCCGGTTACATGTGCTATGCCGTTTTAATATTTGTTTGGAATGAGTTTCAAAGCTTGTGCGTCAATTCCTCTAAGCGAAACATAATGCCACCAACACTGTCGCATTGTCTTGTACCATGAAGTTTGCATTGCCACCAATAAAAATGGATGACTGATTATACTACTGTTAAATAGGCAGTAACAGCATGTGACGGCACAAATGATTTTAATGCTTGGGTGCCGTAAAATTAGGAAGTATGAGCCGGTTACATGTGCTATGCCGTTTTAATATTTGTTTGGAATGAGTTTCAAAGCTTGTGCGTCAATTCCTCTAAGCGAAACATAATGCCACCAACACTGTCGCATTGTCTTGTACCATGAAGTTTGCATTGCCACCAATAAAAATGGATGACTGATTATACTACTGTTAAATAGGCAGTATTATTTGGTAATTAATGAAACATAATGCCACCAACACTGTCGCATTGTCTTGTACCATGAAGTTTGCATTGCCACCAATAAAAATGGATGACTGATTATACTACTGTTAAATAGGCAGTATTATTTGGTAATTATTTGATACGTAAAGAGAAATCACTTGTATTTTTTATTCTCACGTACTGTTTCAGATGTTGGTGTTTTGTTTTGCAGTGTGGTGAATATGGCAAAGAAGATTGTAAAAGTGGGTGCCTATGTTACACAGGCAATGCAACGGAGCCTTTCGTGTGCATTTCACCCACGGAAGCAGACTTCTACAAAACGTCATCAAGATATTCCTGACATCATAAGAGAGGGCGCGTAAAGTTTGTGCTTTAGCCACGTAGAAATTATGTGTCCATAATAAACACTTAGTTCATCTGGCACTTACCCAACTTTCTAGTTTCTTGATTCGGAAGTATACTCAGGAGACATTGTCACCTTCGATTGTAGCTCCATTGAAGTGGACGCGTTCGCTCAGAAGACGACGTCAGTGGATGCCACAATCCGCGCATGAGTGCATCTGGTGCGCAAAATAACCCAAATAAAGAAAAAAGTCAGTTATGAATTGCACTTCGAGTCTTAGAAAACGTTACATCGCTGTACCCATGTGCTCTACAGTTAGCAATCATATCATATGTGCCAAAACGGCGATATGTTCATGCATGTTTAGTGAATTTTTTTCATGTATTCGGGTTTTTTCATGTAAGCACAGTGACTGTTGGCGACGTTCGAGGCGTAGACCACCCGCCGTGTCTGAAGAGCTTCTTAGCTTCGCTATTGTTATGGATCATTGCGTGAAGACTACGCGCAAGACGCGAATCGTCCAGTTTATTCAAGAGCGTATGCGAGCCCCAGAGATAGTGCTGCAAGGTTCCGTGATTGGCGTATAAAAGAAAACGTGTTCCACCGATGATAAGATGACTAGACGGCCGACGACTGTTCTCGCCGCTATCAGTGCAAAGTATGTATCCCTTGTGTATATATATATATATATATATATATATATATATATATATATATATATATATATATATATATATATATATATATTGAGCACAATCACCGGGCACCGGTTCTTCAAAATAAAGAGTGTCATAATTTTCAGTCTTGCTGCGGCAGACTTCACTGTCACAACTACATTACAAAAGGATGACGAGGCACGCCGCAGCACCTCGTATTCTTATTGTCACGTAAAAAAATAAAAAATATACAAAAAAACAAATGAAAAATACACAGTTTCAAATGGCGGATGGAAAAGAAGGTGGAGGAGGAGGAGGATTAAATGAGGAAGGACAGGGAGGTGCTCATGAAAGCTTCACCGGCCCCAAAGGATTGTGCCTAAATTTTGGTACACAGGCCTCTAACAATTCACCTTCGCTGAAATGCGACTGTGGCAGCTGGGTCGGAACCCGCGACTTTTCGAGTCAGCAGCCGAGCTTCGCAACCGTTCTACCATAACTGAGGCATAGGCGTGCGCCGGGTTCTCGATCAGGTGGGCGACAGCACATCGCAGTGCCCTCCTTCCTATCAAGTCAATGTACGGGGCTGATTTTGTCCCTTCTCCCTTTTTTAGGTGACTAGGTCGCGATTGCCTCCACCCCGCCGCCCTCGTGCGCACGCATATGCTCCTGACACTCCCACGCTGTTTTACCATGCACTCGCCCACCTATTCTTCCTTGCCTCGCATAATTAGCGTGCGCGATCAACTTATTTCCCTCCATTTTGTGAGTTTTCGACTGGCCAAGTGGAGACAACAGGGTGCCGCCGACAAGCGCGATAGGATCAACGCTCGCATTGTGAGCAGGCTTTATGAAGATATAATCGGCGCGGAGATATAGCCTATAGGAAGGGTGGCAAAGGCCAGCTAAACAACTAAACTAGTGAAAACGACGCGTGAATGTTCGATTTTTCCAATGGACCAACTCTTTACGGCAGAGACAGTGTAGTTCTTCAAAAATTGCGATCCCGCTTCCATAGTTTTTGAATCTTTTTATAGCAATTATATGAAGAATTATATGGATAAAAATTATATGCTTGCCGTCCGCTGGACGTTCAGTCACATAGACTGGACATTTATAATCAAATCACTCCCTTGTGCCACACGTAGTGGCGCAGTGTTACATAACTTGGTGGCGCAGTGTTACGTAACTTGGTGGTAATTTAGCATCGATCATTTACACGGAAAGCACGAGCACAGCCTCGAACTAGTGCATCTTCATCACTCCCTCTCTCCTCCGGCCGTTCGGAACTGCCACTGCTGGGTGGTAATTGCCGCGTTTTGCATGTGCGGCGCATGAAAAATTAAAGTCTTTCATTTTTTTTATGAGCTAAAGAAGCTGTGCTGCCCGAAATTGCAATGTCGGGCTCTGACTGGTCGATGGCTGCAAAAATAAGTACCATGAGCACAAAAGGCTTGCAGCCGAAACATGCGAGGTGCACCTCCTTTCAAAAAAACGTCACGGGCCTTCTCCGACAAATATTTTATATGCGTTGTGTCATCCTAAAGTGGCCGTCACTTCTTCACCCCAGCTTGTGATTCTGCTCGGTCGCTGGTACACTTGATCATCTGCAGCAAAGAGAAGCATTGTCACAGCTGAAGGTTAATACAGAAAATGCTTTGCCCAGAATTCTTCTGTTGTAACATCAACATCCCCTGTTTCTATGCAACAGCACATGAGTTCAAATGCCTGCGGCTATAAAAATCCAAGCGCGTGCAACTTTAAAATTATCGAACGAGCACTTTTCAAACTGCGTGACAGAAAGTAACGCATGACATAAGTGTTTTTTCAGGAACGTGCATGCCCCTACGCTTTTTCGGTGGCACGTCATTTCTCGACTTGTCGATTTTCCGTAGATAATCGGGGCAGTTTTATGACAGCCACACTTTTTTTTTCGCGGTGGTCTAAGTATTGTGAATAATTGACTCACAATCGTTTAATCCAGGTCGTTACCTGGACATGTTCGCTCGTCCTGATGCTGCATAAAAAAAGGAAAGAAAAAAAACCGATAACAATGTCACCAAAACGGACTAACTTTCGGCGCATCGCCAGTGGCGACTGCTCGCACCAAAGTTGGCATACGTCATTCCGAACTTCCACATCGGCAAGATATTTATTTTTATTTTCTCTTTGTGTTGCTTCTACGCGGACGTTCAAGCTCATCCATCGTACATTCGTTTGTTAACCTGTGCAACGATTGATTGATTGATATGTGGGGTTTAACGTCCCAAAACCACTCTATGATTATGAGAGACGCCGTAGTGGAGGGCTCCGGAAATTTAGACCACCTGGGGTTCTTTAACGTGGACCCAAATCTGAGTACACGGGCCTACAACATTTCCGCCTCCATCGGAAATGCAGCCGTCGCAGCCGGGATTCGAACCCGCGCCCTGCGGGTCAGCAGCCGAGTACCTTAGCCACTAGACCACCGCGGCGGGGCATGTGCAACGAGCAGACACGAGCTTTTGACTACAACGACGGCAAGAGATCGGTTTTTGTGCTTCCTTCGTGCCACAAATTTTGTATTGCGACGTTCTGAGCAGAACCAGATGGTCGTCTGGCGATTATAGAGTTACTTCAAACTTAAAAAATCACAGCAAAAAAACCCGACAGTCATTCTAAACATTATAATGCGTGTGCTTAAAGTGCTGCTGGACAATCGTGTACCTATTATAACGCTTTAGTATAGCGGAAAACAGTAAACGCTAAGATATAGCGTTAGCGTTAGCGTTGCCTGCTCCAGACTGGGAATATGCAGAATGTAAACGTAGCCCACACTCTTACATACCAACGCTATTTGCGGCATATAGCGCTCAACATTAACGCACGCGAGTGACCCCGTACGTATGCGTATAAGGTCGCTCGCGTACGGGGTCGCCATCTTGCCCTATATATACAGCAAGATGGCGGTGCCTCTTGAAGCAAGAGCCACCCACTTCGAATCTTTACTTTCGTCAGCCTGCGTTAATAAACTCCGTCACTCCTAGATACCGGCCGTATTTAATTTAGGTTAGAGTAATTAGGCTTCGCCAGTTGTATACTTATGATAAAAGAACAGTGTTTTTGAGATACACACTAGATTTGGGGTGAGAAGGCTTAAAAGAATTGTCTACAAGGTTCGCTCAAGTTTCAGCAGCAACGCAGAGATGGCGACACTGTACTCATTCGCTTGTTACTAAGATGCTAATGCGGCCACAAGTCGAGCTCAGCCAGGTAATAGGGGTCTTCAATTATGGTAATAATCGATCATGGCATATGCCGAAAGAAAGCGATGTGTTTCGGGCCGTCCGATGCAACCTTGGACCGAACGCGGCACGGAGATGCAACAACCGGGTGACGTCGGGTCAACTCAGTTTAATGCCACAACTGAAGTTCTTAAAGTGCTTAAAGTAATTTTATAACTAGATGCCGCCACAGTTGCTTGCAT
This sequence comes from Rhipicephalus microplus, assembly GCF_013339725.1. Classification (NCBI taxonomy): domain Eukaryota; kingdom Metazoa; phylum Arthropoda; class Arachnida; order Ixodida; family Ixodidae; genus Rhipicephalus; species Rhipicephalus microplus. Next base: position 105,430,642 of record NC_051165.1, read on the forward strand.
TTGCATTAGCTGGAATCGTACTAAAAGACCACCAGTTAGCAGGCAGCGCGTTCTATTTTAGTAGTAGCCCTGAGACGTACGCCCGCACCACGGACACCGTGGCCAGCACTAACGTAGGCGTCTTCCGACATACTAAAGCTATCTATTCATTCGCTTGTCTCGTTTATGTTTCACCCATTACTTCGAGGGTCTTCCGAAAATTTAACGCTAGTGCATACTACCAGAACCCAATAAGACCAGCTATATAACAAAACACACTAACCAATTACCCATTTACACGGGCTGCTTAAGGAATGGATTGCAAATCTACTCACCCCATATGTATGTGTATATATACGCACCACTGCGGAAACATTTCGTGGGTCGCCGCTGCTTTCTATTTCAGCCATTTTGAAGCTGACAGCTTACGGACTACTTAATAGCACCTTTACACTCGCAAAGCTTTGCTGTGTTTTGACCATGTATCGCGAAGTTAAGCAGTACCATGTGCACTGAGAGCATACACTGCATACACCGCCGCACCGTCCCGCGCGTTCCCACATGCACACCGACGGGGCAGTAAAATATGACAGACGCTAGACGGCACTGCGGTGAAAAAAAGAAATGGCAGCCTCATTGTAAAAAGTGCACGTACGTGTAAACCACGCAAAATAAACGAGGCACCCTGAGAAAATGCAACAAAAGCCCCTTGCTTTGTCCTCTCGTATGTCCTCGTTCACTTTGCACTCTGTGAATACGTCGGTGATACACAGCATGGAAGCGGGAAGTCGAAAACTCGTTCAACGGAGCCGATGTGATCTCCAAATGGTTAATGCCTTGCAATAAGTTATGAATTTGAAGCAGGCTGGTTAAATCACTCTACAAATATTTTTGAAGAATTGCTTCACTTACTGCGTTTGTACAAAATCCTAAAATCTGCTGCAAGGTATCTTGAAGATTGCATATCTAACATATGCTCGAAATTAACGTGTATTCTTGCTTGGAAAAATGCTACTACTACGAGCAATACGAAACAACTAATTCTTCTGAAAAGAGCTATGCTGCGCCCTTATGGTTACTATGGGAATTCTTTTTTTTTTTTTTCAGGCGTACTAACCACTGGAGACCAATGGCTTTTTAGCAGGTACAATTCGCGTGAGGTGAATGACTTCTTCTATTCTGTTTGATGTAACGTATTGCTACAAGAAATTGTCACTGCTCCACGCAACGCGGACGTCGCGAACGAAGAGAAACGCTAACCGCATGACTACGAGCGATAAAGCCAGCCGCAATGCACGAGCCGGCCCTGCATGCGCACGGTATTCCACCGAGCAGCCAATGCGCGTGAAGAAGGAGAGAACGAGGGTGCTCGAGGCAGAGGCTCACGAGGACTACTGCCGAACGATTCAAACACCTGTTAATCTTAAAAATCAACGAAACGACGCTTCTACAATCTGAAGAATTTCGGCTCTTGCAATTCACATGGAACACCGCAAAATGCCTTTCCCGTCAATGTGAGGTGACCCCCACAAGCTTTCGCTGTAGAGTTCCTCAGTGAATTTTTTATCTCCACAAATAAGGATTATCATTAACTAACCTATGTGCAGTTTGCAATGAACCAGAAACAACAGATCACTTTATTCTCACATGCCGCCGCTTCGCCTCACTCCGCCGAATAATTCTTGAGAGACCGATTGGTATGCTCGGATTGCCAGTTAATATATCCACCCTATTATCGTTTGGATTCAGTGAGTTGGGTGCGGGCCGCAGTGCTATTCTCTCAGCGCTACATAAATTCATTCAGGCAACCGGTAGGGTGGTACTGCCAGATGTATCCAATTCTTTGTTCCCCTTCCTCATTCTTGTTAATTTGTTTTATATATTCTGGTTTATCAAATTATTCTGCACTTTTTCACGTTTCTTCAAAGGAACATTATTATTGTTCTTATCAAATTTCTTTCTTTTATTTTAGCAAGCGTTCTACAAAAAATATCTATTATAAGGTACAGTGTGGCCAATCCCCCTAGTGGTTTTGAACCAAGATCCCCTAGGCTACAAGACAAGACTACCGACCTTCGGATCTTTTTTATTGCTGTGCATATTTCACTTTGGGCACAAGTTCGCCCTTAATAAACCGTGTAAATAGAACATTCTTGTTGTGAGGCTGCTACACTTGTTACAGTTTATGAACGAATATGCAATAATAATTGAGTGATTGATATGTGGGGTTTAACGTCCAAAACCCGCTGTATGATTATTAAAGACGCTGTTGTGGAGGGCTGTGGAAATTTAGACCACCTGGAGTTCTTTAAAGTACGCCCAAATACGAGCACACGGGCCTACAGCATTTTCGCCTGCATCGAAAATGCAGCTGCTGCAGCCCGGATTTGATCCCGTGACCTGCGGGTGAGCAGCCGAGTGCCTTAGTCACTAGATCATCGTGGCTCAGCGAATATGCAACAATAAAGCACCCAAACACATCAATGCGGTGTCTTGGTGGCACGCATTACCATCCCGCGCAAATTAACCAAGAGCTTAAGACCCGCGCCAAATTGACAAACAAAAATCAAATTTCAGAATAACGTAATGTAGGCAATTGTAAAGCTAAATCTTTTTGTGAAAGTATTTATTTCGCCCTGGCTTCTGTTCACCACTTTGCTCTTGCATGATTGTCTATTATTATTTTCCATTTAAATGCATTGAAGGCCCGTCAACACCCATGCAGAAATGGGTACGTGAGCACGTTACTAGCGAGGTGTACATAAATTGATCAATTTCACAATGACAATTGAATACCCTATATGAGCTTATATGGGTTACTTGCCAGTGCACCGGGGATGTCGTTATACTGCGACCTTTTCTGTGCGATTTAGGCGCCGGCCAAGAAGGCACAGAAAGCTACGGAAGACGGCAAAAGCAGAGAGTTCACAACGCTTACCGACTCCTTCCGCGCCCTACATGCGCTGAAGGGGACACATAGCGTTGGTACCTGGGCGCATAATTATTTCGCGTGTGAATATTTTCGTCGGGATTATGAGATAAACAGGCGATGTGCTGGAGTCCCATACTTTCATGTATACCATCGCCAACGCGCGGAAATGACGTGGCGCATACCACAGCGCCCTTAATATCTTCATTATTTGCAGCATGTTTTTCTGATGCAAAAAGTATCGACAGAGGGACGAATTCTAATGAATACAATTTGGGAAGAAGTCAGTGTGCGTAAAATTCGCAATCTTCACCGCCTATAGAGGGCGCTAGTGCAAGCCCAACATGGCTGTCGTTTGGGGGATCGTGCAACCGGCGCGCCGGCAGCCACCGCCGGTGTGCCCGTGACTTCAAACTGTGCAGTATTTTCGGGAGCAGCCCCCGAGTTGTCAAGGCTTTGCTGAGAATGTCATTGACTCTAGCATGTATTATATTCAACACTGCGTGTTTAGAAGCGCGTGTGTGGCGTATATTGAAAAAAAGAAATTTCGAACGCCGGGCACATCGTCTGCTGCAGTGTGAAGGAATGCACGCACAGTTTTGTATGCACGTACAGCTTTGCGAACGCTGTTCGTGCCACGAGCTGGGAAGATCGAGTGGCCGTGCTCATACAAAGCAGGAAACCTCCCTTTGACTGCACGGCGTCTACACAGCGGCATCCAACATATTTCGTGATTCTAGCTCAGAAAGGAAACAATAAAGAGTAAATAATTGCTACTGTGACTCGCAGTACCTGTCTGACTTCAGAACAATCGTAGTAGAAATTGCCAACAACAAAATATAAAGCACCAGTGAACCGCCAAAGCGAGGCCTATTCAATGATGGCATGGGCTGTCTGCGTGGGCATCCCCCAAACGACAGTTCCGATGGATGCCAGACGGTGACGCCACCATCTGTGAAAGTTGCGAATAGACGACAACTTTGGAAAATGAGGTAGTTCAGTCTAGCTCGTTTGTATTACCTTAAGTCCTCGTTTACTTGTCTGCGCACTGATTCTTCCCAAAATGATTTTCTAAGATCCTAGAAACCCTTTTTTTAATTCGTTGCATTTCTGTTAAATTTGGTTTAGCTCAAAAATCTTAACACAGTACCTACTGTTTATCAGTTTCAGTTAATACTACATCGTTCGATTCGCCCTGTTTGTACGCCTACGCATGTTTCGTTCACCTGAAGTCTACTGCAACAGAAACGACGTATCTGAAGAATACGAACTTACATTATTGTGACTTCACGCACACGTATCACACAAAGAATGATGAGCTTTGAAAAAAAACTGAGCAACAGTGAGGCAACGCAATAAATACGTTTATACAAGGTAATCGCCTCACGCAACTGTACAAAAAAGAAAACTCATATAACATTTTTTTCCGGTAGCTACTTTGAAACGTTCGCGTGTTTTACTAACGCTTGTGCCACTTCCTGCTTTGAGGCTTCGTGCGATGTGAACGTTTCGTTCTTCTCGAACCATTCTTCATCGCCGGTGTCAGCGTCAGTGGCGACCCAGCTCTGGGCCGTCGTAATGTAGACCTGAACTATGCGTGCATCGGGCGTCACCTTGGTCACTTCTTCGCTGACGTGGCTGCGTGCATGGTGGTCAATGCCTCAGGAAGCGTCACTTCGGCGCCCCCGACTGTGCGGCTCGCGTAGAAGGAGGCAGCCGACACGAGCACGGCGACGCCGCACACCGCGCAGAGGACGAGTGAGGCCATGGCCGCTTGGTTGCTTCGATCACTGGGGTCGAAACTGGAGTAGGTCGGTGTCGGAGTCGGTGAACTCGGGCTACCGACGTCACTCACGTCCACACCGACTGCTGGCTGCTGTGCGTCTGCGCAAGAGCTACTGCGCAGAATGCTCCTCAAAGGCTGCTTTGGAGCTGCCGTTTGCTTGCCCGTTGGGACGTTCGTTACTGGCCTTGGTGCCGCCATGATTTCCTTCTTCTTCTCGTTCACTAGTAGAACTATGGCGCACGCCCACTGTGGGGAACCGGCCTAGAAATTCGTTGTTTTTTATAAGTTATAAAACTTCCGAAAAGGGTAAATAATAAAGTGGAAACTTTGTGGAATAGTGGAATAATTTTCGGTGGACAGAAAAATAACCAAAAAACAGCTTTTATTGCAAATATGATTATTTCTCATGATGATGATGATGATGATGAACCTTCGGCTTTGCTGGCACTCGCCCACAAAGGGGGATCGGCCAAGAACCGGGCGGCAGGATCATCAAGTGTGTTCAGTCAGGCATTCAGGTAGTCTCGTAGCCGTAAATAATAACAATAGGCTAACAGGGTAATCTCTTTGTTGCCCTTATGTACTCGCACACAGCAGAGAAAACCTCCCTATGGCTATAACCTAACGCAATCCCTCCGAAGGATAAAATTAGTTCCACGTTTATTTTTAAACCTAGCTTTTCAATTGGTTGGACCAGGTATCTTTTCCTTTGATAAGCATAACGTTTACAGGATAAAAAGAAATGATCTATTGATTCCGATTCCTTGCAAAAGAGACACAACGGAGATGCTGTTAGTCCAGCTTTATGTAGGTAGTAATTCAGATGCGGAATTCTGCATCGTAATCTGGTGATTGTAGTTTCTAACTGCCGAGATACACACCACTGTTTGTTTCCAGCAATATCTTAGATGTACGAAGTCTCTGACTTTATCCAATGATAATTTTTCTATTTCTTTGTGCAAACAAGCCTTTCTATATCTAAGTGCTGTTACGTAGGCAAAATCAGGTAAAATAGGTAAGATTGGTCCGCTTAAAGATGCCTTTGGCTAACGAGTCTGCCATCTCATTTGGATAAATCCCGCAGTGGCCGGGTATCCATAGCAAGTGAAATTTTTTCAGGTTTTCTGGTAATAAACTGCTAATCATACTCAATAATGTCAAATCTTTTGCTGTAGATAGTGCAGTGCATACTGAGAGAGAATCGGTAAGTATGACCGCTTCTGATTCGCTTGCAGGAAGTTTACGAAGCGCTAGAATTATAGCAAATAATTCAGCGATGAATATAGGCGTGTAATCTGGTAATCGAACTGAGAAAGACCATGATTCATGAGATTTTCTCATGAATTATGAAATAAGTATCACGTTCTTGCTTTTTCTTCGTTTTCTAACTCGGCTGCATACACATAGCATGCGCTTTTCTAATTTGAACCCTGTAAAAGATGAAAATTTGTTCTGTCAAGCGCCAAAAATCCAAAAATTTTTTCATGGCGCTAGAAAACGTTGGGAGATTTATGCTGTTTCCTGAACTTTTCATAGGCGTGTGCACAAGAGGATGGGGCATGGGGTAACTGCCCCTTCCTGGTCACATATGAAGGAGGGCCTAGAGAGGGCGCCAGCCCCATACACATTGCCAAAATATGGAGGGGGTGCTGCGATTCTTGGGCGAGAGTGAGGGGGGGGTCTCGCCTATACATTGACATAGCATAGGGGTGGGGCGGTACGAAGAACTTTGGCCTCCCGAAGGGGAACCCCACGCACGCCTATCAACTGAACCATTCAACAGCGAATTTTATTAGTTTCCGGCACTTCTTCTCACTTCACTATCACGACAATGACGATGGGGCTGAGCGATCGCGAATCAAGTGCTGGTGAAAGCATGATGCCATCGGGATCATGAAACGCGGCAACCACAAACTTGTCACTTTACAACCCTTCTACGTCGCTTACTGTCTAACCACGTTGCAGAGACAAAACAAGACAAAAACTCGAATGAAGGTTGAGTGTTGAAGTTATGGGAAAATGCACGAAGCTTGCGTAAAGCTTGGCAGAGCGACGCTGGTTGGTCCTCAGCTCGTCGTGCTGCAGCAGGAGAATCGCAACCCTGGTGGCGATGGCTTTCAGCGTGCTTGACTAAAGAGTGGTCGCCGAGAGACGGCAACGGGCGAATTCAGAATACGCGCAATGCATGCCGGTCTGAATGTGTTGAAAACGCTGTCCCTAAGTCACGGTGTAAAAAAAAAAAAAGCATCGACTCTCGTTATGTCGACCATTCGGCGGCGTGGTGGCCTCTGCTAAGCAACGGCTTAACGGCTGCATGCAACTCTAGGGGTTACTATAGTGACGGCGCAGCTGGTGCTTTCCGTTAACGGACGTCTGACTGCCGGCTTTAATAGCCGCGCTGTGGAATTCCTTCATGACGGATTGTTGCTGAATTCATCCTTTGCACAAACTCCACAAATGATCTTCTTTCTTCGTTTTTGTCCTGAGTTCACCATGGACGGAAACATTGGCTCCAGCCGCGTTTTCTTTTCGGCACTTTTTGTGTATTGCGCAGTGTGGCTTAATTAACTGAAGCTGGTGTTGCTGTATAGCAGTTTTAAATATTTTAGTCACAATGTTTGCTCCTTTTAATTTTGAATTTTGAAGATTTATTCACTCAGGGTAGCGTAGAACTACATTATAACGCTAAATTACACGAAATAAGAGTAACACAGTTCAATAAGCGCGTGACATGAACGGATATATCGTTGAAAGAGTAACCACAGAGAGATGCGTGCCCCATACAAACCAGTTAGCTTACAACTTAGGGTTCAACCACGCGAGAGAAGCGGGCCTAGCGCAGACATACATTCCGCGTGCAAAACTATTCGAAGGGAGACGAGCGTCTTCCTCCAGTTTGGGTCAGTTTTCTATTTCGTTCGTGGTGCTGTGTAAGCAATTACATTACCGGGTTCGACCACGGCTCCGCTGACTTATTTCTGTCACGGATATGACGTTATATATTATGCTCTAAGAAATTGCAAAGAAAAAAAAAACAAGAATGAATTCAGTCCCCAGGCATCGAACCTATGGCCTCTCGCTCAGCAGTGCTTGGTACCAAACCAAAGACACACCAAAGACACAGCGCGAAAAAACCAGAAACCAGACAGAGAAGGACGCATACATAGCGCTGACTAACTGCCTGACTTAGAACATTTTTTTTATTACTCAAACTACGCCTATACCATACACCAAAGCTGCAAAACAAAAGATGAAACACAAGTATTAGTCGGACATAAATGAAAAGTCATAAAACAATTCTCATAGCGCGGGCAATCAACCAAGTAAAAAGCCAACTTCCTCTTCTGAGAGCGGAGCCGAAGACCTGCTCATGCATGCGTCCCCCAGTCTAGTATCTACAGGGCCTGCAGTATTTCACGGGTAGCTGGTCTCGATGACGCTCGACAACCACAGATAAATGAAGATCATAGGCACACCCACAATACCTGCCTAGGTGACCAGGTACTGTCGAGGAAACGCTGCAAGCGTGTTTTCCTTGAGACGGTCATTCAAACATTGCCCTGTTTCGGCCTATGTATCGTGTTCCACAGGACAATGATAAGGAATACACAACGCCGTGAACACATGGAACGAACTTATTTCGATGCTTAGTTGAGCACAGCTGGTGTTCTTCCTAGCTTCTGCGTTAGATGGCCCTCCAATGCTAGCCAGCTTCTCAGGGATAGAAAAAACAACCTTGACGTCACATCTTCCGGCTATCCTCTTGAGGTTGTGGGCCACGCCGTGGATCTAAGGAATGACAGCGTACTTCTTATTTTGTGGTCTACTTTCACAAGTCTTAGTCGGAAATCCTGAGCTCACGTTTTGTTCTTTGAGTCACAGTGGTCATCCCGTAAAAAGGATATCCAGCATTGATGAGGCTTTCAAACTGTGTATGAAAACTGGCCTGGATATTGTGGTAGCATGACTTCCGCAAAGAATGCGCGAAGCAGACCTTCGCTATTGCCATTTTTACAACTTTAGAGAGGGCCGACTCGAATGGTAGCAAAAGCTACTCGCCCGCGAAGCATACTGCCAACAAACATGGTCAAACTCAACAGTGTGGCTCAAATCTATAGGAAGCGGATAGTTCTTTCATTGGGAACTTCATGAGTTAAAACTAGAGGCGATATGCACACATGAAAAACGCCTAGTATACTTTTCATTGATCCATCTACAGCTGAACTACCCGGTTCAAACAATACAAGAGAACCGTCAACGTAGCGGAAGACTCACAACATTTAACTCTGTTAAGCATGCCTGAACTGTGCGATTTAGGCTAGCCAAAAATAAATCACTCATTATGGACACCAAGCACCAGCCAATGCAAACACTTTTCGTTGCAAATAAACGAAATTATCCCAAGTGGCATAAGCCGCCTTACTGTTGAGCATGACCATGTTTGTTGACAGTATGCTTCGCGGGCGAGTAAGCTTTTTGTTACCATTCGAGTCAGCCTCACTCTAAAGTTTTAAAAAGGGCAATAGCGAAGGCCTGCTTCGCGCATGCTTTGCGGAAGTCATGCTACCACAATATCCCTACCAGTTTTAATACACAAGATGAACGCCTCATGAATGCTGGATACCCATGTTACGGGATGACTGCTGTGGCTGAATGTTCACTCAAAGAACGAAATATGAGTTCAGGATCGCCTGTTAAGACTCATGAAAGTAGACAGCAAAATAAATGTACTCTGCCATTCCTTACATTACGGCGTGGCCCACAACCTAAAGAGGATAGCCGACAGATGTGACGCCCAGGTTGTTTTTCCTGCCCCTGAAAAGGTGGCTAGTATGTGTAGCGCCATCAACCCAGTAGCTAGGGAGACCACCACCTGTCCAACTAAGCATCGAAATAAATTCGTTCCATGCGTTCATGGCATAGTGTATTTCTTACCATTGCCCTGTGGCAAACGAATACATTGGCCAAACTGGGCGATGTTTGAATGAACGTCTTAAGGAAAACACGTTTACAGCGTTTCCTCGACAGTGCCTCCCGCGTATGATACCTCAGCCGTATGCTCGAAGACATCTCGGAATCGCATACTCTATACACGGACACAGCCCGAACTCGAGAAGTTACACCTCGGTAGTGTTAGATGGCACCGATTGCCTGCAGGACTCGGCTGCAATGCGTGGGACACATGCCAGCTCAAGGCGAACTTCTTGGAGTCGCTGTAGCGATACGATACGCTCTCCGTGTTCACCATGAGATCTACATATTGACAGACTCACAACAGGCATGTCGGGCCTTCCTATCAGGACATGGCGTCCCAAGAGCGGCCCACCAAAATTCTTAATCAATTCCACTAACTGAGTCAAACAGTACTTTTCGCATCCACTTACCCTGGACTCCTGGTCATGCCTCTCGGCCGGGCAATGAACGCGCACACGCTGTTTCCCGCGAAATTTCCCTCCAGGTGGCTCGGCAAGGTGAGGTGACCATTTCAGAGTGGCTGGGATCCTCTTCTCACTTACAAAGGCATTCTTCGTCACTACGGAACGTCCGTCGCACTCAGAGCACCCCACCGCCACCTTTCTCGTGAGATGAGGCAGTAGCGCTACGCCAGTTACAGACTAAAACATTTCCCAATCTAGTATCCCTTCATAAATTCTACCCGCAGTGCTATGCAGACTGTTGCGCCGGCTGTGGAAACTTGCCCACGACCTTCCATGTCTCGATCGAGTGCACTGCGAACATCTTTCCTCCGTTACCTGCTTTCCTTCACACTTCACGTAACGAGGAGCTGTGGGTTGATTCTCTCCGCGATGGACAGCCCGAGGTCTTCCGAGCTCTGATACAGGGGGCCCTGGTTTGTCGCTGGAGTCGTCCTAGGGACCCCGGACTAGGGGTTCCTCCCACGCCCTCCTTCTCCATGTTTTTTTTTAATAAAGATGTTCTCTCTCTCTCTCTCTCTCTCTCGACAGTGCCTCGCCACCTTGGCATTCCTTGCCGAAATTGTGGGTGTGCCCTTGATATTTATTGATGTGCGGTTGTCGAGCGTCACCAGGAACAGCTTACCCATGAAGTACTGCAGGTTCTGTGATAGCTAGACGGAGGATGCATGCATGAGTAGGCCTTCGGTTGCGGTCTTAAGAAACGGAAGTTGTCTTTTTATCTGGTTGATCGCACGCGCTTTGAAATGTTTTTTTTGGTATTCATTTGTCACTCATCCTCGACGATCACTTTTGTTCTTTTTTTTGCCATTTCGCTGCGGCGTGGTTTAAAGATAAAATTGTTGTAAGTCAGCGCTCTGTGTATGTCCTTCTTTGTCTGTTTTCTCATTTCTCGCACTGTTCCTTTCCAATATATCCCACCAACAGGCCCAAGCAACCATTCTAATATCCCAAAGACATTGAGAATACTTGTTGAGCCAATGTGCTTTAGACAGGCGTCACCTCATAGTAGAAACCTTAAGCGTGTTGCGAGAAAATAAATTTATCACCGGTTGAAACAATTTTAGAATGCCAACTGCAAGCGCAGTCGTGTCGAGACCACTACGTCATAATGCAATATTTTGCGATTTATCAAAGTACCCACTTCGTGTCTTAAAGTCATCACGTGGACTTACTTATCTGCACAATTTGTTAATGCTGTTGTTAACCACATTATTACGTAAGAGCCAGATCAAGCAAGCTGCTACTGATAGTAAAAAAGGGGACCGCTGAGGGGACTCATGCTTTAGCGCTTTGTAACAGACGGGCCTTTCCATCACCCACTCATTTTTTTCTTTTTTTTCATTAGCTTTTTTTCTGTAACAGGTTTAAACACTTAGGCTTAATATGAGACACTTGCTTGTCATGTGGAGGGCGTTTTTCATCCTGCTCAGGGCCACACTTTTTATTATTTGAATTTTCTGCAATACTTTTTCACCCACAACCAACGACACCACTGGCGACAGCAGAGTTTCAGCGAAACGAGGTATTCAACGCTATCATGTTAGTGAACACCCCCCCCGCACTCTACTCCCACCATTCTATATGATAACATATAATGAGCGCAATCGTAATAATCGCACACTTCTGAGCTGTTAATCAGTTCATTAGCTACAGCTGGGAAACAACGACACAACATGCACTGAAAGATTCTACTCTGACCCTTTGGTGGCACATTATTAGCCATTGGTTGACCTTCCAAACTTAAACGTCATAAAAAATACGACAGATGTAAAAGAAAATTTCTGCATGATATATATTTAGAACGCGATACGCCACGTACAAATCAAATACCATAAAATAGAGAAAACAAGGACACTGCTTCCGCGAGTACTGCAAAGTGAGTTCGTTTCTTCACAAAACTTTTTTAACCAACGTCATCGAAAAGTTCACCCATTTCACCAACATCGCAGCCCGCTGATTTTCCGGATCGTCAATGGGCGTCTCGTTCTCCCCGGCCCATTCTTCGTCGCCGGGGTTCTCAGCGCTGGCGGTGACATCTGCCTTTGTCATAGAGAACTGTACCACGCGCGTATCGTGCATCGCCTTGGTTCCTTCTCCGCTGACGTTTATTGCCGTGGACGACGTGGCCAGTGCCGCGGCGGGGGTCACTTCTTCCACGCCGGACGAAGCGCGGCTCGTGTAGAAAGATGCGGCCGACACCAACACGGCGAGGCCGCAGAGCGCGCACAGAGCGAATGAGGCCAAGGCAGCCTGGTTGCTAGTTTCGGTGAAGTCGTAGCGGAGTTCTTCAGTCTGGGACGCCGGTGTGGCAGCACCACCACCACCGGCTCTCTCGCCGTCGACTTGCACCGCAGTGGCAGCACCCGCGGTTTCCGTTGAGCAGGGGTGGCGCAGGATGCCCTTCAAAGGTCGTTGTGGAGCTGCCGGTTGTGCGGCCATGGTCTTGTTCTTGATTACGATGGTGATGGTAATGATCCTTGTTGATGAGCTCATACCACTTGGGGGGACTGTTCACGAGTCAAGTGAATCATCTGGATATGTTATAATTATTTAGGTGCTAATAGAGCTTACAGTTACAGATTCAATTGTAATGAATCAATAATTCTGAATATTGCTACCTTTAGCCCACACTAGTTTGTGTAATCCCCGTGGCCAAATATCTTCTAGCTGTAAAATCATGCTGTCAAAAATTGCACACGTGCCTTCTCGATTGGGAGATAGTAATGGGTACAAATTCACATAAGATGTTTTTCTTATTATTTGTTTGTTTTTAGGAAAATTTCGTAAGTATAAGAACCACCTGTGGCACCGTGAGCACCCTGGAGAAAACAATCACCTTCATAAATATATCTTTTTACCTTAAAAGAAGAAAAAAAAAGGATCGTCGCCTCTCAAACTGACGTATCAGTTAATTCTCGCTTATGCGAGCAGTATACCACTGAAAAAAAAAATAACCTACTGCTCTCTCTCTCGTTTGCCGCGCAGTGCTCCACGACAAAACGAGAGAGAGAGAGGGAGAGAGCATCATTATCAGCCCAGCGAGTGTTTTGAAAACACCGCTGCTACGTAGCCTCCGCAGTCACCCCTGAGGAAGGCACAAGTCGGTTTTTTCTTCAAAACTTTTGGTTGAAGTCTAAATCATCTCCCAGTTTCATACCCAAGCAGACAGACTTCTGTCGAATGTTTACATTTAACAATAAGTCAGCAGGCTGAAGTGTTGCGACGCTAGGATCAAAGTCGTGAGTTAGATTCCCGCATGCGCCAGCTGAATTTCTATCGAAGAGCAACAAAGTAACATTGTGGTTAGATTTAAGTGAAAGAATGGCAGACAGGGCGTATTAGTATTGCCTATTTGAAGCGTACGGTGGGATGACGCTTTATGTAAACAGACGGTGTGCTCGGTGCGTGTGCACCCTTTTTCCGTTGTCGTCGTTGCGCCTCACACTTCGAAAAAATAAAAGTGCACGTAATAAAAAAAAACTCAGGTGGCCGCAATTAATCTGTAGTCTTACACCACGTCGTGCCTCCTAATATTATCACAGTTTTCAGGCGTAAAATACTATATCCTTGCACACAACCCAGCTGCGGGCGATACACAGCTGCCGCTACGAAGACGAGTGAAAAAAAAAAAGAACCAAGGCAGCAATAAAACATTAGATGATTTCGCGAAATTAGACGCGGTTATTAAGGGCGAATCTCGGCGTAACTATAACATGCTCAATCCTAGTGGCATTATACACTATGACGAAGCCTAAGTGAGCTGTCAGAACAACCAAATTGACATTCGAATCAGTGAACATTCTGCGTGACCAGGCGTGAATATTCATGCAAAATGAAACATGTGCAGCAGAAAACGTTATGGTTGAAGTCGACATAGAATACTTTTTTGTGCAACATTATGCTTTCAAAGGAGATGTAAAAAAATTCAAGGTGGCATTGAACTCACGACACGACGTTGTTAACATCTAATGAATACCTCGGCAAAAGTGAACCTCTCATGAAGCTGAACCCTGCGAATAGCAATGATTCCAGGGACTCAGCGAAGCAGACATAAGTTCAGTTTCTTCACACTGACCTCCAAATTAATTAAAGCAGCGCGACAAACAATCCAAGCAATCGAAATCTGAACTCTATATGCAAACTCACGCAAAAACGTGGTAGTGATTTGCCGACAGCAACGAGAAGACGCGACTGCTGCAGCAAATGCCCGTTTTAACCGGTGACATACATGTAGAATTCGCGCCGTCACCTTAATTTAATGTCATAGAATTTAAGGCGGCGGTTCGCCATACCCGTCCCGCAAAGGTTATCAATGAATCGCTCTCGTTTATCGTGAGATTGACACCTAGAAAAACGTGTCTACAATTTATTTTTAAACCTTCGGAGCAAATCGCAAGCTGAGGAGACGCTGTACGCTCACGGCGCCAGATAACAGCGCGTGCAGAGCACGTGAACGTGCTGAGAGACTGCAGGCAGAAAGCAGTAACGGGGTACCGAGCGACTGGCTTTTGCTAGAAAGGCGGCCATGGATGGATGGATGAATGAATGGATGGATGGATGAATATGGCTGTACCCCTTATAATGGGCGGTGGCTAGCGCCATAAAGCCGTAATACCTAATGAACCAAAAACTAGATTTTTTTTTTAAATAGTGAGGTTGAGGATTCGTACTTTGCAGTGAAGAGTTTAATTTTCACTCGTGCCTTGACTTCAGCCACCAATCAGATAACCTCCTTCTAGTTAATTCTACCCGCTTAAAGTCTATTTTGCCCTCCCTGTCCCTAAACCCAAGCGGTTTGAAAAAACTCTGCGCCATCATCCTGAACTATAGGGCGAAGCCCTCTACAGAACATTATCAGGTGTTCGGCAGTTTTTCTTCCTCTTTCTTCCTCTCCACACGCACTGCATACCGTGTCTACCAAGGAGGATCAAAGAAAAAAAAAACTCCCAAGCATTTCCCCGAGGGTGAACATGGTTAAGTGCGAATACACGGGGTGATGCTATGAGGGGTATTTATTAATTCGCACTATTATATTTATTAATCACACTATGGTGCCTTTATGGTGTAATGGTTCCTGGGAATCGCAATTTGATCCCACGGGGGAGTTTATGTTAACTCACTGGCGAATGCCGACGGATTTTAACTTTACTCCCCCTCACGACCCGCTTTCGACGGGAGACTGAGAGAGAAGGCGGGCGCGCGAGAGAGAGAGAGGTGCGCACGCAGCTGCAGCGAGCGAGGAGAGCGGAGGAGCGAGCGAAGAGGGAGGGGGTATAAGGTGCGTTACTGACACCGATATCAGCGTCGCATCCGTGGCTTATTCGGTAGAGCGTCGTGCTGCGGCCCGCCAACTCCTCTTTCTTTTAAAGATAGAGAGAAGACTGCGGACGCCGCCGACGGCGGTGGATGGTTTGGGGTCGCTTATAAAGTGTATTCGCACTTAAAATTCCTGGAGTGGAAGCTCCTGCAATACCTTGCCAGCAGAAGTGAGGCCACCTTTTGCCACTGCCAAGATGGCGGAAACATGCTCTTTTCTGATAGAGCCCACTTAAAGATCAAGTGGCTTTGATACGTATGTAAATGCTGCGTTAGTTCTATACTAAAGGATAGTTGTTCCCGACGAAATTACACACAGAAACAAGTATGTATGACTGAATCTTCAAAGAACTTTGCTTCCAATGAGAGGCTCACTACGGAAAACTAGTAACTTTAAGACGCATTCGGAGCACTATGTGACCCGAAAAAGTTCCCACATTAAACTCGTTGGGCGTGCTAGGGAAACGCTTCGTTTTTAATCGCTGAACGGTGATACTTTATCATGCTCCTAGTAAGATGGCCGCAACAACCGCCATCTTGCTAGAGGAACGGCTTCACTTCTGCGCAATCATTTCCACTCCGGCAATTTTTTTTAATCCTCCTTGGTGTCTACCCCTTCATATTTGGCTCGATATGTCTTGGTCCGCAATACTCCCGTCCTGGCCTCAAACCGTAGAGAACTACCCCGAGTATTATCATAGATCCTTTCCTTGACAATTTCCTGCTTAAAAGTTCGATAGATCTCTAGTGCAGACTTCTTAATCGTGCCGATTCTCCACATATCGGTCTCAGCTTCCTTCACCTTCTTCTTAGCCAATAATTCTTTTTTGGTTTGGCCCCCTGCTGTTTTCTAAGTATTTAACAGTCAATTTTCTGGTTCGCTTCCTCTATTTTGTGTCGACATTCTTCATGTACAAGTAGCTGAATACCTTCCTAGCCCAACGCTCCTCCCCCATTTCTCTCAATCACTTCTCAAATTTTATCTTGCTGCTAGCTTCCCTGCCATCAAATGATGTCCATCCCGTATGACCTTGTACTCCCTGATTTGGTGTATTCCCGTGAACTACTAAGGCAAGCCTGCCTATTCCACGTTGCCTAATTTCTAATCTTGCTTGAACTTCTGATCTGATGCACAAGACCGCATTACCGAACGTCAGACCAGGAACCATTACCCCTTTCCATACTCCTCTCACAACATCATACTTATTGTAATTCCACAGTGCCCTGTTTTTCATTACCGCTGCCTTCCTGTTACCTTTAGTCGTCACGTATATTTCGTGTTCCCTTAGAAACTCGGCCCCATTGCTTACCCTTACGCCCAGATATTTGTATTTATCTGTTATCTCTAGCGTGACCTCCTGTATTCTAAGCTCACTACCTTCCTTGTCATTAAAAATTATGACTGCTGAGTTTTCCTTTCTGAATATGAAATCTAACCTATCTCCCTCATTACCGCAGATGTCTACAAATCTCTGCAAATCTTCCTTGTTGTAGGCCATCAGCACTATATCATCTGCGAACATCAATGCTGGTAGTGCCTGTTCAATGAGTTTTCCTTGTTTGACGAAAGAAAGGTGAAGCCCAGTACACTTCCCTCTAATTTGGCCTCTAATCCTTGTAGGTACATCACGAATAATAAGGGTGACAGGGGACACCCCTGCCTAAGGCCCCCGTTTACCTCTGCAGGCTTGGATACCTGTTTTCCTCCACTTTATAACTACCTTGTTACCTTTATAAATATCCTTAAAAAGATTAGTGACTACATCTTCGACGCCTAGTGTGTACAGCATTCCCCACAATTCCTCTTAAATCACGCTATCGTACGCTCCCTTGATATCCAAAAATGCTTGCCACAGGGGCCTGTGTTCCTTTTCTGCTATTTCTATGCCCTGCGTCAGTGAGAACAGATTGTCTTCTAACCTCCTGTTTGTCCAACCTCCGTTTGGCGTGCGGCGCAGCTTCCCTGACCGAGAAGGGAGGCCTATACCGCCGATTTCAACCTTTCAACTTTTCCAAGTTGAAAGGCTGAAGTCGGTGGACTAGCCTGGTACGGAAATCTTAAGGGGCTGTCGAAAACTTATCAAGTGGGTCAAAGCTGTAAAGAATCGCGCAGGACAACAGAGCTCGTGCGCAAAAAAAAAAAAACAGACCGGTAGTTGTCCCCTATGTGCATAATTTTCCTCATAGCTTAAAGACCATGGCCAGTAGGTATGGGGTACATGTAGTAATGTCAGCACCCATAAAGTTGTCCTCTATTTGCTCCCGAGTGCATAAGCATTCGGTTTCTCACAAGACCTGTCCGTTCTGTTCGGAAAATAGAAAGATTAGATATGTTGAATGTAAGTCATGTGTTGTGTATATGCTGCCTTTGTCATGCAAAAGGGTTTATATAGGACAAATGGGGCGGTGTGTTAATGTTAGACTTAAGAAGCACTTAGCCTCTTTGACGACTTCTGGCAGTCTGCACTTGAAAGCTCATTGCAGGGAGTGTGGCTGTTAGCCGTTGGTGGACAGAAAAACTTGTTTGGGACAAATGTCCTAGAGAGAGGTTGGAGGCTTTTACATTGAAAGGGAGGAAGAAAAATGTGTGAGCGAACCGTCCGTGGCAATTTGTGAAAAAGAGGCTGGATACTTCGGTTCAACACTGTTAGGTTAAATCGATATTGTTTGTATTTTTTTAACGTAATATATGTTTTTGCAAATAGGTGTGGTCATTATTATTTTTTTGTTTTTCTTATTTGGGGGGGGGGGGGTATTGACGCATGTGTCGATTTTCTTTGTGAAGATGCGTTTATGCACCCTGTCGGCTCTGTTGCACAGTCGCCATGGTGTGCCATGTCACCAGGGCTTCTACCCGATATATGTGTGTGTTCCTTCTCATAAAATTTAGTTGCAAGTTCAGCACCTTGTCGTCTCTTCTTCCATCTTTGTCTGTATACTTGCGCTGTTTCTACATCCAGGTATGAACCACAAACTAGCCCAACTTTCGCATCTTGTCTATACTTGGTCTTGCAAGACTTCTTTCAGGTGACAACTAGCGGCACGCAATAAAACAAAAACGTGTAAGCTTGGTGTTGCAAGACTTCTTGTAGATGAAAATTAGCTGGACATTAGCAAAGCTATCTGATGGTCCGATAGCTGTCTATGGCAATAAAATGTCTTGACTGAAACGTCTATGAGCCTCTTCGAGTAGCCATCCAAGACGCTTTGTAGACGTGAAATTTAGCTTCTTTTGTGTTTCAGGGTTTTTTTATTACCTTTATAAAATATGAATAATGCAATGGCATGCCATGAGTGGAGGTTTTATTTTAGGCAAATGCCCATCCCTTTGTTCTTGTGTTCCTGTCACCCCACCTTGACCTACCAGCATGAATTAGAACTTAAATGCCTCTTTTTGTCATTTGTGCTAAAATGCGTCTGTTGTGCATTTTGTGATCTATCATCTTCAGTTGTCATTTTTGAGAGCAGTTTGAGACCAATATTTACGTTACCGGACAACATTGATCTTCTCACGTCGTGGGATGAGTCCTTTTTTATTTATGAACTTTTCTGTTAAATATATATAAGTTGAACAAGTATTTGGAATAACTTTCAGATACGCAAAGATTTATTGTGTCTGCATGTGCGACTACAATGAAAACTTTGAGCATAACGGTCTTCTTGTCAAAAAAAAAAGAATAACACCGAAACGTTACTCGATACAGGCTTATGACAAAAAACTGATCGCATGTATGACATCTTCACTTGTTCTCCTATCATTCACTGATCCTACTACACAGCTGCTCATTTTTTATTATCTTTATTGATTCTCCATCAGGGGGACATTCTTTGCCTTTATTTGTTGGCAAATGTTCTGAGTAGCTGTACTCCGTATATACGAGGAACATTTTTTCAAAATGAACCAAATCCAGAACCGAAACTGGCTCAAATTGGGCTGTAAGGGCGCATTCATACTCTCAACTTTCCTCTAAAATGATAATAGCAAATTACTACATTATTATTACTAGCTTATTACTACTGTTTCAAAAGAAAGCTGGAAACATGTATACACCGGTAGAACCTTGTTTACGTTAGCTTTGGCATGAGTTTCGTTTCTAGATTTGGCCCATTTAAGAATGAAAAAAAGCTTCTGGCGTATTTGTTTAAGTTTGACTATTTATAGTTTCTGCTTCAATTTTATTTGGTGTGACGTTTTTAGACTTTCACATTGTTCTTTTCTACTGACCACAGTCTTTGACAGGAATGAAAAATAATTCCTAAAATTTTTATGCAAATTTTGACAGTGCGACTTTTGAGACCTAGCAACACTGTGCGTCATGTGGCACGTTGTAAGATTCACAAGTTAAAGCGCAAGCATGGTTTTGTGTTCTGACATGTGTGGTTGTGGAATTATCGTCTTTTCTTTCATGTTAATAGACAGAATAGTTGAACACGAGTTGTTATGAGTGTATCAGAGCTTTCGCCATACGTGCTATCGGGCTGAGAACTAGAGCGCGCGAGGTGCAAAGGCGGCTGCTGCCTGAAGCATGACGCGCGGAACACGCCTCTACAGGTAGGATCTTGGTCTTTTCATTGTGGTTTTGCTCTGAAGTTGATTATTGTTAGTAATACACTTGATACCGAGGTAGCGAGTGACCATTTCTTGCTTCGCACGGGCAGTGTCACGTGAACTGACACACGGTCAAATGAAAACGAGTTGCGCAGTCGCTTGCCTTGTTTGGTGTTTCCCGCGTTCGTGAAATACGTGAAACGCAGCGAAGCTGAGAGATGTGGTAGTGTTGTCACATGCACTTGGTTCGCGTGACTTGCCATCGTCGTCATCATGCCAACAAGAAAGGCTGCCATGCGTTGCGCGTTCTCTGCTGATTCTAAGTGAAGGTGGGCAGGGCTGGGAACGACATTGTAGGTGCTGGCGTGGATTGCAATGGTGGATACGAACCGCGCGGGTTTGTGATGTTACGGTGGGTCTTTTGCGATGTCAATGTAAGCCGGTCGCTCTGTTCTTTCGGAGTTGATATTCGCCCGGCATCCGGCTGAATAGCGCCGGCTGAACTCGGCCGGCAGTGTCTTCTCATTGGCCGGCTCTAGTGACGTGGGCAATGCCGGCATTCCTGTCGGGGAAAATGAGATTTGCCGACACGGACATTTGCCGAGTGACTTTTCGTGAGTGGCCGTCGAGCGCAGAGTGCTGGCATTTAGTGCGGGAACATGTGAATGCTGGTAGTTAGCTAGGGGAAATCTCCGCTGAAAATGAAAACCGTGGCGGCAACTGTCGTCTGGTTGTGGTTTGACCGGCAGGTTTCAATCGCGAGCGGCCGGCTGCCGCCAGAGCTCGAGCGCTGGTATTTAGAGCGTAGAATGCCGAATCTGATGATATTCCGTCTGGTCGGGGACCAAAAAGGGAGAACTGTGACAGCACAAGTCGATCGGTAATTATTTGGCTGGCAGTAGCCATGTTGTTTTGTTTAACTCAGTCAGAACCTGCTAAGGTATGTCCAACACTTTAGACTGCTCTGTGAACTTCTGAAGTGAATTGTTGCCTTTGATAATGCCCATTGAAGAAACCAGAAGGGGGGGGGGGGGTCGTGCTTAATTTTTTTTAAATTTCAATTGTGCCAAAACTACTTTGGAACATTTAAAGGTTATCAAAAAATTCTAAATGCACAATACTCACACGAAACATACATGCATGTTTATGCTTTGGCTGCCTATGGTAGCATATGGAGGGGCTATATCAGCAAGGCAGTACTCAAAATCTTGTTTCGATAACATGGATAACTCCTTGGGCAGGGAATGTTGCTGGAGCCAATATTTTGACAAAGAGATAACGAACAGGTGTAATCAATATACCGCCGCATTGGTAGAAATGGCGATCTTGCTGACCACACAGAGCAGAAATTTAAATGTGGCATGGTATTTCAGACTGACCAAAACGACTGTCTTAAGCTGCAAAAAGTGCCGTGACTACATCTTTCAAGATGCACAGAGTCGTAAGGTCTTCTGTAGGCCCAAAAACAAATGTTTCTCTAAATGTAGGGCTTGCAAGAAGGTCCATTCAATTTGCCTGCAATACGTGAACTAGTTTACGAGGTGCTGCACCTTGCCATTTGTTTCAGCGGTGCAGAATTGACGATTTCTGAACCCTGCCATTTGTTTCGAAAGATGCATAAGAGGTGCAGCACTGGTTCACAATTTTCCTGCTCCTCCTACGCTGACGGTGCCGGCTTAGTGCAGCCGCGCGTGCAGCTGAGCAGACAACGCAGCACTTGGGCGTAGGTGCCGTAGGTGCCGTAACCACTTCTACAGATGCGGTGTGTTTCGCCAAGATGTTTGCGCATTATGAACTGTGCGCATGTGCGATTCGCCATCGGTCAGTGTTCGCTGAACGGTGTAAATTAGGCAAACAGAAATAAGGCCTGCACCTTGTCGGCACATTGTCATTCGTTTCGGGTGTAGTGCTGTGTCTGCACTGCTGAAATCTCGCTGCACGATTTCTTAACTTCGCGTGCACAGCCGTGAACCGGCTCTGACTGGTGCAGATAAATCGAACGTACCTAGATTTAGTCTGTTAACGTCAAGCCATTTCCCGCCTGGCCACACTGAACTAGTCCACATCAAGGCAAAGATGTTTGCACGTGAGCCCGGCATACCTCGTGACACTTATCAGGCTAGTTAGCATCGTCACTGCATTAGCCTTAATGATAAGTGCAATTGTCAAACAGTTGGCTTAAGCAACAAGCCTGCAAGCTTTTACATCCTGAAATTGCCTTTCGAGCTCTCCAACAGGCTCGGCATTTGTTTTTATTTTCTCTTGCATGGTACACAGCAGTAATTTGAGGCATTGCGATTAGTAACACATGTAACACAATTTAAACATTAGTTTTCACACAATTATAACATGAAAAATATGCATATAAATGTTGTGTAATGTCACACGTAGAGGGAACATTGTACAGTTTTTTTTTTTAGCTTTGTCCAATCACATGGAGGGTAAGATACCAGATATAGTACCAGTTAAACAACACAAAAAGTAATTTTAGGTAATATAATAAGTAGCTCAGTTCTTATACTTTAACACAATTTTATCATAGAAAATATGCATATAAATATTGTCTAAATTCACACACAAGAGAAACATTTTTTCTTTGGCAATCTCAAATCATATGGAGGGGAGCAATACCACCTTTAGTGCCATTCTATCTACACAAAAAACACAGCTGGGCAGATACTCTAGAAATGTATTCTGGAATATAGTTATCAATATCCATGACCTTTTCAAAAGCCTATATTTGATACCGAGATACATTTGGGTTTGACGTATTAAGATATTTAGGAGATACATTTCCAAAAAGAAGAAAAAAATTATTCCAAAGTACAGTTACAAGAGTACATGTAGTGGAACACTTTTCTTTATTTCAGGGATATTTCTCCGCAAGTGCATTTATAAAAGTGCAGCATAATATTCTGAGTGATGTAGCAGCGCTTTCAAACTTACAAGTAAAGCATACTGTGCGATTCACTAACAAACATGATTGACGATAAAAAAGTGTATCATCTTTTACGCAGAAAGTCTGCTTTGCTGAGAAGGCTCTTCATTTATATTTACTTAGACATGAGCACCTTCTCAGATATGCTATGCTGTTGACTATAGCTTTGATTGGGTGGTGAATGACTGGCCTTCAAAAAAGAATAGGGCTGCTGTGCTAGCCTTGAATGATGGCGACTTTGTTGACAGGCCCCACCGTGGTGATCTAGTGGCTTAGGTACTTGGCTGCTGTCTTGCAGGTCGCGGGATGGAATCCCAGCTGCGGCGGCTGCATTTCCAGTGGAGGCGGAAATGCTGTAGGCCCGTGTGCTAAGATGTGGGTGACGTTAAAAGAACCCCAGGGGGTAAAAATTTCCGGAGCCCTCCACTACGGCGTCTCTCATAATCAAATGGTGGTTTTGGGACGGTAAACACCACATATCAATCAATAAATAACCTTTTTGACAGTCAATACTAGAGCTGTGGTTTTGCTGTCAGTGGGGTTGAATGCTTTACCACATCGTCCATTCTGTGCATGTGGGCAACACTTGCCCGCTTTTTCTGTGCCTTTGCCTGACTTAGTAAAAGGTCTTCCTTTCCCCTTTACAAACACATCATATCATTCCCGACTAAAAAGTAACGACATATCCGTGTACTGCACAGTACCACGATACAGTCGATGCATCGTAGAAGTATTTCATTTTTAAGATGCAAATACATTTTTCACGTCTATCTTTTTATAGAAATACAGATACTTCAAAGTATCTCTGAAAATACTACCGCGATACTCTTCTATTGTGGGATACTGCCCAGCCCTAACATAAATTAATTTCAGGCGATATAAAAAGTAGGACAGGTCTGAGTTTTTACACAATTTTTAACATGAAAAATATGTTATAAATATTGTCTAAAGCCAGATGCAGTAAGAACATTGCACAGTTACTTTTTTTGAAAATCTCAAATCACATGTGGGATGGGTATGATACCAGCTACGGTGTCAGCCAAACCCTCCATTGTCCGCAAGGCGTTTCTTTTTTTTTTGCATGGCACACATGGTAATTTCAGAAATTAAAGATGGTTGCACATGACCTCATGGATGCAACTTTTCAATGACTGGCACTTCACAATGGCAGCTTTGATGACAATTAAGCATTAAAGGGCCACTCACCAGGCCCCATAACAAATTTTAGTTAGACCGTGGAAGTTGTTGGGTGTCTGATGAGGAACATTTTGCCACAAAAATTTTTTGAATCGGTTCATTACGAGCTGAGAAAACTGTTTTATTGAAGCAGTGCGAAACGAGGATAAGAGGAAGCGAGCTCGAAATCCTTGCCCATCCTCTGCGTAGCCTTCGCAAGCCCTTCCCTACCGTCTCCGGCAAATCATTTCCCTACCCTCTCCGGCATCTGACCCAAGAGGTCACGTGCGCATGACATGCCCGAACAAGCCCAACGTGCACCCTAGTGGCGTTTTTTTTTTGAACAGCGTTGTCTTGAGGTCTACTGCCTGTTTCCGCAGGACGGTTTCGAAACGTTGGCTTAGATGAGGTAGAATAGATGAGCACAAAGAGTGCGCGAACGGGTAGGAGCGTTCCACGACTGTCGTCTACTCGATGCACTAACTGCGTGGACATGAATTCATGTGAAACGCCGACACATTAGCACCGCATCTTGTTGCAATTCACCGGAAAAAGATGAAAAAAAAAAGAATGCTCACATTTCAATATTGCGTCTCATTATTTATTTCAAGTTTTATTCATCTCTTAAAGCAACAAATACATAAACTACGCACGTTGTATTAAAAAATTTTTGCCATGTCACGTGGTATACTGTTGACAACGCCAGAGCAGAGTCGTCTACGTAGAGGACCAATGTCACTGCTTTGCCGTGTACATAGGGCCATTCGTACGCGCACGTCATGCCCTCATTCTCGAGGTGCGTGCCCGCAAAAGGAAGGTGGAGCAGCGTTCATCTCGAAATTTGGCCCATTTGCGCGACGCATAGCATTGAAAATTTTGGCAGACATGATCGTGGACGCCTAATCTTCGCATTGCACTTGTCAGCTTAAAATTGTCAAACCTGGTGAGTGGCCCTTTAAGTGAAAAACCTTTGTCCTGCAATAGACGTAGTCAGGCTGATGATGATGAATGTGGCTGGGAAATTTTTGTGCGTAAATAACAAAAGTACATGCATGGGATCTTTTTATAACATTAATGCGGCATCGCAAACCCACATGCTGGTGCTAAGACGCAGCGTTTTCAATGATGTCAATGCAAGCCATCAATCACAAGTAACAAAATTCTTAGTTTGACGTGACAGTTATATATCGACCAAAGCCACGCACACTTGGAACATTTCCGCAGTTTTTTTTTTTTTGGGGGGGGGGGGGGGGGGTTGTCGTTTCAACAATGTGCGAGGGAAATGATATCAGCAGACACACCAATTGCACAAAATAGTGTCAATCTTTCCCAGTTCTTCATGACACTGCTGATACTCCCAGTGCTGCGTTGATTGCTTCATATTCACTGTGCTCGTCACAGCGAGCCAAGCATCACTGCTGAAAAAGGGTCTTACAAGGTTGACGTGAGCACAGTGCAGAAACTCTGGCTTTGATTCAACATCTTTTTCAAGAATTTTATCACTAAAGGCACTATCCACAGTTGTGTGGCCTACCAGCCATGTGGGAATTCCAGATTTTTTTCAAAACAAGTGCGTGATCTAAAAGGCACAGAGCCGGCACGTTTCTGTTTGAGAGGAAGTCCAATAACTATCTAGCTGTGCCCTTTGGGATCCCCACATTTCCTCATAGCTGGAGCAACCGAGATGTTTTCGAAGGCTTCTGAAGGTAGCCCATTTGGCTAATCAATGTTAAAACATGCAAGAGGTTCACTTGTTTCGGTGTGCCTAGCAGGAGCGACTTAGATGTTTTCAAAGGTTTCTGAAGGTAGCCCATTTGGCTCATCACTGTTAAAACATGCAAGAGGTGCACTTGTTTCGGTGTGTATAGAAGTGAGAGGAACGATGCGCTGCACACTTTCAGTTGGTGTTTCACACGAGTCAGAAACAGCTTCAGCTGCTGGCATAGTGGCAGTGCTACTTTCACTTGGTTTTCTAACCTCCTCTTCAGGCAGCGAGGTTGTAGGCATGATGTATTAGTCATCAGTAGAGGCCGGCTTTTTAGGCACTAAAAAACTGTGTTTTAGGCACCAAAGACAGGCAGGTAACACACTGTTTTAGGCCTCCAAGATCATAAATATAGGCACAATAAATTTTTATGAAAATTGAAATATTTTAAAACGAAGATGCCGGTGACTTGTATCCACGACAAGAAGCAAAAAAAAAAAGTTTGTTTAAAGTAGCACAAAGGCACCAACGGTTGAATATAAACATGCATTTCCTGTACAATTAGCAGATTACAGGATTTTGTTTTATTGTCCATCATTGTGAGTCAAGTGTCCACCGTCCAATCACCACTCTCCTATGTCTCTTTTGTTCCGTCCTGGCTAGGAAGGGCATTGCAGGAGCAAATAACCAGACCACTGATACCCCAGAAGGGAGGAATGCCAGGTCTAGTCACATAATTTTTCCTCTGTCGGTGAACACCTTTGAGGGCCACTCACTAGCTTTGGGCATTTTGAGCTGACAAGCATAATGGATGCACTGGGCACTCAGGATCATGCCTATTAAGATTTGGAAAGTTACGTGTTTCGGGAAAATGCCGATTTCTACTGAATGCCACTTGCCCTTCTCGCGGACATGCGCCCCAAGATGGATGGAGTGACGAACAGCAAGGAATGGTCCTGCTTTTACGTCGCTCCTTTACATTGGCATTCGTGCTCCGGCGTCGCTCACCGTACACTCTTTATCACATCTTGGTTAATAGCGAGCCATATAAAAAAAGACAGACGATAAATGTCTCGTCTCTTAATTATATCCTGTATTTTAAACTGTACCTCATTAAGAGTGTTGCACGCGAATTATTCTACTTGGCATGTGCAGTTTGCATGTTCTGTTGCACAGCATGAATGAGGAGTACTTTGGTTTGGGCTAGCTACGTCATATCATTTTGAAAGGGAAGCGCAAAGACAATGGAAAAAGAAAGACAGAGCTGTTTGCCTCTGTCTTTCTTCTCCCTGCGTCTTTGACCTGTCCTTTCAAAGTAAGTACAATGAATGAATGAAAGTGGAGAAAAAATAAATATATAGAATGTGTAAACGGAATGTCAAGTTGTTACTTTTATTTTTGTTTTTAATGGCTGCAAAAACTTCTACACTGATCGGGCCTCGTTTCGCGTCCATCTTGGTAGACCAGAGGCTAGGGTGCTCTGCTGCTGATGCGAATGTCGCGGGTTCTATTCCGGCTGCTGCTGTCGCATCAATAGATAGAGGCGAAAAGGTAGATGCTGGTGTACTACTCGATGTCAGTGCACGTTAAAAAAAATTTGGCCATATCCACGAAGTGAATGATGATGAGTGGGCGAAGCTCCGGAGGTAAACCTGGTAAACTATGAATCCTCTGTACATTTTGCCCACTCGATTTTATTACATCGCTCCCCCTAGCGTACGTCGCCACACTAAATCGAACGATTGCCTTCAACCAATGACACGCGCCATATGTGACATCATTCCTATTTTATAAGATCTCGCGTCTTTCATCAACTACAAGTACCAGCTTTCTAGTTTATAACATCTTGCATCTTTTCATCATCAGCTACAAGTACCACCATCTAGTAAACACTACAAGAACTAAACGAGAGGTGGCTACATACAGGAGACGGTACCACCATCTAGTGAACACTGCAAGAACTAAAATAGAGGTGGCTACATACAGGGGACGGTACCGCCATCTAGTGAACACTGCAAGAACTAAACTAGAGGTGGCTACATACAGGCTACAGGGGACGCACAGCCCACGCCCTAAGGAGCTTCGCCCCTAAAAACACCATATGGTCAAAATTTTTGGAGACCTCCACTACGCATCCCTCATAATCATATCATGGTTTTGTCACGTAAACCGCACAAACTACCACTACTACTACTTCTACTGTTATCTACTATTACGGCTACTACCTCATTTCTCTTGCGTTCGTCTTCTCGTCGTTCCTGCATCGTGCCTTCGCCAACCCTGACAACTGTTAGCTTGTGTTTGGTGCGTCGTTTCTGACCGCAGTTTTAGCAGAGCGACGTCATGTATTGCTATTACGATACATGATGCATCCCAGCCTCTCCAAAAGTGCGCCCACTGGCTGATCCATCGCACAGAAACGAGTAACACACAACAGAGAACGTTGAAATGACAAAATCGATGGCGTACGAGCATGAATAGGCTGGGGTACATCATGTGCACGTGACCTTGCTTATGCATCTTGTTCTTGGTGCGTATGCATCATGTGATCCTCCACCCTCAACGTCAAAAAGAGCAGGGAAGGAATAAGCTCGCGATGGCTACATGGGGCGAGAGGCAAGGAATTGAAGCTTCCCTTTTCGCATCATGTTTTTGTGGCTCATAGCGAACCAATTTGGAAAATTACATTGGTAGAGTACTTTTCATTGGGCACGCAAGAACTAGTGTCTAACTGTCACTTGTTATGTCACCTAGAGAAGGCTGTGTAAAGAAGTAAATTACAAACAAAAAAGTCGCGTGCACATCACATTTTTTACCCGAAGGCGCTGCAGAAGGTGGGTTACAATGTCAAAGAGAACACGCCTTCACTGATACAGCACACTTGTTCATTTCATTCATTCACACAGTCATTTCATTCAGTCAAGAAAATAATAAAAAACAAATAAATATAAAAAAAGATGTGATATATTCTAAACTCCTGAGAAACAATTGGCATTGCACGAAGAAAACGGGTTAGGTAAAATTATTTTTGAATGTAAGTTTTATCATGACATACTAGACATATGAACTTTAACTGCAGTTTAATTCGGCGCGATGATAGCACTTCCCATCCATGTTCATTTTTCATACTGGTACAGCTGTCATTTTTTGAGTAATGGCTTAGGACAAACCTAGCAGCCCTGTTCTGTATTTTTTCATGTTTGTCACCTAAAGACATATGCCAAGGGATCTCATACGGGACAAGCGTATTCAGGCATAGGGTGGATGTATGCTAAATACATCGTTGATTGTAAACATGCCGGTGCCTCCATCATACTTCGCTGTGTTAAATATCACGATTTGGCTGTCTACATCACCACTGAATCATTATGAGCATTCCATGAGTGGCCCTTCATGGTTTTTCATTAGTTCTCCACCTATACCCGCAGCTGCACAGAAAAAGCTGCTGTTCTTCAGTTCTTTCAGGACACTGGACAGCTCTGTAGATGACGGCCTCGGCCATAGATGCCACTTTTATTCCTATCTTTAATTCTCGCCCCTCGTTCCCTGCAGATGCTGATTCCACTTAGGGCGGAGAAATAGCTTATTTTGCACTCCTCATGCTCCTCCTTCAATCGCTTGCGTATGGTGGCCAGCGAGTTTCATTTCACTTCAATTAGCAGTTGTTTTGCGGAAGTTGCTAGAACTAGAGGGCTTCGTTGAACATCATAGTGTTTGGAATTATCAATGTTGCCTTTTACATGAATTACGGTTTCAAAACCGTGGTCAAAAACAAAATTTGGGCTTAAATAGCGCTCACGTAGGCACTGATTTGTGAAGTAGGCATTTAAGCACGAACCCCTGAAATAAGCATTTATAGGCACTATAAAAGCCCTTCTGAACCTCTAATCCATGGTCATATATCAAAATGGCACAATAGGAATGCAAGAAACAAAATAGGCATTCGCCAATAATCTGGTTTCTAGTCATCAGTCTCACCATTTGCTGCAATAAGTACATCCTTGTCAAGAGACCAATGCTTCGAAAGCACCTCTAGAACTTGCAGCCTCTTTCTAAACTTTGGAGTCGAAACTTCAGAAGCAATGCTGGCAATCTTGCTAGCAACTGCAGCAGCTTCCTGTATTTGTAGTGGCTGGAGAGAATCGGCTGTTTTTTCGCACTGTCAATTTGCAAAGGTTTTGGTTTTCCATTCTCTTCTGGCACTAGCACTTTCATCGTGCGAATATAATGTCCTGCCGGCCAGTGGTCAGCACACAAACTTGCCTCTAACCCAGGTCAGAGCGAGTCGTAAACATGTGACAACAGGAGAGACACATGGCTACTCTGAAACTGCAGTTGCAGTCATTCCCTGATGCAACGCTGTTGGAGTGAGCACGGGCCTCATTAGAAAGGCACAGCTGGTGCTCTAGATATTTGTACGCATAAGGTGTCAGCAGCTGCCAATACAGTTGATTTTTGTTGCTGCTCTTCAAGACTCTCTTCTTTTGTAACATTGAAACTGCCTTGTGGCTTCGCTCTTGTCTTGCTGCCCGAACATAACAAAAGAAGTTTTTCACAAAGTTTTCTAGAGAGCTGTGCCTGTCCACAATGCTTTTTAGCTTGGCAACAATGTTATTCGCACAGTTGTTGGTAGCTGTAAAAAAGTTTGCATTCAGCCACTTAATGCCCATTGTCCATTTCTTCAAGATGCAGTGCCAGTTGCTTTTGAAGTATTGAACGACTGCTCTGGAGACATCCCGTTCAGGGTCTCATACAAGTTCAAGTACTCCTTTTAATTTTTGGCATCTGCTGCAAGATTTCAAGAGCTGTCTCCTGCTCTACTTTTGATACGTTTATTTTTTGAAGAGAAATTTCTCTTTTAAATGCTTCCAAGGTGTGAAATGCGCAGATCTGCAGTGACGGCTTAGGCAGAACTTCTCTAACCACATGGTGAACCTTGATGTCTTTGTATGCCATGGTCACTTTTATTCAATCCCATTTGCTGTTCAGACTTTTGAACACTTTAAAAAACCACTTTAAAGTATCTCCATCTTCTGTTGCAAATTGAGCAACCTCGACAATTTCACTTTCTTCATTTCTCTCTTCTACAGTAATGAGGAGCAAGACATTTGTGTCTCCAGAAGGCTGTATGTGGCATCAGGAAA
Source organism: Rhipicephalus microplus (assembly GCF_013339725.1). NCBI lineage: Eukaryota > Metazoa > Arthropoda > Arachnida > Ixodida > Ixodidae > Rhipicephalus > Rhipicephalus microplus. The sequence goes on from NC_051165.1 coordinate 105,461,602, forward strand.
AATTATCTCAGGGTAGTTCCTCAAACTTCTTTTCATCTCTTCATTGGGGAAAAAAAATTGCTAAGAGGTCATTATTTTCATCAGCCAGGACACAAACAGTGCAGTTATATTTATTTTCAAACAACTGGACTGTAGCCTCGAAGTCATTGTGTGGGCATCCTTTTCTGTTTTCTGCTGCAGTATTTGATAAGTCTCTTAGCGTGATAGCAGTACAGGTTTTGTTTTCCAAGTGCTCCTTCATGAGCTGTGTGCAGCTGCTGCATGGCTTTAGCTTTTTCTCGCAGCACAGGTCGCAGCCTCTCTTGTTGAGGCGATCGTTTTATAAAGGGGCTCACAGACATCCTGTAATTTGCGTGCTGTAGGCACACACTTTGACCTCCAGCTGTGCTTCATCTTTGGTAGCAGCGAAAAAGATGTAGAACCAACAGTGTTGCCTGAAGGTCCCCAAAAAACAAAGAAAAAAGTTGGGAGGGGGGGGGGGGGGGGCTGTGCACATGTCTTGCACACACATGGACAACGCGTAAGATCTATTTTGCGGCAGTTATAATAATATCAATCTAGTCTCTGTATAGCAACGGCACTGTGAAACTGCAATTCGTGTACTAAAAAACCGCAGTCATCCTTCCCCCAAGTGTATCTACGTCGTGGTGGACTTCTGGCACACTTTTTGAGGCTATACATATGAGTGTGATGCCAAGTCAGCATTAGCATAATATATCTTTTATATCTTACATTTCATCTAATGAACAACCAGGTTGAGAAAATCGCATTTACTCTTTCATACCAACTGCAGATACAAAGCAACCACAATATGGCACTAAAGCTGCAGGCATAGTGGCCACTGCATAGGGTGGTTTATGGTGTTCGCAGATAATGTACAGTGCAGTACAATTTCATTAAACATTGCACGTTTTCAATATCAAAATGCCCAGTGCTCCTACCTCGGCAACACCAACCAGGAAGAGTGGATGTACTGTCAGATATGCATTGAAAATGTGCCTGCGGCCTTAAGCATGAAAGTGACATGCTAGGAGTTGGTAAACCCTGGTGTATCTTGTCGTTTATCGCAACAAAAATTGAATAGAAAAAGTTGTGTTCAAAGCAGTTCCTTACTCATGACTAATGGCTGAAGTAAACATACACTCACTGGGTCCCTAGCGAATTAAAGTAAGACAACTTGAAGGCAACAGCCATCTTTATTTTTTCTTTCACTCAATGTATTGATCTTGGCTCGCCACCCGCTGGAAGCTTTGTGCATCTAGTGTAGTATTGCCTGGCCTCTGTGATTGGCTCACCTTTGACAAAGCTAAAATGTCATGTCATGATGCCATCACAAGACATCACGGCACAATACATGACGTCATTATGACATCACAAACTTTTGTGATCTGAGATGCTATTACTTGATGTTTATTATTTTTCGCATCAGTCGTGCTGTGCCCGACAACACAGATTGCTGACCCCACCAATAGTCAATTTTCGCGTTTAATGTAACATTTAATGTTTTAGCCTTGGGAGTTCAAACATAAATTGGGAATATTTTGCATTGAGAGACATTTTCATATCTAGCTAGTGAGCTACAGCCAGGCAAACAAATGGTTATTACTAAAAATGCCTTTTGGTCTATTCGAGTGCTCCTGTTGTTGAAGATTTCTGTTGCATTTGAGGATACAATTGAAGAGAAATTCAGGCAGGACTTCAGAACAGATGTAGAAACACATGCATGCTAGCTCCGGAAGCACGTACTGCAAATATACATATGTTTTTTTGCATATGATATGATCATTGTTCGTGATTAAAGGGGCACTACCGAGGGGGCAGGAAAGTAGCCCATGCCCTCCACTCCAAAAAAAGAAATGTTTTTTCTTCCTGGCATACAGAGCAAGAAATGGCTATTTGCCTGCCCTGCTTCCACTTCAGATCAAGGAGATTACCTGCAACCCCCTCCCCCCAAAAAACTTCTGCGTACATGCGCCTCTGTACATAGTGTTCATGTGATGTCACTTCTGCCGTTGTCGCCCTCTCTCGCCATGCCCGGGTACCACCCTGGGTGCTTAGGGCAGTTCGCGTGCTGAAGCGCGGTGTGTTGGGGGCTCGTCATCTGTTGCTGTGTACGATGTTGAAAGGGAAGCATTGTGGTTTTTTGTTGTCCTACTTTAACGAGCTCATAAGGTTACGAAGGCCTCGTTTGTTCACTCGATACAAAACCAGAAAATCAAGATGTGCGACACGTATACCAGCCACCGCGTACACCGGCTGCCCGCCACGACCTATAGACAAGGGCCCATTATCTCACTTTCACTACAAACACTACGAATTGCATGGCCCAAAAACAAGTGAAAGCCCAAAGTCTCTCGAGCTGCAATTTTAAGAGTGGGTGAGCGAAGCGCAGCAGCTCCCATCGAAAACGAGTCATGCAGAGCTAGGTAGGTTAACAAGAGATATAATATTAATATATTGCTGCGGCACACGCCACCAAAGTAGCAGCACCCCCCCCCCCCCCCTCAAGTTTTTTAAATAGTGCTGACTTACAAAGAGGGTTCAGCTTAAGTTGAGGACGACGCAGCGAGCGATGGAAAGAAAAACGGCAGGTGTAACCTTTAGAGACAAGAAGAGAGCAGAGTGGATTAGGGAACAAACGGGGGTTAAGGATATGATAGCTGAAATCGAGAAGAGGAAATGGACATGGGCCAGGCATGTAGCGCGCAGACAGGATAACCACTGGTCATTAAGGGTAACTGAGTGGATTCCCAGAGAAGGCAAGCGGGTTAGAGGGAGACAGAAGGTTAGGTGGGCAGATGAGATTAAGAAGTTTGCGGGTATAAATTGGCAGCAGCAAGCACAGGACCGGGTTAACTGGCGGAACATGGGAGAGGCCTTTGTCCTGCAGTGGACGTAGTCAGTCTGATGATGATGATGATGTTGATGTTGAGCCTCTTTGATCGAAATTTGTGGATACAGCCGAGGAAAATATTATGCGAAGCAGATAGAGACTTCGCATGGTGCGTGCCGCGGTAATCCCGGTCATCACTTTTTTTTTCGCTTATGTTTTGACACCTTTTTCACCTTTTATTTTACTTTTTTGTATGCTAATGTACAACGGAGTCTCTGAAAATGATGGAGACCGTGTTAGAGAATCAATTGACCAATTTTTCAAAATCCTGACCCCCCAAGCTGAACCAATCGGCTATACTTCAAAGTGAACTAATACTGTTTCGCATCCACTTTCACAGTTTGTTTCAATGCAATACCCGAATTTCCTCGATCGCCATCACGATTTTAACCACCTCCTTGACACGCTGATTGTGCACGCAGTGGTCGTGGACAAGTTTGTACAGTATCTTGGTAAGCTATCTCTGTTTGCAGGTAAGTGCTTGGCTATATAGCACTAACCCGGAACGAAGTTACACTTGAAGACGCAAATATCACTGAGTTTCCTGAAGTAGTTTTTTTATTTTGTTAAATCCGCGCCAGCCAAACACGCCGGTATTTTTCGGAAAATCGCAATGTGCATTCTCAATTTTAGGTAATAACTACAAAGCTCTGCTCCCTCTTTGGGGACTACTAAATCAACTTGCCTCACTAGCAGCCCTCAAACTTGCATCGTAAGGCAAAACCAAACGGGCGCAAGCATGAGGAGACATCACGGCAGTGGTAAGCGACAAAGTCGGTAGGTACCCGGGCATGTCGGTGGTGCATTTCGTGACAAAGGGGCGCTGCGTGACACAGGTGCACACTATGTATTTTGCCATGTATGTGTACACTGTTCACAGAAATAAATTCAACCCTTCTACTTATGAGGACGTTCTTTCGGTCGCTGTCGAGGTGAACTTCTTTCCTCTGTAAATGCAGCAGTGCTTCACACTGATATTTCAGATGCTCGCCCATCTTGCGTGCGATGTTGCCGACTCTCTGCGGCATTGATGGTTCGATCATCTCTTTTCTGTAGCTGCACAAAGTTAGTCGAGCCATAAGCGGCGTTGGCCTTTTCGAGTTCAGCAATACTGCCAAACCGGTCACCTACGTAGAAGGTTATGTCACTGGCATCCGAACGGTCGTCCCGAAGATTGGAGGAGAAAGCTGCCCCAAGACACGTGTACGGGCGAGCCTGAACAAAATTGTCGTCGGACGACGCCATCACCACAAAGGTTGACTAGGTTCAATGTTGTCGTTAGTAACTATCGTGAGCCTTCTGTGCCTTCTGACGAAAGCACTTTTCGTGCAAATGACATTGTGTTCCGTGGCAGCTGTAGTGGGGACAAAAGGTGAGAAAACGTGCTCCTTGTGGACAGAAGCGCTATTCGCGTGACTGTGGCGAGCCAATAAGAAATATCGTTCTGAAAGATTTTCCTCCGTGTCAGAGAACGTTTTTGGGAAAATACTGTATTTGCACTATTGCAGCGCATCGCAGGTATATAGACTCGACTGGCAAATATGGCAGCTCGTGTTTCCAAAGCAAGTTGATGCTACACAAACCGTTGACCTGCCTACTTATAGTGCCGTCAAAGTTCATTTTTAACAAGCAAAAAGTAAGATTAAAAGAAAACACCAACCAATATAACACACATTTGTGAATTGCTGATTCTTTGCAAACTTTATTTCTCAGTCTGCATGCCCAGGAAGCCGCCCATATCCAAGGGCTTGATGCCATCACCGAGGCTGGTGCGCTTGTAGCCTCCACAAAATACCGCCAGTTCCATTTATTTCACTGTGTCCTTGAACTGACGGGATTTCGTCAGATTATCTTGATATGTAGCTGAAGATAACTGTCTCCGTGCTGAATGCTGACGCCTGAGCTTTGACAGCAGCCGGCAGCTCACGAATGAAAACTTAGGACTTGTGCCATCGTAGCTAGCAGTGTGGCATGTTTCAAGAGGAAATTATGCCATGGATAAGTAAAACTACCGGCAAATGTTTGTCTCGGCACTGAATGCTGACACTTGAGCCTTGACGGTGGCCGTCCGCTCGCGAATGCGAACTGCCGGTCAAACCACAACTGGATGATAGTTGCCGTCACGGTTTTCATTTCCAGTGGAGATCGCGTCTTGGGTAAGTCAAACTACCGGCATTTAATTGTTCCCGCACTAAATGCCGGCACTCTGCACTTGACGGCTGCTCGCCAAAAGTAACTCGGCAAATGTCCGTGCCCGCAAAGCTCTTTACCCCGTAGGAATGTCTGCATTAACCACGTGACTAGAGCCGGCCAATGCGGAGACACTGACGGCCGAGTTCCGCTGGCGCTATTCAGCTGGATGCCAGGCAAATATCCACTCCCTAGTTCTTCCATGTTGACAGTGTTGGAGAAAACGCGATATTACAGTTCTGTTCTAAGTTATTGTACATTCAAGGTGGTGAAGTCTTTTGGCGTAACAACACGCCATTTGATAAATGGCTTCGTTGTATGCCACGCTGGTTCGGCGTTCGATAGCGTTTAGTCAAGGAAACTGGAGAATACTTCACGGGAGAAGTGTCTGTAGTCAGTTTGCAATGTATGAACGGATCCGCTCACACATGGTGTTTTTTGTCGTGCTGAAGATGATTGGTAGAAGCAAGGCCTACTCTACTGCCAAGCTCTTAAACTCACTCACAACAGGATCAAGTAATCACACTCGAAAGTGGGCAAAACCTGCTGACTTGGCACTCGGCCGCAGAGCAAGTTTATACAATACCCAATTACAAATTAGTCTACCTTTCATCATTAACAAAGTCCAGTTACAATCCACCACTAACCAATTTGTAGTCCTAACTCAAAATGTCTTGTGAAATTTTAACCCAACATGAAGAAAAAGGCGTGCTGTTTTCTGTTCAGGGTTCAACCGGCTGCCTGGAATTCAGTCACCAGGTGACAAGGGCGAAAAAAAAAAATTCTTTTATAGGAGCAAAAATATTTTGAGTGCTGTTTTATTTGTTGAATGTATTGTTTCGATTGAAAACTATGTAGTCAAATTATTATGTGTACCTCCCCTACGTAATGCCTCACGGCGATGTAGGTGAAATGCCCCGCCGCGGTGGTCTAGTGGCTAAGGTACTCGGCTGCTGACCCGCAGGTCGCGGGTTCAAATCCCGGCTGCGGCGGCTGCATTTCCGATGGAGGCGGAAATGTCGAGGCCCGTGTGCTCAGATTTGGGTGCACGTTAAAGAACCCCAGGTGGTCGAAATTTCCGGAGCCCTCCACTACGGCGTCTCTCATAATCATATGGTGGTTTTGGGACGTTAAACCCCACAAATCAATCGATGTAGGTGAAATGTAAATAAATGAATAAATAAACACAACTTATTTTCACAGCCTGACACATACTGGCCTGCTAAATACATTTTCCTACTCAGAAAAGTTACATATAAGTGCACGCACACCGATTTTTACACTCTTACATTCGCGTAATGTTAGAACATTTGGTGACAAAAATTTCACTGCACAGGCATACAATATCTTCCTTGTAAGAATCCTCTTTGTATGAAGCCAAGCTACCGTAAAAACCGGACTATAGGTCGGACCGCAATATAGGACGACCCCCCAAAACTTCGAATCGTAAAAAAAGAAATTTAAAAAAATCGCAAAGTATCGCGGCACACCCTTACCTTGATAAAAACGCAACGCAACTAGCTGCACTGTGGTAACATTCATTTTTATTTAGACACTGTTCAATGCTAGGAGGTCACGAAGTTACTCGGACTCATCCGAACTCGAGTCGGATGATGTTTGTTTTTCACTAGCGATGTCCCAGAGTGCATCGTCCTCTGTGCCGTTCTAACGCGTTGCTGATGCAGCATTTGCGGAAGGATTTGCGAACCATCTCTTCCGGGAGGGATTTCCAGGCTGACGACACCCAGCCACAAACGGTTGCGAGCGGTGGACGCCGTAGGCGGCCAGCGGGGTCTTGGGATTGTCTCCCAGCATCCACTCACTGTAGAGCTCGCGCACGCGACCTTTAAACGGCTTGTTCAGCACAACGTCCAGTGGCTGGAGTATAGATGTCAGTCCCCCGGGGATGACAACAAGATCCGTCTTGCCATCGGACAGCGATCGCTTCACATCGGCCGTGAGGTGACCGCGATAAGAGTCGAGCACCAGCATGCTCGGTCGTTGAAAAAGGGCACCGGGTCGCCGGTTCCACACGAGCCGGATCCATTCAAGCATGAGGGATTCGTTCATGAACCCCTTCTCGCTTGCCCTCACGATCACATCCCGAGGGAAGTCCTCCTTCGGTAGCGTTTTCCTTTTAAAAATAATATAAGGAGGCAGCTTCTTTCCGTCTGCTGTACACGCGAGCATCACGGTAAACCGCGAATGCTCGTTGCCCGTTGTCAATAGCTTCACTTGCTTCGCTGCTTTCTCGGTCACAGTCGTGTTCGATGGCATATCGAACCAGACCGGAGTTTCGTCAGCGTTGCCCATGTGGCCCATCATGTAGCAACGCTGTCGACGAAGCTCGATGACGAAGCGCTGATACTCCACAAGCTTGTGCTCGAACTCTGCGGGTAGTTTTTGGCACACTGAAGTACGCCGCCGCAGAACAAGGCCCTTCCGCTTCATGAATCGGCGCACCCACGATGGCGAGCCCTTGAATTGCGCCCTCGTGAGCCCCGAGTCGCGCGCAATCTCGAGCGCTTTCACGCGGATGCACTCCGTTGTCACGGGTAGCGACCTTGCGCGCAGCTCCCGTACGAACTCGACGAGTGCCGTTTCCAGTTCGGGGTGAACTGCAGTCCGTCCACGAAACGACGTTTCTTCTGGTTGCTGCAACTTATGATGCGCTGTTTCTGGCTCCTCCAGTATCGGATGCTCTTCTCCGTCGGGCCGAATTCTCGTTGTGCCGCCAGGTTGCCGTGGGCTTCCGCATATTCGATGACTTTTTTCTTGAAGCACATCGTGAACTGACGTCGGCTGCCACTCATATTGAAGGAGATAGCCTCAGATGGGGATAATGAAACAGCGCAAAACCACCGCAGCCACCCTTGCTTCGCAATCGGGACAAACAAAACGCAAAATGGGCGTCGCGGCCGCCCAACGATGCTGTTGCTGATGCTCACGATGGCAATGGAGCCTACCGACTTTTGTCAACCCATTGTTGCAAGACTTCCATAAGTTTTCTGCCAATGACCGGTATATAAGACGGGGGTCGACTTTTCATCGCGTCTCTTTGAAAAAAAATTCGACCTATATTCCGGTTTTTACGGTACTTAGAACATATGATTGGAAAAGTTAAGAAGTGAAAGGCGTTCTCATCTTCTCGAAAGAGTTTGGGTCCACATGCGTTTCAGTTAAATTAGGCATATTTTTCTGTGTCCAAACACTGCTGTCCCGTATAGATATGCTTCCCGTACTGGACGCACGTGCACCGATAAATATAAATTGTGAACAATGCCAATAATGCATGTGACGAACACATAATTCTTTGTAAAACATAAACCGCAGATCTATATACGTGCCAATCCCTCTGTGTAGCGTAACCTTTCTGGAGAAGCGTATTCCTGAGGCAGTGGAGCAGATGAGGAAAATCGGAGATGAAGTGCACTTCTCTTCTACAGGATGCTGTATATTAGAGCTTATATTTTGCAAAGACGTCGACACTCCCACTAGCTTCTGGGGCCCCGTCACAAGTGAGGTATTCAAACAATAAGCCTGCCGGTTCAACGAGGATGGTTGCTTCCAATTGAATTTTGAATAGATTGTCCCCTTTCGCATTTTATTTCGTTGCAATAACGTCCACAATTTGGCTTCGTTTCTCTGTGAAAGACAAAAACGTAATGATCATGCCGTGGCCACATTACTGGTACTTGTCCTCAGTCCTTGTGAATTCCCCCAGGTCAATGAAGCCTTGAATTTGGCCAGATGCTGTCACGCTGAAATGTTCTGACAGCCTCATCTCGTCTACTAATAATCTAACATGCCTTTCAGGGTCTGTCATGCCCGCGGTTGTCTTCTTTAGAGTATTTATAAGTGCTGCATTAAAGCCGAATGCCGATTTGTACGACCTCAAGTACATTTTCGAAATTGATTTGCTAGGGATCACGAGTATTTTATTCATCCTGATGTGCTGATAGAGCCGGGGACTTTGTAGTTTCATCAATAAGCATTCAAGAATCTACTCTCAAATGTAGTGCATGCCCTTTTTGTCGGTTTGTTGGGCAGCTTGAAAGCAAGTGTGAACACTTGCCTGCTGCTTTCGAGGCAGTTTCGATATTTTCTCCTCCAGTATTTGATGCGCTACATTCACATTTTTGGTCCTCATTTCCTCAAGATGACCTTCAATGTCAAGGAGGCTTGCTGCAATTCGCTTCTTTTGCTGGCTCTGGACGCAGTTTGGTGGAGGCTGGGTTTCTTAGTTCCTTTCGTTTCAGGCAAGTTTTTCATGTCAGTATTTTTCCCGTACTTGCATGAAATGCACGAAAAACATGAGAGTACACCAAGAAAAAAGAAACGAAGGGCTTGTAGTTTCTCTTATGCTAGAAACCCCAGTATTCATGAAATTTGCCTTTTGCTAGGCAAAATATTCTGTAATGTTACTGGCAGCGTAAGGTGTTGCATAACTTTCTTTTCATCCAGCTTAGTATTGATTACATAATTTTATAATATATAAGCGTTGCTTCAGTAAACGTTTGCGCTCACTCACCTTGTTTATTAACAGCTCTCTTGCACTTGACACTGGAGACCAAGCCGTGGAAATGGAAAATTTGGTTCTCCAGTTTCTCTGTTAGAACTTTATAAGTGCAGCCGCTCAATGTACCGGCCTCTCTGCAAGGGTGAAGAGACTTTGTACTGTGAAGGACTTGTTTGGCCTCGTCGGGGCTATAGATGACCATTTCAGACAAGTGTCTTCCGAACGCTTGTCCGACAAATGACTTTTTTGTGATCGGTCCTGTAGTGCATGAGCACGGTCCTTTCAACACTTACGTGCTCACAGCTGAGGGAGGCCGACACGTAAGCGATTCCGTCGTAGTGAGAAAACTTATGAATTGCCCAGTGATCATTTGGCCGGACGACTTCTCCAAGTTCAAATGCGTTCTCGCTGTCTCTTTGCCTCCCCCTTTCGCACTCCTCAAATCTCACTTGCAATTCAACTGACACCGGTACGGTGCTTTTTAACTGCTTCTCTTCAGAGGTTGGTGGTTAATTCGCTTTCTTACTTCTTGGCACCTCGGGTGTGGGCTGCTTGTCGGGACACTACGTAAGGGGCGGTATAATTGTGGGTACCGTATTATTCGGAAACTCTGGCTTTTCACGCTCAGTGCACACTTTCTGGCCTTCGATAATGTGTACATAATGCCTCAGTAAGTATTTTTTATCGAAGTGCAGCTCACAAATGGCATTAGTGACTTGCAAGGGCCGATCAGCTTGGTTGGGATTCTGGTCCCATAACCGCTGCCTTTCTTCATCTTGGGGAACTTCAAAGAGAGAGAGCTTGGACTGGTTTTTTACTCTGCACTATCCAGTTTTGCAGCTCATGACGCAACAGCAATTTTTACGCTAAGACGTGCTCATACTCTCCTATTAAAAGCAACTTTGAACGCTCCGCCAAGCAATCATCAGACACATACGCACGCATGCAAAACTGTTGTCTGCCTGCATTAGCATCAAAATGGTACTTTATATTATTTACTTTTGCCCTCAACAAGGTGTAAAAAAAAAGCAAAACACGAATCTCAAAAACAGAGCAACATGAGCACTGCGCTGAGGAGATGACATCTTATCGTTCAGACTGAATCGAGAGCTCTGTGTCTCGACCAGCACACCGTGCGTACCGAACCGCCGCTACCGTCGAAGCAGACGACATTTTCAGGTGAAGGCGACTGCAGCGCCACCGCAAATTTTTCGTGCATTTTGCTTTACCCCACGCTGCTTGCCGCCTGCTCCAGTGGACCCACTCCCCTATTCTAGTAGACTCTAGCGCTGGTGTAAATCCCCAACTCTCCACAAACCTGGAGGTGTTACTTCTCAACTGTCAATTCTTGAGACACCGAAGTCACTCCACTCACACGTTCATTGCGATTTTCAACTAGCGGGTCAATCTTTAACGCTTCCTGAATAGTGCTGCGCTTCATTTCAGGAGCGGAATCACATGCGGTCAGACTCGGAGCATCAACCGAACGATCAACAAAACAAGTGTTTTTCGAAAGCATATTCGTGTCATTCAAAATAAAATAGTGATAATGCTTAGGCAGGTTTTGTGACCCCGCACCATCATTCATGCGTAGTCGGAACGGTCAATCTATTTCCCCGGAGCTACCGGAAAGCGCTCACTTTTTTTTTTTTTTTCAACTATCCTTTCTTTCCCGTTGAGCGTGCATTGGTTGCGGCTTTCAACCTATTGATCAGATGCTCTCTCTGCTACCTCAATTTCATTGCTGTCTAACAGCGAGAGAATACCTTTAGGCTTTCCGCAGCAGATTGCAATCCGACCAGGCTCTCGGCAATGGTGGCAGACGACCGGCTTTCTAGCCTTCGGCCCTTTTCGTTTCTCATTACCTTTAGAACAGCTCAATGCAATTGCGGCTTCGGCAGGGCGGGCGTTCAATTTCTTGTTGGAGCATGCTATGCCAATAATCCGGTTACTTGATGTGTGATATATTGCTATGGCCAATTGTCTTTTCTCAAGTATCTTGTCTTCCCCTGCCCATCTTTACTTCCTTCCAGCCTTTTTGTTTTGTTTTTCAACTTTCTTCCAACATTCCTCAATTTTGTTGTCATGCGCACCACACTCCTGAATTGCCCCAATCAGCTGAGACTCAGTCTCGTCTCTCTCCACCTTAATTCTCAGCTTTACGCAAAGAAGAAAGATGTCTGGTTTTCTAGCTTCTTTACCAACCCCAAAGTTTTCACGAGTGAGAACTTTTGTTTATTTACTGCGACGTTAGGTAGTGAACAAGCAAAGCCTACACACACAGTAATACTACTGCCAGTTTTGGAACATGGAAGCTAGAAACCCAGTTTTAGAAGAACCCTGAAAGCTAAAAAAACCTGGCAGAACTAAAAAGAAAGTCAAGCACTCACTGTATTGTTCAGGCCTGAGTTAAGCATGGGTCATCGCGTTACTGCCACCAATTCATGTGGTGGGGGTCTGCCCATAGGACTGGAGCCAGCCAAAGTCTCGTGGAGATGTAGAGGAGAGGAGCCGGCGTTGTTAACAGCAACGTTTATTTACTATATTTACAAATTAATGTTAGCATTGGTACACAATGTCAGTAGCATCATGGAAGCTCTTGATGGAAGCTTGATGGAAGCTTTGTCTGCAGCGTCTGATGGTCGCCTTTTATGTTCTGGTCTTCCGAGGATTCCCTGTCGAGAAAAAGAATTGAGGCCAGTACAGTCTAACAAAATTGTCGTCTTCACCTGCGCCCTCAAAATGGGAAGCTTAAATTCTGCCTCCTTCCCAACCCAGGAAAGAGGGAAGAGGCATGCCCACTTCGTCCCATGGCAACGGGGAAAACACATCTCATTACACAATTCACACAACACAAACGCAAACATTTGTCGCCATGGTCAAGGAGCTGTTGAGGCTGAGCGGACCCTGGAATGTCCAATCAAACTTTGTGTCGATAGCTGCTAAACAATTGTCTGCGTAAACAGCGATGAGTCCGACAAATGAGCTTATCGGCGACCAATCCTCCATTGCATTAGATTTTTTGCACGAAGTCAAGGTCAACTGGTACAACTACCACATCTTTGTTTATGAATGGATCTTTTTTGGCCTCAATAGTTGTTTCACTGTCGCAGTATTTACTCAGCAAGCCCAGTTCAACGATTCGGTATGTTTCTGTTATAGCAGCTCTCGATCCAAAGGTGTTGAGGTGGAAGTCTTTGTATCCCAAAACACGTAATTTAAGCATTTTAGAGAGATCTTTTCTGATAGATGTCTTTTGACTTTCGCCTTCGAGAACACCTCAGATGTATCCACATTGGTTACCGCCAACGGCCCAAGTACGGAAAGTCTGCAGAGTAACTTCTTTGTTTTCTTCTTTTTAAGCGGTCAAGTGTACGTTAATTAAGTAACTTCTTGCACAGCTTCTTGAGGATGATCATTCTTTTCTTTGTCCTGGGAAGTTGAGGTTGCACACAGACGATGCATGGCGTTTGCTGTGCCGGGTGTACTTTACCTTCCCTTTGCATTCTTCTTACTGGTGCCCCCAAGACGTACAGTGAAAGCAACGGCCGGTCCGTGTAAGCTTGTGCGTCTTTTCTTTTGGACGGAGGGGAACTGTACAGGACTTTGTCTCGTGTCTCGTCGACTCACAGACGAAACACCTCCTCGCCTGCATCGGCTGCATGTGAAGTATCGTGGCGCTTGGCACGTGGTTCTGTTTGGCTTTGCTCTTTTTTGGGGCATGTCCGCTTTCTGTGCATCTTTCTCTGCTTTCTGTCTTGACGAGAAAAACATCTAGAATGTCTGTCAGCCGGTTGTCTACCGCTGATGCTAATATTGCCTCTGAATCTTGTGGCGATTGACTCGACGTTGTGGCACTGCAGACTCGACGTAGTTCGCTGTGGAAGTCTGCAACCATTTCTTTGGGCAGCTCCGAAAGAATCTCGTTGCGTAACATTGCTTAATAACACGAGGGGTTTATGCCCAATTCCTTCAGTCCCCAAATGTGCGCTTGTACTTGATCATACAAGCGCTGCAGCTCACATGCGTCCTCCTTTGAAGCTACCTCCTTTGAAGAACTGTCAATTTTGCCATAAATTCTTGTTGAATTCGTTCTTTGCCGTCTAATCCCCTCTGCAATTTCGATGGCATCTTCGTAGCAAGCGTCCGTAGCCTGCAGACCTCTTATCGCTGTCATAGCTGGTTCCGTGAGCAGTGATTCTAGGTATGAGGACTTCTTGGTCTTTGAGAGCCCTTCATTAGACAGTTATAGTATACCGGGCTTACCGGAATACCGGGCGTACCGTGATACCGAAATCGAAGTGCGCGTGCACAGATACGTACGTTACCCGTACCGATTACCGTACGCACAGTATTTTTCACATTTAAGGTTACCGTGTTAGCGTAAGTGTACGTAGTGTATGTAAACATGGCAGCGCTCTCGGACGTCCGCTTCGAAGTGATATTGGCGTTGTTGAAATATTCACCTTGTTCCCAGCAAACAACTGTTTAAAGTTGCTTCGCTTGCCTTCAGTTAGCTTCGATGACCGAGTAATGCAGATAAGTTGGCATAATTTTTGAGATATCTTCCCATTTCGAACGCATCTAGGCCTAACTACAAGTTCGATGTAAACAAATCGGCAACATAATTTTTTTCGCGTTTGAGACTTGGTTCATATTTATTTGCTTCTATTATTAGTAAAATAAACTTGTAACAATGCTTCGCGCAGTAGCATAGGCAAACATCCTCGTTTTCTTTGCCTTTTCACTGTCATTAGCATATGAACCATCCGATAGGTGGCGCCACCATCCCAACTGGGGCACGTAAACCACAGGAACATTATCCCGTTAAACTATAATACGATGTGCAACAACGAACGTTTGCTGCACGGTAACGTCATTCCCTTAATCTCCGCTATCACGTTAACCGTAAATTATAATGGTCTATTGTCGTGCACTGCTTTACGGTACCATTCCTAGAAGGCTTGCCATGCAGAAAGCTCCCTGCCGAACAGTTTCAGATGCAGCTTCGGAAGCTTGACACCATAATGGTGAGTTTGGGAGGGCAGCAGATGACTCGTTTCCGAGCTGCTTGGGGTGATGGCGCTTGCCAGCACTGTCTTTGCTTTGAGGAGGCCAATGGTTTGGTTGGCCTTATCATTGTACTGGATGCTTTCTTCAAGCTCCTCCTCGAATGCGTCTTCTGCCAGGCAGGTTTCAATTTCATCGTTGATCTTTCGAAGGTCGGCATTGTTCACTTCCAGTCTTTGAAGAATAGCACTGAGCTGTTCAATACTGGCACTTTCAAACGGTTATGTCGCTTCGTTGATGATGACGCTGTTCTGCCGTCATCGCAAACATTGCTTCTCTTTAGGCTTTTTCATCTTCTTTGTCTTTATTTCTACTCGCGACCTTTATGGACCCCTCTTCTGTCGTACTTTCTTCCCAGACTTCGTCGTCATAATGTTATGTATGTTCAAAACTGATTAGCTAGTTTGATGTAACTGAGGTCTACATGTTAGTAAGGATATAATGGGAAATTTGTGTTACACGCGCCCGTACAAAAGAACACACGTCTTTGGTCAAGTTCAATGCTTAGACTGCCTCACCCAACCAAATTTTTTCTAGGGCAGAAGGCAGCGCACTCTCTTCTGTCTGGGTTCGCACCCTACGGTGAGTCTGGCTCATGTATGTCAACTATCCCGTCTTCGTTCGCAGTTCAGAGCTCTAGGAGAAATCTTTTTGTGGCCTAGTATTGTCTGGCTTTCGGTGCTTTCTGTATTTATTGCAGCTGCCTTGACACTGGCGCTTGCGTCATGTACCCAGTTCTTTTTCTTTAGAAAGCATGTATGGCCATCAGCTTATCAACGTTTCGTAGGATTATGAATGATGCATGCAAATAATCGACAAGATCGCCCCATATCCTGGGTTGCACCGTATTCTGTTGAGGCTGAAATTGGAAAAACAATCAATTTTTACAGGATTGACAGTCAAATTAATCAGTGGATATGCTTGTGGCGTGACATGTTGCTGTACTGAAAGCCTTATTGCGCACATCGCACCTATTCACCCGCTAACCAGTGTGATTGCAAACACATTTTTGAAAAAGTACACGTTTCAGGACACAGGTTCCGGACATAGGGCTTTACGTCTGTGTGAATTCGGACATGCCGTGTGAGTTCTGCTTCAGTGCGAAATTTTCCGCTGCAGAACTTACATGCAAACTTCTTTCCCCCAGAGTGCATAAGGTGATGTTCAGAAAGCTATAACAAAGTGAACGAAGGCATAAAAAACACGAAATCGGCGGCCTCCGATCCTCGCATAAACGCACCTCTCCGGCGAGTTCTCTCAGTGATCGCAGCCACTGAAGAGGGCAGGAAGGTTGCGCCAGCTTGCTGCTTTTCCCTGAATATATCTGTGGATGCCCATTAGCTCTACTGGTAATTGCAATAACGTCCAAATAAGCTTCTTTTATGCAGCTGCCGACTATGTCTTCCCATTCGCTTTGTTGCTTCAGCTGAGCGCCATGTTTCACGGCCAGCTTGTGTGATGACGCCATGGGACAGCGTTTTTTTTAGCCGATTTGCAACCTAGAAAGCTTGCGGGCCCGTTTTCTCTGACCGAAGTCAAAAAGTTGTCGTGGCATCTGGACCTGTCTAATACCGGGCCCGCACAGAAAAAACGGAGCATAACCGGGCATGTGGGCGTACCGTAGTTTGGCCCTTATCAACGTTTCGTAGAATTGTGAATGATGCATGACAGCAAGCGAACAAACAACAAAATCACCCATTATCCTGGGGAGCAACATGTTCTTTTGTAGATAAAATTGACAAAACAATTTATTTTTACAGGATTGGCTCGCAACATAATGAGTGGATGCGCTTGAGGCTTGACATGTTGCTTTACTGAAAGCCTTGTCGCACAAATCACACCTATACAGATGCTAACCAGAGTGATTGTACACATGGTTTTTGAGCATTTTTAAAAAAAAGTAAACTTTGCAGGACACAAATGCCAGATATAGGGCTTCACGGGTGTGTGAATTGGGGCATGCTGTGTTAGTTTTGCTTCAGTGCAAAATTTTCTGCTGCAGAACTTGTATGCGAATTTTTTTCCCCCAGAATGAATAGGCTGATGTTTAGAAAGCATCGGCCTTGCAGTAAAACATTTTTCGAATTTTCGAGGTCTTTTCTTCGGTGTGCGCACAGCAGTGTTCTTCTAGATAACTTTTGCTGAAAATCTGGCCGAAGGCCGGTGGCACATGTTACATGAAATGACTTGCAGGGATAAATTTGTTAACAAAATAGAATATCACATCTAATGCACAATGAAACAACCTTGCTTACAGCCTTACATTTTTTCTTGAAAGTAGCTTTCTCGCGATATGTTTACAAGCATCCTGCTAATCGGTCATAATAAATGCGTAGTTTGAGGGGAGTGGCCTAAGCAAGTGTACATATGAGGTTCATGAGACGCACCCTGTTGTCATTGCTGCCATCACTCTGGCATTTAACCAGCCTTGAGGCACAGAGGGCTGGAACTGTGTACTCTTTCAAGGTACCGAGTGGCTTTCCCTAAGTCTAGGTGTCTTCGTGCGCACTGCCACCAAAACCTCACAAAGTATGGACGACGAAAAAAAAAATGAATGATACATAAATTGGCGAAAAAAAAAAGTTGTCGTTCGCATCATGACTTGCCTTATGTGAAATTTTCTGTCTGTATAATTTTCATGCGTTCAAAAATAAAGGCTACGTAAAGTTGCCTTTTCTGAGTCCAACATTCTTGCAAACATCTAATACAACGCTGTATGAAAACAGAGCGTGCAAAGTGCAGAAAGAACTTGAAACAGACCATAAGCGAACTAAATAGCAAATTCAAGTTTGATGTATTTCCTTTGTCGAAGTGCCTGATATAAAATAAAGCTGCACTGATACTATTCATGTACAGCACACTTCAGAGGAGGCACATGCTGCAAATAACACTTTTGCATCTATCACCGCTGCAGAATAACGCAGGCTCATACCCTGACAGGTATCTAGTGAGCAAACTTCATTAGCTGGGGCCCCGATCAAGCACTTTGGACGAGGCGCGGTCACCACAGCACATTGCCAGTAGCAAAGAACATGTCGAATGACATCGATAAAAAGGCAATAAAGCTTATCGCCGCAGATTGTGACATCACTCCGTACTTCTCACGAATGAACCGTGAACACGGAGCACATACAAATAACATACGCCGTTTTTGGCGATCGAACACTTTTGACGTTATTGTGCGATTAGTATGTGTCATCCGCAGATGATACCTGGAGATGATGACATTCCGGTTCTCAAAGTAGATCTATAGCAAAGCGAACGCTGGCACGAAACACACGAAATCGGCGGCCTCCGATCCTCGCGTAAACGCAACTCTCCGTCGGGTTCTTTCAGTGATCGCAGCCACTGAAGAGAACAGAATGGTTGCGCTGGTTTGTTGCTTTTAGATGAATATATCCGTGGCTGCTCATTAACTTTACTGATAATTGCTACAACGTCCAAATAAGCTTCTTTTACGCCACTGCTGACCATGCCTTCCCATTCGCTTTGTCGCTTCAGACGAGCATCATGTCTCACTGCCTTCTTGCGTGATGACGTCATGGGGCACTTTTTATTTTTGCCAGTCGGCAACCTAGAGAGCTTCCGGGCCCGTTTCCTGCGACGGAAGCCGAAAATGCATTGCAGCATCTGGACTGGTCCAATACCAGGCCCGCACAGAAAAAAACGATGCAAAACCGGCATGTGGGCGTATCGTAGTTTGGCCTTTATCAACGTTTTTGTAGAATCGTGAATGTTGCATGACAGCAAGCGAAAAAAATATGACCCATTATCCTGGGTAGCAGCATCTTCTTTTGTGGATGAAATTGACATTGACAAAACAATTCATTTTTACAGGATTAACACTTAACAGGGGCCAATGTCAAAAGTGGTTTCTCTATTCTAGCACGCCAGTGACCACCACTGCTCGTTTAGCTTGATCGAGGAAACCCCTTTGGGCCTTAAGGTCAGTGGCCTTAAGGTCGAGGGTGGCCTGTGTTCAGCTTGATTGAGAAGACCCCTTTGTTCTTAAGGTCAGTTCGGCCGAGGGTGGCCTGCCGAGGCTCCAGCAGCATCGTATCATAGGTGACTGTACGTGTATAGGCTTTCTTTGACGTTTCATCTGACAAGTTGCAATGTTGGTGTTGAGTCTCACCACGGTATACTTTGGGGTTTATGGGATAAAACCTTCCAAAATGTGGATAGGTGTCAACCCAAATTTGTCAAATGTGGTGAGCTTTGTCAACATTAAGTGGTTTGTACAGTGGGGCATACTGCTATCTTGTCATACTGTCTCACACTTCGAGTGAGGCCCCGCCGATCCAACACCAACGTGCGGCAGACTTGCAGGCTTCCACTTTACGCTTCGGCCTGCGACGCCTGAAAGGCCTCGAAGTGGCACATTTCAAATTTATTTGCAGGTTGGTCGACTCGTGCGGGGTTGCACGTGTGGTGATGTGTGGGCCTGACCGACGCACTCATAGAGCAGACACGGAGTTGGATTACACATAAACAAGCATTTAATTGAAACACTGGCAAAGGCAGGAGTTAACAAAAATAACAGAGAGGAGTAACACTGATGCGCGAAGGAAAGAACATATATAACAAAATATGCTAAAAGAAACACTACAAAAGATACAGACTAAAGACAAATATGCGGAAAACAATAAATAACAAGATGGAAACAGACTAAAGACATATGCGGAACAAAAATCAAACAATAACAGAGGAACTACCGGAGAGACAAGGAAAATTACTAGAGAAGGAGAAAAAACCAAAAATCAGGTTCGCGCTTCTGAGCTTGACGTGCGACCAGAGCACACGACACAATATTAAAAAAAAGGTGGTTATCATAATAACAGTTAAAAAAAAGTCACAATAAAAAGTTTCATTCGGGACCAGACAGTCTTGGTGCAGGTAGGGGAGTCTGCGGGGGCCGCTGAAGGTCACGCGCTGTAGACGACGAAGGTGCCCGGAATGCAGCGTTCGCTACGTTGCGCGTGTCACTATGCTCGTCGCCTACGCGAGATCGCGAAACCGACGACCCACTTGTTGAGGTGTAAGTCAACTGCCTTATTCCGATGCAGAGAATCTTTTTCAGGGGCGTTACACGTGCTTTCCCGTACGATCTGGGGGTAATTTTTCCTTTTTTAGACCGCAGGTGCCAGTTAGGTAACAGGCAGGGACGATGAGCGAAGGAAAGAACATATATAACAAAATATGCTAAAAGGAAACACTACAAAGATACAGGATAAAAGACAAATATGCGGAACACATAAAATAACCAGATGGACTACAGGAGAGACAAGAAAAATTACTAGAGAAGGAGCAAAAAAACCAAAAAAACTAAGGTTCGCGCTCTGAGGGTGACGTGCGACGCAGCGCACACTACAAAATATTAAAAAAAAGGGCGGGGTATAATAATTTAACAGTTAAAAAACGTCACTAATCAAAAGTGTCCTTAGGACAGGCCAGCTCTGGTGCATGTAGGGGACGTTGACGGGGCGATGGAGGTCGACGCCGGCTCTGGTAGATGGGACGAAGGTGCCGGAAAATTGAGCAGCCGTCTCGCTACGTTGCGGTGTCACTTCTTTGCTCGTCGAATTACGCGGAACTCGCGACACGACGACGCACTTGTTGCTGGGCTGTTAAGTCAAATGCGATTCCGATGACAGTCATAGATCTTTTCAGGGGCGTACACGTGCTCCCGTCCGATCTGGGGGTAATTTTCCTTTTTTAGACCGCCGGTGCCCATTTAGGTACAGGTGCAGGGAAGATGAGCCGGCGCCACGCTGGGTCGTTAGTCGACGGATGTTGTCCCCCCAACACAAAAGCGCCCTTCCTTGGAAGATGGGGCCCGTGGATGATCCGAAAATTTGAGTCGTTTGTGACACAGCCCCCTTCTCAAGAATATTACTGCGTAATGTTCAAAAAAATCACAAACGCGCAATGTTCGAGAGCTTGCAGTGTTCCGGTCATCCACCAACGCGTTTCTTTTTTTCGCGCACCATTTTGCTGACTTGGACGACGCGGCAGAGAACACCCGACACACCACACTCTCACGGTCACTGTACGATGAAAGTCAGAACTCGCGCACAATGTCATGGCCACACACATGAAAAGACAATGACAAAAATACTGCACACTTCAGGAGTAAGACAGGTAAGCCTTGCTTGATGCCACATATAAAAAAAAATACACGCTTTAAGCGGTATTGAAAAATCACTTACTTACACGCAGCTTCCGACAAAGATGAATGAGAAATGATTCGGCATGATCGCCTGTGCGCAGTTCCTGAACTTACTGCCCTTTAAAGCGCTCTATTTCAATATAATAATAAAAAGGAAAGCCTTGAATAACACAACGCCATGTTTATCACACTTGCGTACCGTGATATACTTCAATTGTACGATCAACCAGTATTTAGAAAAACAGAGCTAAATAAAATAACAATATCCCTAAAACAAAGCTTACCTATCTAAACATGTAGTAAGTTTAAACCACAGAACATCGTCTACAAACTCACAGACGACACAAGAAAATCAATAAAACGGCCAAGCGATTGGTCCCAAGATTTATCAAATGCTCGAAGACATAAATGAACATTGTTTCAAAAAAAAAAAAAAAAAGTCGTTTGCCTTTAAGGTCACGTTGGCGTGTCGATGTACGCAACTTTTATCTGCGTTCGAGGTGGCCGCGCTCATGGGGGAGCCGTTCGAAGCAACAAGGACAGACAAAACAGTGGACAGCCGCTACCCGGACGCCTGTTTCCCACTAGTTTGTCCCGTGGCAGCAAGCCATCGTTGACACCGCGTTCTACAGAAGTGGGCCTCGCAACCACGTCGCGTCGTCTAGCCGTTATGCGCTCCTTCCCCGTGTATTCCGCTCCCCGAACACAAGAATGGAGTGGTTGGGGTTGGCTCCTCCGAGCTGCAGGAACGATTGCCTGTCTCACCCCTCCACCCTTCAGATGGTTTGGAGAATGGGGAGGCGCTCGTCTCGCGATTGTCACAGCGCGCAAAAGAATCTTTCGTTGCGTTGTGTCACGTTTGGGGCCTCTCATTTGCTTGGGTTTTCTTACAGCCTTGGCTGCTTTCTGTACTTTTCGGCGTCTTTTTCATTTGGCACATTTCCTTGTGCACTTTTTTGGAGCATCTGCTTCCATCAAATCTTGAGCATAACTACTCTGGTTGGTCTGAATTGATACACTGTGAACACAGCCAGGATTATTTCTTCTTGAATCAATGCTATCGTCGTTTGAGGACAGCTTAACTGGCTCCTGAACAAGGCAAATGGATTCCTCAGGGCTGCGCCGCTCGCACCTGAAAGAACTGTGTACAATTGTACTGTCCAGTCTACAACGCACTTCAGCACATGGCTCTGACCCACTGTATTTACAGGGGCTCTCGCCTGCCGATCTGGTAGGACTGCGGACTTCAGTGTCAGCTGCCATAGAGACGAACATACATGGTGGCTGTGGCGAGTAACCAGCAGAGGGTTTTTCTATACCATTCGAACCCTGCCGGCACAGCTCCTCGTCACCATTTCTCCAGCTTTCATTGGCCACTTTTGCCACAAAAGGACTTTCTACAGCTAACACATTAGGTTCAGGAATGAACCTACTGTCCACCTCCCAAGTACTACCGGCCTGCCCGGCTTTCAGCGGCTCTACACATTCGGGCTCTTTGCATCTTTTATGCATTACATCAAAAGCCTCAAACTCGCGCCGCCTGCTTTGAATCTTCAGGCGCAGTTTCTCAACGTACTCATGGTACGACTGTGCCAACCTGTTTGGGGCATGGACGGTCGCGCTATTAGAAATTCCAGAGCCTGAGCAGGGGTCCGACTGCGTAGTGAGCGGTTCTAATTTCAAGCGCTCTTTCGCTTCTTCTATTCTGAGTCTGGACCGCTCTTTTTCACGTTCCATCTCGAGTTGCATAGTTTGCATGTACCAAGTGCGTTCTGCATTGCGCTCCTCTTTAAGTCTATTTCGTTCTTTTTCGACGAAATTGTGTAACTGCTTGCCTACAAAGCCAAAGGCTTTGCCCTGTTCAATTAGCTTCTCAAGCTCCATGTCGTCCATTGCTATAAACAGTTGTCAACCAACAAAGCAATAAAAGGACGTCTACATACTGCACGCTCAGAGTTACGTCAGTCTCCCAGACACCACCACGTGGTCAGCCAGTCCTGTCGCAGACGCCAGATAGTGTCACACACTTCGAATGAGGCCCCGCCGATCCAACACCGACGTGCGGCAGACTCGCAGGCTTCTACTTTACGCGTCAGCCTGCGACGCCTGAAAGGCCTCGAAGTGGCACATTTCAAATTTATTTGCAGGTTGGTCGACCCGTGCGGGGTTGCACGTGTGGTGATGTGTGGGCCTGACCGACGCACTCATAGAGCAGACACGGAGTTGGATTACACTTAAACAAGCACTTAATTGAAACACTGGCAAAGGCAGGAGTTAACAAGAATAACAGAGAGGAGTAACACTGATGCGCGAAGGAAAGAACAGATATATAACAAAATATGCCAAAAGAAACACTACAAAAGATACAGACTAAAGACAAATATGCGGAACAACAATAAAATAACAAGATGGAACTACAGGAGAGACAAGGAAAATTTACGAGAGAAAAAGAAAAAAAAAAAACTCAGGCTCGCGCTTCTGAGCTTTGACATGCGGTTCAGCGCACACTACAAATATTAAAAAAAAGTGCTGGTTATAATAATTTAACAGTTAAAGAAAGTCGCAATAAATAGTTCCATATGGACCAGGCCAGCTCTTGGTGCACGTAGGGGAGTTGAAGGGTGCCGCTGAAGGTCTCGCCGGCTTGGTAGACGACGAGGGTGCCCAGAATTGCAGCCGTCTCACTACGTTGCGCGGGTCACTCCATGCTCGTCACCTACGCGAGACTTGCGACACCGACGACCGCACTTGTTGCTGGCTGTACGTCAACTGCCTATTCCGATGCAGTCGAATCTTTTTCAGGGGAGTACACGTGCTCCCGTCCCATCTGGGGGTAATTTTCCTTTTTTAGACCGCCGGTGCCCCTTTAGGTACAGGTGCAGGGAAGACGAGCCGGCGCCACGCTGGGTCGTTAGTCGCCGGGTGTCGTCCCCCCAACACAGAAGCGCCCTTCCTTGGAAGATGGGGCTCGCGGATGATCCAAAAATTGGAGTCGTTTGTGACACATACATTGATGCTCTAGTATATTACGAGCATTGGGAGGTGCATACTGGTTATCGCCTTCGTTTTTTGCTCAATTACTCAAATCACGAGCGAAACTGTGTGCCAGCTTCAGAGATACATTAATGGCCCGTGCACCAAATTATAGCATGGTCCTGTATCAGTTTGTCACCGAGTATTGTCAAGGCGACATTTAGTAGTCCACAGTCTTCTGCAGGGTTACTGCGAATCAGACAACACTAGTACAGAGGTATTCTCTGCCTCTTGAGTTCTAATAGCTAGTGCAATACATGCTGCTTTCATTGTTGCAGTATACAGGTTGTTTGAATTGACGCTGCAACAGTTTTAACGATATGTGGCAGTGGTTGAACTGCTACTTTGATGCAGCTCTAGCTTGATTTTGCCACATTGGTGTAGACCACCTCGTGACTCCGGCCGAAATGTTTTTAAGCTGTCAAGCTCTAGCCTGTCTTCTCGCCACATGATACAATTTGCTGATGTTTCACGGAAGGAGACACACCCAGCTGTCCAGATGGCTACAGCAAACTATTTCGGTCCTGATGTCATGTCAGATGCAGGAGTGGTTAGTTGATGGCTGACTTCAAGCACACGGGCAAAGTTTATGCAGTTTATTTTTACACTCGCTGCACAATGTAGCTTTCTACATACCCTGTGACTGATATTTGAAGAGATGGAAGTTACTAAGGCAATACAGAAGTGGTTAGCATTTGCAACACCACTGCTGCCTTTTTCATAGAAGGTGGTGTTTGAACATTCGTGTTTGCATTAGAAGAAAGCAGCATAAACAATGTACATGATGGTTGCGACTTTGAAGCATCGGCAGGTAGGGGCACTGATGTTGAGCTCTGTGTGAGTAGCATTTGATAGTGCACTAACCGTAGCGATTCCGGTCTTCAGATTTTTTTCTAGACCTCAAAGTGCAGCATGAATATATAGTGTGTCATTTGTGCCTGATGACATCCTCAATATTCCCTACAATGATTATTGTCTCGGTTAAATTTGTGAGTAAAATCAGGGAGGGGGGGGGGGGGGGGCCTCTTTTGTAAGCACGGCTCTTATACGTGCCACTGTATGTAGAGCAAAGGGTGACAAAATGAGCCTCATAAGTCTCTGCGGTAAGCGATTCTCGTGGATTGTTGCACCACTTCTTCCAAACACATCGGAAAGGTAACTTTAAGCCACTCCGGCCTGGGATATTCAATGTCATCATAGTGTCAAGTGTCAGCGAAATTCTGATTTATATGCTGCAAAGTGTTGCGTGTGCCATGCAGTACAGAACAAGTAGTAAAAGCTTTTCCTAAAGGTAATAATAGTTGGGACTGCATGGGAAAACGATTTGGAGCATAGCCCCCTATGTAGTTTCTGTGTCTGCTCGACCATCGAACTTTCCTTTTTGTTGTGTTGTCGCATCTAGTTCAAGTGTGCTGACAGGGGCCGCCTGCTGCCACGGTTAGTGCCCATGTGTAGCCTTGCTGCTTACATAGAGAAGATCGCAAAAAAATACATAAGTTCTTTGACATAAACATAGTAACACACTATTATAATTGCCTTGGACAACTTTACTATCATTAGTAAGCAGTAACTTGTATAGCAGTACGTTATATAAGTAAACATTAGAGTACCAGTGCAGCTTATGTATGTGCAATGAGCTCTGCAGGAGCAGTTCTGTTATCTAGGTAAACGCAGCTGGCCGCACGACCACGCTAAACTACGACGTGGGCGCCACATGTGAAAGCGGGCTCGAGCAGGCACCACATTGAACAGCCAGCGCCTCCTCTACTAACCAACACAAAGCTTTGTTGTAAGTTTGTTTACATTCACATTGCATGAATGTGGAAGTTGACAGGTGCTCCCCATCTTGCTCAGTTATGCAGCGTACACTTTAAAATCAATTTTAAATATGTTCTAGGCTATATTAGTCCTTTAGTCATGGTCGGGCTATATTTGCTGCGCCAAAATGCCCGATCAAGCTCGAAATTTTCTCAGTTGCGCTAATTTCTGCAAGAAATGGTGGCACATGCGTTGCCCATCTGTAGAGTCATCAATCATTCCAAGCGCTCAGACTCTAACCTTAAACCACGGTAAACTAATCACGCTAACCTTAATTTTATTAGGTCAGGGCACTTGTGAGACGTGATCAACCAGATAAAGTAACAAAGCCTTGTACCCATCGATCCACTGATTGCAACAGATACCTATTAGCGGGACGAGGCAACTTCAAGACAAAAGTGCCTTGCCGTAGCCACGAACGCTTCACGGGAAATATGAACTTCCTGGTCAGCAAAAGCGGCTACAGCATTTTAGCAACTAGAGCGGGGAGCGCATACCGCATTTTTTGCGCGTGAACAGAGTCGACGTTCTGCAAACCACGTTGGTTGCCAACGGCACATAAAACATTTTTCTGTCTTGAAGTTGCTTTAGTTGCATTGTCCCTGCAATAGACATCTGGCGCCGGAACAATGGGCGTGCGCCACTGTTATTTTATCTGGTAGAGTGCACCTAGCAAGGGAGCTGAGATGTTGTGCCCTAAACCTAACCCCATCATAAAAAAAAAAAAAGAGGTGGGGGGGGGGCGTAGCGGTGCTAGAAAGTTTATTGGCCTTGTTCCAACCCAAGCAGAACACTGCTTGAACTACGTTCTCTGCAATACACCGATGTCCTGCAGAGAAGCGTGTCGGAGAAGCGTGTTATGATTTGGAAGGGGCTGTTGGCACTACTCACGGGACAGCAAATTTCGTTCAGTTATTCATGCATGTATACTACCGCATGATTGTGAGCACTAGTATTGTATTTTCTCGCATATAACGCACACCCTTAACTTGAACCCCTGTATAACCTTTTACTGCACAATTGTTACTGCGTGCCAGGATTCCCTATCAACGGGGGTGAAGGTTAATCAAGTCGCATGCCTCCACTCTACCAAGTCGAATGTATAGGGCACATTTTGTGATGTTCCTCCTCTTACATGGGTAGCTACCCCGTCTCCCATCTTTTGTGCGCACAGCTATGGCTACACATATGCTGATGTCTGTGATAAAATACAGTAAACGTAGCCATAGACAGAATGGCAAGCATATAATTCGTGATGATGCCACACAGCAACACGTGAGTGCACCACAGTGCATTGAAAAAATAAATACTTGGACAATTGATCTGTATAGATTCTACACACATGCTGAATCTAAACCGGCTTATTCTTTGGGGAGTCATCACTCCCATAATCACTGTCTTTGCTGTCTGAAAGAATGGCCTGGTCATAAAAACGTTTAGGGTCCATATGGATCTTTGAGAAAAGAAAGCCCATGCACACATTGTTGCATTTACATAACAGGTCAACTTTTTGTTGCCAGGAACAAACTTTTGTGTGATGTCAGTGTTGCTTGTGATCTCAATGACCTGGAGGATATGTAGAAGAGCTAGTGAACTTTTTTGTGCATTATCATACAGAGCGATGCATTTAAGCTGCCAGAACACACTGCTGCACATGAGCACACGTAGCATCTGGCATGGATGTTTCGCTAATAACTCTTTGGGGTGAGGAGATATGGCAGCACAAGGCAGTGCGTTTTTAAAACCGTGTAATAGAAATGCAGCGAAAACCCTCCCCTTGTGCCTGTACTCAGAGCAACAAGGAATGTCACATACAGCTCAATGTGCCGCCTGTGGAGATTTAATGTTAATTTCATTTTTTTATTTTTACATTTTTTTTATTATTTTAGTTTTTCTAATCTAAGGTTTTAGCACAACCTTTTTATTTTTTTATTGTTTTTCTTTCTCTTTCTCAATTTCTCACTCAATACACATGTAAAAAAATATCAGGATAAAAAAAAAAAGTGCCGCCATATCCACGAAGTGAATGATGATGAGTGGGCGAAGCTCCGGAGGTAAACCTGGTAAACCATGAATCCTCTGTACATTTTGCCCACTCGATTTTTTATTACATCGCTCCCCCTAGCGTACGTCGCCGCACTAAATCGAACGATTGCCTTCAAGCAATAACACGCGCCATATGTGACATCATTCCTATTTTATAAGATCTCGCGTCTTTCATCAACTACAAGTACCGCTTTCTAGTTTATAACATCTTGCATCTTTTCATCATCAGCTACAAGTACCACCATCTAGTAAACACTACAAGAACTAAACGAGAGGTGGCTACATACAGGAGACGGTACCGCCATCTAGTGAACACTGCAAGAACTAAACTAGAGGTGGCTACATACAGGGGACGCACAGCCCACGCCCTAAGGAGCTTCGCCCCTAAAAACCACAAACACGCTCTCTTTCACCCATTCATTCTAGATCCTCATGCTCCATTCTCAAGGCTCGCAGGCTGGGGTCATGAGATCTCGGGCTTCTCTGACTGATTTGCATTTTGTCGGCCCACATCCTCAACACAGACACACACGCAGTCATCCATTCACACGCACTTGCATAAAATATCACAAAAGTATCACTTAATGGCCTCCTGCCCTGTATCACAAATAAGATATTTACACTGACTTGAAGAACAAAAGAAAATTTAAACAAGAAACACATATTACAAAGACACTAAAAAAATGAATTAGAGGTAAGTGGAATGCAAACAAAAGTCTAAAAAAACTCCCCTACAATCCCCACAGCCTGCCACCAGCCGCAACGACGCGGCTGTCCGTCATCAGGGTGAAAGAAAAAAGCCCCCGAACCCCAAAACTGAGTTTTTTTTTCTGGCCCTTAAGAGGGCCATTTAGATGATGAAGACATTGCCGTGTCTGTTCCTAAAGACAGTGGCGGCCCGGCTGGTGGCCTCAGTGGGGGCCTCCTGCTGATCCTTCGTCGGCTTGGTAAGCACATCCACTTGGACGAGGAGATTGACGTTTCTCTGGTGTGCCCCTGCGTCACGCTTGTTGAGAGCAGCACGAAGTGCTGGCAGGCATGACTCCAGGATGACTGCCTCACTCTGGTACTTCATTTTGGGGTTTATCACCCTCGCAAACTCAATCAGGTGCAAGCAGTGGGGATGCACCAGGGTCATTGTGTATGGCTTGTCAACCGGGATTGCCGCCGCCAATGCCTGTGTCATGAGGCCTGGTGGGTATGCTGGCCTGATCGTGGCCATGAAGCTGGGCTTGACAGGCAGGTACTTGGCCACTCTTTTGTTAGTGGACACAGTGATGGCATAGAATGTCAGGGAGATGCATGAGAGCGTCAGTTCCTCGGGTGAGACTTGGCCATTCTTGAGACTGTAGTTCTGGATGAGCTCGTAGACAATGTTGGACCCATCCTGGCTTTTCTTTGGCATGGAGAGTAAGTTAGTGCCCCGTGTCAGGAAGAGAAGGCTGATAGTTGCCATGTTCTTCCAGAACTTCTTGTTGGTTCTTTTCTTAGCGACTTTCTGCTCCAGCACTCTGGCAGCCGTCTTGATGGGGTCAGTACCCTGGTACTTGAATTTGGCTGCCAAGGTATCGATGTCCGCCTGTGCCAGCTCAAACCTATCAACATGGCTGATGATGTTACCGGCAGCTGTAAAGGGACTTTGCTATTGTTTTGGTTAGCATTTATCAGAATGTTGTGGTAATGGAAGAATGTTCAGTGAAAAAAGGTTAAGATGAGCTCAATTTAAAACTACAAATGTACTGCCCTTGTGTTAACTTCACATGCAATTAGGACAAGAGTACAAGCCGCACTATTACATATATAGAAATTTATATGTAATACCTGAAATACCAACATGCTGAATACCTCCCCTGAGCCAGTCTCTGTGTAAACCTCTGTGAGCATTTAGTGATAACATTTTGGGGCTCTTGCTGCTCACTGTGGGGCAGTTTCTTTATCCAAGTCACAATCAACACCATTACAAGATCTTTCTCTACATGTCTGGTTCCCCTGGCTTCTGCATACAAGAAGATTAAGCAAGAATTATGGAATTTATTTGCCAACTAAAGCAGGCTCACATTTATAAGTCTTGCAAGGTGCGCATGTGTTATGTAGCCGAAAAATTATTAGCACACCTCAAGTGCAACAGTTTAAAGAGAATGAAAATTGTATTTTTGTGGTATTCAGAATTTCAGCCTTACAAAGCATTAATTAACCTGCTAATTTGTTTACTCTAAAGTACTAATTGAAAATTGCACTGTGAGACAGAGATCAGGTAGTGCTGATTTGAAAAAAAAACAACAATCTTTAGGACAGATGTCAAGGTTTATAATGGTTTCCAAAGAGAATCTTGAAGGGTTTTCAAGCACTTTCGAGTACCCACAAAAATTACCTGAAATACCCTCATTTCACACGTAGCTGCATGTTGTTTCTGCTTGCAGGCAGGCGTGTTTTGTTTTTTTTTCGGTGTGACTAACATTTGTACACAGCTCTTTGTTCGGTGTTGAGAACACGCGATATGTGTGATAGGAGGCTTGTGATCAACACACTGATACACTGGATTGGACACTGGACAATGTCTGTGCAAGCTTCGGGCCACCTCGCAGGTAATGTGTAAACCTTTCAAAAAGTTGTTGGCTAAATTGGTTATTACATAATATGGTGATTTTAGTGATACAAAAACAAAGACATGGGATGAAGACATAACAGGCAAATCCTACACCTCTGTGGACGTTTATGGCCACAGTAGTCAATGGAAAAACATGCTTTAAAGATTTGTGCAGGTTTGATTATGCTCCCCTGTTGAATCTTGTACAGGCTCTTCACATGTGAGAAAGTAACTTTGTCATTTTTGCCTGTCTTGGGCCAGGAAGTGCGACAGGATATGTTTATAAGATGGCATTGATAAAGGCACCGAACAGCTTTCAGTGAAGATTTTTAGGATGCTGTATAGACTATCATAGCTTTGCACCACAAAACATTTCCATAGCACGAACAATAATTTTGTAATTGTCCGTCACAATGCACACCACAATTGAGCCAGCTGTCTCCACTTCCTTTGGCACATACTTCTTCACAATGAACAGCTGCTGTCCAATGCATTTCCTGGTGATAAAATACCCCACGGGGGTTCAAGTGGGCACGGAAAGCCCCGTTAAAATGAAACACATCGGTGAATTTACTTGGACAGGTTCCCTTTTCGTGAAAGGGACACTAAAGTCAACTTACGTCAGAGTAGAAGCTCAATGTATGACATCTAAAACGACAATATTATCAACAACAATGCCCTACTTTCCGAGAATTTAAGGTAAATGCACAAGAACACATGCGCTGCAGTAGGCCATTCTCAAAATCATCCCGATGACATCAGATGGGCCGCCTACAATTAATTAGCAGTAATCGTTTTAGCTGCACTAAATAAAAACCTTTCGGGAAATCAAGAGACGTAATAAAATGCTGGACGTTCGTTTCTGTTTTGTCCGTGGAAAAAAGAACCGCCAGATGTTACTATGGGGAATGGCGTGAGTGGTTCAAAAGTTAAATTTTCGCGCAGTTACACTGGACATGTGGTGCCACCTAGCGAGATGCAGTTGAACCAAAAACGTCTGCAATATCGGAGCCAATGGCGGGAAATTGATCAAAGGCCGCTGTTGCTGCTGTGGCTTCCGCTGCTTTCGGTCTAATACTACTAGCGCAGTAAAGCCGGGCAACGTTGTGCACGGCAACAGTGACATGAGCTGGTCCGGTCGCTCCGCTTCCGGAGGCGAGTAATTTGAAGTGCGCTAACCCAATGCGAAACACTAAAATGTGATTTTATTTCAAAATAGTCCCTTCTTTGGCACAAGAGTAACACTACGTGGTTTGGAAACCGCTATTTCAACAATCATCGCCAACTTAATAGTTGCCTTTAGTGTCCCTTTAATGTTCGACAATCCTTAACAAAGTCATCCTCTCCTGCAAAGGCATCTCTCTGCTTGTCGTTATTGAAGGCGGTCCCGTGTCCTCATTTCGTCAACAACTAGTGAATACACTTTGGCTTGCTGGGTGGTCAGATTCCACAATTTTGTTTCAAGACTCTTTCACGAGGGTTTTGAATCCCACTTCTCCAGTTGTCATGCCCAGAAAGCTCTGTTACATGGCCGTGCTTAGAAGCTTGAATAGATTTTCACATCTTATGAATTCATTGGCCTTTGTTAAGGGATTTCTCGGGACAGTGAGGTTACGAACTTTAACCTCAAGAGTATGCAGGTCCCATTTTGGTAATGAAGATGCAGGCCCCTATGTAATTTTCCCCATGGTTTCAACTACTCCGACAAAAGCAGTCAAACTACAATGTTCTTTTAGTTGGCTCAGTTTTTCCTTGTATTTGTCACCTGTTTGTCACAGTCTTTGTATCTGCGCTTTTAAGCACGTTCTTTCCATTGAAATTTGTGGTGTTTCAAAACAAATGCTGCTGGTAATGTCCACTCGGGTGCCGGCCGAACATCTGCTTGGGATGCTATCAGTACTTCGTCTTCATTGGCGGGCTGCAGTCACTCTTCCAAACTGCTGGCACTTTAGCTTCACTTGGATAGCACCAGCAGCCAGGACAGTGGACTGTATGTAAAGTTGCCTCAAGAAGTGCCTAAAAAATACGTAATGCGAGTAACAGGTGTGCTGGTTCTGACACTTTGTGGATGGACCACAGTGGCGGCATTTTAATGGGTTGCACTGGGTGACAGTTTGCACAGTATGCAGAATAGATCGAGTGGAAGATAACCTGCGACGAATTTCTGAGAACTGAGTGTCAGCATTGCGTCAGATTTTATACTGTTTTGACGTTCTAAATTCACAGTAGGCCAGCCACTGTGTACTTTTTCTAATAGTTACTAATATGCACCGCAAACGAACTTGTATTTTGTTAGTTTCAGCTTTTTGCCAGTTGTGGTATGCTGCTACATAGGTTATGTGACTTATGACGAAGGCCTGGATTAGACGAATTACGTGGGCTTCTTTCACACCTCGGTGTTTATTCGTGACCCTGCGAATCGGTCTCATTGCATTCGTGACTTTGGCGTTTAGTCTGCGTGTAGTCTCGCAGTTTGGGACCATTAGCCTCGATGACTAATCCCAGTACACGTATTTTTGGAACTGTCGGTATAGCTGTGCCCTCCTGTGTATGAATCCTATTTTCCTCATATTGCTGCTTGTTTTTCTCTGACTTGGGTGGTCTGCTTCTGATTTCTGGCCTGTAGAGAAGAAGTTCTGATTTCTCCGGCGAGCATGTGAGTCCTGTGCCTTCCAAGTATCGCTCAACTGTTCCTATTGCTTCTTGGAGATGTTCTATGTAGCCGTCGCTGCCATCTCTGACCCATATTGCGACGTCACCCGCGTAGATAGAGTGATATATTCCCGGGATTTTATTTAACTCTTTCGGTAGTCCAATCATGATTAGATTAAAGAGCATTGGCAATATTACGGAGCCCTGCGGAGTGCCTCTGCAGCCCAATTCTTGGAGATCAGATGTAAGGCCTCCTAAGCTGAGCCTTGTTTTCCTGTTGGTCAAGAAGTTTCTGACGTAATTATAGGCTCGCTCACCCGTGTTTAAGCTCGATATGCGGCTGTGAATTTTTTCATGAGCTGCATTGTCAAATGCTTTCTTGAAATCCAGACAGAGTATGGCTCGTGTGGATCTTGTGGGGTAGTCTATGATTTGGTGTTTAATTTGTAGCATGGCGTCTTGGGTGGCTAGTTGACGACGGAAGCCTATCATCGTGTGTGGGTAGTATTCACCATCCTCAAGATGGTTGTTGGCTCTATTTAGAAATGCATGTTCCATTACTTTTGCTACGCATGACGTTAATGAGATGGGTCGGAGATTTACTTTGTTGATTGGCTTTCCAGGTTTTGGTATAAGGATTGTTCTAGCCTCTTTCCACGCATCGGGTATTGCCCCTTCTGTCCAACACTTGTTTATATATCCAGTTAAAAGTTCTATTGATTCATTGTCCAGGTTACGTAATGCTTGGTTGGTGACTTCATCGGGTCCCGGTGCCGATTTCACATTTAATTTGTGGAGCACTGCTCTAATCTCTGCAACCTCAAAGTTTTTGTTCATGTTGTGGTTGGCTTCGCTTGTTTAGTTTTTATGTTGTAGTGGCAGCGATTTGGGCATGTAGATGTTTTGTAGATCTGTCATTAGCTGTTCCTCGTTTCCTTCGTATTCGCGTGTGAGACGACGGATAGCGTGTCTGTTCAGTTTTAGTATTGGTTGGATCTAAAAGAAACCTTAGCAACTTCCACGTTTGTGATGTTCCAATATGGGTGCCCATGTCCTTACATATCTCTGCCCATTGTTGCTCACAAAGCTGCTCGCAGTGACCTTCAATGTCTTTGTTGAGCTGTGTTATCTTTTTCCGGATTGTTCTGTTGTGTCATTGCCTCCGCCATTTGTGTTGTAACGCTTCTTTAGTTCTCCACAGGTGGATTAATCTGTTATCGATGCGCTCAATTGGGATATCTGTTTCTACTTCATGTGTGGTTTTCCTGACGGTGTCTATTATGCTCTCGCACCATTGCTGGATATCGTCAGGATCTTCGGTAATCGTTTTTCTAATCTTCCGAAATTTATCCCAGTCAATTAGACTTCTCGTGTTACACATGGTTGTAACCCTGCCGCTATCGGTGAATGGTACGTGTGTTTCGAGTATGCGATGGTCACTTCCTAAACCATTGAATGTGTTGTGCCATGTAGCCCCCGGGGCATTCTTGGTTATTGTAAGATCCGGTGTTGTGTCTCGCGGGGTGCTTGTACCTATGCATGTGTGTGCATGCGGGTCTGTTATCAGAGTAAGCTGTTCATCTTGTATGCTCTGCCATAACCGTTTCCCTTTTGGGGTGGTGTAGACATACCCCCATGCCTCATGTGCGGCGTTGAAGTCCCCTGCTATGATGAGCGGGGCGCTGCCAGCTAATATCACGGCCTGTCTAAATAGAGAGTGAAATTGCTGTCTGTGATTTGACAGGCTGCTATATACGTTAAGAATAAATGTGCTGCTCCCTTTTGTTTTCCTCTGTTCTGTCATATGGTTGTATCCACCTTCTAGATTATGGGATCTGACCGTAATCTCTCTCCTTACTAGTGTAGTGAGAGCTTTATTTCCCTCTTCACACTCGGGACTTACTCTCTGGTATCCTGGTAGTGTGGCGAGGTAGTGTGGTGTTTCTTGGTAGTGTGGTGTTTCTTGAACTAAAATAACATCTGGCTTGTTACCTTGTTGAATGTACTGCTGGATGACAGATTTCTTAGCCCTGAATCCTCTACAGTTCCATTGCCATATGCGGAGTTGTCCTTTACCACGCCTCACCATCGCTGTTCGTTTTTTGTATGGGAGGCGTGAAAATAGGTGAGTGGATGAGAGGGGTTGGTGGTTTTGTGGGAGTTGCCTGCAGGGGATATAGTGCCTGCGGTTGTTGGTGAACGTTCGGGACTGTACCCTGAAGGTTTGTTGGTTGCGTCCTCGTTCCAGCGTTTCTATTCTGGCTGCTAGTGCCGTCAGATCAACAGACGTCTTAGTGGTGGTTTCCAGGATAAATTGGAACCCGGTTAATAGCTGGTCTACTTTTTTCTCAATGTTATCCAACCTTGTTTGTTGCGAGATGTTTTCTTGTTTAGTGCTTAAGGGATCTGTAGTTTTCTGCGTTTTGGCCTTTCATTTTAACGGAGGGGTAGTTATCTCCATGCGATCGTCGGCTATGGGTGTTTCTTCCTGCATCACAATATTAGTTATATTAGGGCTTCTGAGTTTGCCGCATTAGCGTTCCATAGTGAGGAGTTCTATTTGAGCTTGCATCTTTTCTATCATTTCTTTCATTCGTCTGTTTTCATCTTTAAGCCGCTCTAACTCTTGACTGTTGTTGTTATTGCTAGCGTTATTATTTTTGACCTCCTGAGGTCCCTCCAGTCGCAAGCCGCTTACTCTATCCGCCCAGCTCACCTTGTTTGTTGGTCCCTTAGATGCCGATCCCGACCTGGAACTGGGGTGGGACCGGAGCAGGATCTGGTTTGCTGTCGTTTTCCGTGTCTCGATGTCGAGCGCTCTCGTGGACGTCCTCTTGGTGGAGATGAGCTTTGCCTTTGAAGTTCTCGTAGTCTGGCCCATTGTCTATGTTTTACGATGTAAGGTTTCTTGAACCTGGCCGTGCAGCTTTTATCGGCTGTAACGTGATCTTTTCCACAGATTTGACAACTAGGGTCGCATCTGTGGTCGTCTTTGTGGTTGTGAATGCCGCAACCAGCACAAAGTCTATCTTGGTGGTTGGGGCACACGTCACTTCCAGTCTGTTGCACCGCTTGCAGTAGTCAATTTGCTTGCGGTATAGCGTGCACGGTATTATTACTCCATCATAGCACACACTGAAGGGTACCTTGTTTCCACTGAAGAGCACAATCACCGTTGTAGTATTCCCCAGTCGTTTCGCCGTGATGATGCTGTAGTTTCTTTCAGGGACAAGGGCTACCAGGAGTTTCTTCCAGTGGGATTCCTTTAATGATACCCTTGGCTGTATCTTCTGGTGCTGTTTCATATGCTGCCACTTCAATTTCTTTGCCTCGTATAAGTATTTTCTTGATTTTTCAGTACTGGTCAGCTCGGTCGGGGTCTGGTGTGCTCACTATCATGATGTTCCGTGTCTTGTTGGGGCATATCACGTCGAAGTGCCGGACTTCTGGTGGTGTAGCCGCGGCTTCATGTATGCCTCTGGTTATATCGGTTGGGCCGAGTGCGGCTACGCGTAGGCCTCCTCTCGGTCGGATGACAATTTCGTAGTCTCCCACCGGCAACTTGGGCATTCTGCTTGCTTTTTCGATGCGGCTCATCGGTCTTTCCTGCGTTTTGGCTTGCGTGTTACCAAAGCTGGGTTCTGCCTTGTTGTTAGCACCATGGTTGTTGTCAGCGTCCCTGACTGATTCATGTCTGGGCTTTCGACGACGCCCGTAGTAGACGGTTTGCCAGCCTTCTTCACTCTCGGTAGTGGCTGGCAATTCATCATCATCATGCTGTACGTCCATCGTCCTCAAATCAGCATCAGTGTCTTTCGCGTCGCTTGCCGACGCGGTTGATTCCATTGGGTTTACAGCGCTGGCTCCCTGAGGAAACGCGCCTGTTTTGCGAGGCTTAACAGCGTCTCGTGTGGTGTGCACTGAGAAAAGGCTGTAAAAAAAAAACGGAAAACAGTTGGCCGACCTTGTCCTTGGTATCCTGAGAATCTGGATGACGTGGCGAATCCTCCGATATTACTCTGAGAAATGCACGTGGTGATTTTCACTGCGAAGTTGTTCATAAAAGCAGGAGCGGATGTGAAGCGCATCTGCACTTGTCGGCGCTCGCAGCGTCTCTCCCAGGTAACTATTTACACTCGTATTTATCCTGACATAATTTGACAGAGTCGATAGTGCATAGCACTGCTCTTGCGACCAGAACCTCAGTGAGGAGTCGCGATCAAAAATATTCAGTCCGCTTATTGAACAGACTAAATTCATCTGCTGGATGCTTCCCCCCCTCTTTCTCTTCTTCCAGCATTTGAGGATTGTTCCGAGACAGAGATGAAAGGAATGGCCAGACGTTTTGAAAAGTGTGCTAACACATGCCGCCGATTAGCTAGCAGGCTCCATCAACACGCAGTAGCATTACACACTACGTGCCAGCCACGTTGCGGATTTGATTCGAGATGTATCAGTGCGCTGGAAATGCTCATGCCGCTTCCTGACTCCCCACTGGCTGACGCATTGGTTGTTAAAAGCAAAGGAAGACAGGCCGCTAGTTTCCCTTTGTAATGACGGCAGCAAGCAGGAGGTGTTGCCTGTCACTGTGTTCTTGTACTCGAAACGAATGTTGCTGCGCCTTGACCTTCGACTCCCGAGAGTTGCCTTCTTAAAAACATGTAGGCCGGTGTGCTCAGATTTGGGTGCACGTTAAAGAACCCCAGGTGGTCGAAATTTCCGGAGCCCTCCACTACGGCGTCTCTCATAATCATATGGTTGTTTTGGGACGTTAAACACCACAAATCAATCAATCCTTAAAAACTGGGCTTTTCGGGGGAAAGACACACTGGCCCCTCTGCTCCCAATTCCAGATCTTACAGTCAGCATTCTTAGCCAATCTTTATGTCCACTGCAGGGTGAAGCATCTTTCGGATGATATACCATTTGCCCCCATCTTGTGAGAATTCATTCTTGTTTATCCATGTTTGAACTTCTTGATTCTATCGCTCCATCTTACTTGTTGCCATCCTCAGTTTCTTTTCTAAGAACACATGGTATCCACTCCTTCATTATAACTGTCTGCAGGCAGATGCCATGTAGTGGGTGTTCTGCTGGCAGCAGGGTGGTGACCAGCTGCATAGTCAGTAGAAGGTGGGCTGCCAGCTTGTCAATTCTTGGCAGAGCCGTGCTGGCAGTAACAGTAAGCAGGGCCTCCATAGCAGCACGCTGAGCTGCAGGGGCAGTTGCCACAGCAGGAAGTGCTGCAAGGGCAGTGTCAACAGCAGGCAGGGCCGTGGGGGTAGCAGCAGCAGGAGCAGTCAGGTGCACGAGTGGTGTGGGCCCCTCACGTTTTTCTGTATAGAATGACCTGCGGTTGGTGTGGGAGGCAGAAACAGGCTGGCCACAGAGGGTGTGCCCCTTCACAGCGCTTGTACAGGAAGGAGCAAGCCTCCTTAATCCCCGGAAAGCCCGGACACAGAAGCACATGAAGGAAAAATACGATAACTTGTTTATTGACTTCTTAGATCACTATGAACCAACTTTATACAAAAATATTGCAGAAATATATAAGTATTGCACAACTAGTCCGTATCATATTTGATACAGTGTGCTTCTCCCCTATGTAAGGCCAGTGGAGCAAAGCGGGAATTTATTGCCTGTGGAAATCAAAAAAGCAGTTTCTTTCTTTGTTTAGGCAAAGTGTCACCTCGCATTTAGAACAAATAACAGAACTGAATGTGTTTTATTTCGGAGAACACTGCTTGCATCGCAGCCTCTTGGTTGTTATGATGGGAAAGTGGCCAACACCGTCTTTCCTTACATCATTTTGGGGCTGCTTCGGCGCTAGTTTCCTTTTCTTTGAGGCAGATGATGGGAGGCTAGCGGGCCCTCCTCTTCTAGTATTTCTGCAGAGCATCAAGTTTTCTGAGAGCTCTGCAATGAATACTCTCAACTTCATTGCCTTTCTTCCCAGCTGTCCACACTGACGCCTGTGGATATTCCACGCATTTACCGCACAGGTATACAACGTGTGGTAGAGAATATACATGTACCAGCGCCTGGATCTAATGTTGTACTTATAGAGGGCAACTTGATAATTGTGCTGGTCAATACCACCCATGAAACTGTTGTACACAGCAACGATAGCAGGTCGTGGTACATCAACATGTATTTTGGCCTTGCGGTCATACCGCTTGACTTTTTCGACAGGCTCCTATGACACAAAGTTTGACACCAATGTCACTGCCTTTCTATCGAACCAGCGCACAACAGAAATACCTGTGCCATTGTCAACACGGTCACAGGCACCATGCCCAAGTGGTTTCAGGTTTTTTTCACTCAAGAGACAATCTTTGAGCCGGTTTTGGCACAGAGTACCGACATATTGAATCCCGCTACCAGAGAGCTCCTCAACCAGCTCTAAAGAGCTGAAGAAATTATCCGCGGCTACCTTGAAGCCCTCATCAGAGGGCAGCTTGCCACACATATTCAGGACGGTATCGCCACCCAGTCCAAATGTATAGTTACCATCACCCTTCCCTTGGTACACATCGAACTGATACAGGATACCTGTTGCTCCAGCCCGGCCCCATAGCTTGAAGCCCCATGGTACAGGTTTGTTGGGCATATATTGCTTTAGCGTACTTTTTCCCGTAAAGGGCACCATCATTTCGTCGACTGCATTTTATTCCTCTTGCTCAATTTGCTCAAGGTTTCGTTGCAATGCCACAATCCAAGGTCGGAGCTTCCACACTTTGTCTTTTTTTTCTTGCTCAGGCACTTGCATGTTATCAACAACATGCAGACACGCCATCAACTTCAGGAAGCGATTCCTTGGCATGGTATCGTCTATGGGCGAATGCCTGCTGCCTTGCTCCCAGTAGCATCTCACGTTTGGCATTTGGACGAGGCCCATTTTCAAGTACATGCCAATGTACTGCTCAACTTCGGGGACACTTGTGTTCACAGATTTGCCATACTTCTGTGTGCTGTAAAGGTTTGTTTGGTCGACCAGAATGGCCAGCATGTCGTCTGTTAGAAGCCGCCTGAAAATCACGATCGGGGTT
The DNA here is from genome assembly GCF_013339725.1 of Rhipicephalus microplus. Classification (NCBI taxonomy): domain Eukaryota; kingdom Metazoa; phylum Arthropoda; class Arachnida; order Ixodida; family Ixodidae; genus Rhipicephalus; species Rhipicephalus microplus. Next base: position 105,501,628 of record NC_051165.1, read on the forward strand.
TCCAAATGGTTCGGTTCGCTGAATGTCCCCGAAAACTCTGGGTGGGCTTTCTCGAGCAAGGCTTTCTCCCAGTTTCTTCCAGGAGGAGAAAAAGGTGCAACAGCGGAACCGCCACAAAAGTCATCCGCCTCTTCATCTTCACTTGAGTAATCAGGGGCGCCGGGACTTGGTGCGGTCCATTCCTCTTCGTCACTTTCTGAAAGGTCGCTGAAGTCACTCACATCGTCCCCTGGAGCGACACGTTCGAGGACATCCTTCATGGGACCATCTAAAACAAACAAAAACAAACTGTGATCAATGGTGAGCGTACGCGGCGAAGCGCAGTTTGTGTCTTTGAGAATATCAGTGAATTGTGAACACAACTAATGTAACTGCGCGGTCAAATTGTATAACTTCGTCTTGTGCAGAGAAAAATATTACGTTCAAAATGCAAAGGAAGCGCGATATCGTGTCGCGATCAAGGCACACGAGTCACCAGGGCAAGAAACCCACGACAAGGAAGAAGGCTTCACGAAAGCCCACTGCATCATATATGATACGGATAAATTCGCGACGTTGTCATGCAGCGCAGAACTACATTCTAGGGCAGGCAATTACGTATAAAGATCCGGAAACGTACATAGAACAGCATCGATACTGTCGCTGCCATAAATGAACAATTGCTTATCCTTCCTGGAATAGAAATTTCGGCATGGTATTTCAGCGCACGTGCTGCTGGCGGTCGCTATTTTTTCAACTCGGCTCGCAGGCCTCTGGTACAGTGTACTAGAATTGGCAAGTGTGTCGTGCGCGGGCGCAAAACGGGTCGCCTCAGCGATGATACCCTCCTCTCCCAACCAGCTCTCAGCATTCCTCTTACATGCAGTGCCATCTCACGGCGCGCGAAGCAGTCCCCGCTAAGACGACCCGCTTCGCTAGTCCGCGGCGGCGGGGACATTTCGTCTGCTCCGCAACGGACCACGCCGTTGGGAATCCGCAGGTTCTGTTGACTCTTACCTTAAGACTGTTCCTCGGAAGAAAGAAAAAAGATGTCACGCTCGCTTGCGGTAAGCATGCTGTTCACAGATAGTCGGCATTTTCCCCATTTTTATGGTGCTTTTATAATGTCTCTGGGAGAATCAGATCCGCTCTACTGCATCTCCGCTCTAGTTCTGATATTCAAAGACAGCTTGGCTAACAGACGGATATTTTCAGACACTTTAAAGGATTAACCGAGGAGGCTCGTATATTCCGATTAAATGCACAGTGACAACGGGGCGAAGGCCTAGACAAGATTAGCGATACGATCGCGGAGGCACAGAGTAATAAACAACTGCTGGACTAAGTTGCGTGCTGTATTTCCAAATCATTTTTACAGGGTACAATCGACAGAAAAATACAAAAAACTTGACGCTTTAAATGTTCACTGACGCCTTAAATGTTCATAGAGCTTGGGGCTCCTCATCTGCATCAATATGCATTCTAAAAGCCACTCCTCGCCATACTTCATTCCTTTCTTGGATTTTCGGCAAGCTGCTTCGAAGCTAGTCCTGACGGCAGAATAAAAAAAAGAATAAAAAAGAAACGACTTCTGGGCATAATCTTTCAAATAATGAGGCCCGAAAGTAACCCTGAGGCAATTCAACAATTTCCATTGAGATGAGGATTCCAAAGCACTTCATAACTTGATCAGGACTGAAGTTCCTCCATGAATCATCTCTTTCCGCGTATGTCTGCCTCTGTAAAATGTGTGTACACACATATTTGTTGGTGCAGCCGCAGATAATGCTGGGCAGCTTTGTAGTAATAGACAGCTGGAAGAAATCGATGGTCCGGACAAAGCCGCGTGCCCTGCTCTGGAACGTGCCTCTGTCTTCAATTCCCAGTTTTTATCTAAAAAAAACTGCAGAAGCTTGATAAATGCTGCCAAGGATTCATGTTTTTAAGAAGTTGAGGTTCTCAAAATGAGTAAAATTGCTATGAGTACAAGCTCGGCCGCCTGTGACTACTAATTAGACTACAAAATGTGTGCCACACACACCGCGGACACTCACTCGCTCGATGTTGCGGCTTGACTTGGCACATCGTCGTCATAAGTACTGAAATCGGATGTGTCGACATCTTCTCCAGGCTCACTGCTGCTGCTGCTGATTTCATTTAGGGTTACTTTTATCTCCCTTTCAAATTCGGGAGTCGGGTCCTTTGGAAGTTCTTTGTAGAATTTTGTGTCTGATAGCTGTCGTTCCCCTTCCTTTAAGTAGTCCGACGTGTTTAGAATTACTATGCAGCCCCCTTTATTAGCCGGTTTGATAGTAATTCCAGTGTTTTTTCGTAGTTCATCGAGTGCCCTTCGTTCTGACTTTGATATGTTGTTTCGAAATGGCCGATTTTTTTCATATGCTCTGATGATATCTTTTTGAACTGCTGATATATACATATCAAGGTGTTTGTCCCTCTGCTCACCCGGACACCATGATTTGTCACCACCAATCACTCTATTCTCGTCCGTACAGTCCTTGCGATCATGAAAGTATTCACGGAGGCGGAGATTACGCGCAAAGTTATCGAGGTCTTGGTGCAGTTCAAATTCACTGAATCTACCGGATGATGGACAAAAGGTCAAGCCTCTCGACAAAAGTTGAAGCTGAGGGGGTGTGAGTGTTGTGTTTGACAGATTGAGGACATTTTTCTCATAAGTTTTTGGCTGCTCTTGGCTATCACGTGGCACGGGAGTATCAGCGTCATATTCGAGAGTAAGGATGTTTTGATTAGGATTGCACTGTAGTTTTGAGTTCCCATTTTTCTCCTCAAAGTTAGGTTGTGGTACGGGTGGTCCCTGGCGTTCTTGTACAACCTCATTCCTATTTTCCTGTTGCAGAGCAGTGGAGCTACTGCAGTCCCTCTTGAATTTTCTATCTTTTACTACTGAAATTTCGCCTCTCTTCTTTAGTTCATATCGTTCCAGTTATCTTGCCTCATGCTCTTCGAGATTAGATACCAATTTCTGCGTGGCCTCCGTGACACTGTATTCGGCGGCCTTACGCTCACTATGGTCCGCAATGACCCGAGTCTGTTGCAAGGACGCTTCTAGTAATATTTTTTCCCACTTCTCCCTTTCTGCTTCACTTAGTGTAGACATTGAGGGGTTGCAGGCTAGGTGGAGGCCCTTAGGTGCGATTTCGTGAGATAAATATTTGGTTAGTTGTTCCGCGTGTTTTTCGTATTGCACCCGTTTTTCAATGATTTTCCTAATCAATAGAAATGAGTGGGACTATGCGTGTGTAAGAGTGCCCGTACCTTTTGTTTCCCCGTGTCATTTGGAAGCCGCCGCCTTGGTCTTCGCCGCATTCGTCTGCCTGGTGTTGTAAGGCCTCGCTGGTGGGAGTGGCGATGTCGTCACTGCTGGGACCCTGGATGGCTCTTTGTGGTCCCTCGGCTCCATGTGTTGAGTGGGTTTGGCACTGGAGTTTGCCGTGCAAGCCGTTGCCGCCGATCTCTGACTCACTGGTGGGACTCGCTGGCTCGCTGGCCTCGCTGGTGGTAGTGGCGACATCGTCACTGCTTCATACTTCAGAAAATTTGTTCGCAAATGTATGTGCTGCCACACTGTTATCATCTAGCAAAATTTCGGTTTGAGCTAGTGGGTACTGATTCTTAAGTGAGGATACTTTAGATGCAAATTGAACAAGGACATATAACACAAAAGAAGAAAACGTGTGCCAATTGTTGAACTAATTTTATTCCTTAATGGAAAGAATATAGCACAATCAACCACATGTCAATGTGTGTAGGTATCACAATTTTCCTTAGGAGCCAAAGAACTTCAACGTGCTGCTGAGAAAACCAATCTCTTTATTTTAAACAAATGGTGAAGCTGTGTTTAAGCAGGCATCGGCGATTTGCTTTGTGTAATACACCTCTATTACCTCTTTCTCCGCATTTTTTTTATTCGGTGTGACATGCCGTTGTGACTGGCGGATACACACAGCGCTTCATCTTTTGTGTGTGAACCTCGTCTTTGGGGCTCTTTCCCCAAGTAATGTCGAAGTACTTGACAAGTTGATCCTTCATGATACAGTAGAATCCAGATGATACGAATTCAAAGGGAGCGCGTAAAATATTCGTATCAGCCCGAATTTGGTGAATTAAAACAACTTAATGCTGATAAAAATGAACAAGAACTTCATTGGCAACTACACCTTGCTGAAAAAAAGTCTGTGATGTTCTATTGAACTTTCCTGCCTTCACCGTCTCCTAATTAAGTGCCGCGGTTTCCTTGCCCATGCTGCTGGCGCAGCACGTTCATAGTTGACATTAGAACAAGCAAAAGCAGTTTAACTCATTGGAAATTCACTTGCTTCCCCGTGTAAGCAGCCGGAAAACCGCGCCATTAAGTGGACACGAAAAAAAAAAAAAAATCACAGCGCGGCTGGAAAACCATGTCCGCGCCTGCCGAGGACGTTTTCACATTCGTTCTGACCCTCGTATACTTGCCACCCCGTCGCTGCTATCGCTGCTTCAGAATTCATTCCATTTTGCCTGGTTCCTGATCGCTGAAGTTCGTACAGAGTTATAATTATACATACAAGTCACTGAAAACAAACAGTTGACACCTTTACTAACGTTATTTCGGAAGACACGCCAGCCGAAATGACACAAGCAGACACAGCGGCGGTGACAGATTTAGCTGGCAGTGCAAAAGTAAGACAGGTTCGGTAAGCCGACTCGCTGCTGCTGCATCTTCTTCTACTTCTGATGTTAGTGATCGTAATGAAATTTTTCTTATGACTTCACATCTTTTTTGTGATGACACTTCTTTAGCTTTTAACATTCTGACTTCCCTCCTTGCATAGTAGGTAACAAATAAATTATTTAGAAGAATAAAATTTAAGTTAGAGGCACCAGCAGTCAAAAGGCGCATATTGAGGGTGTTGCCAGTGGCCCCACAATTGAAAAAAGAAAATGGATAGGAAAGTATGTGTGTGTTAAACATGTGGGCTGACATGACATGCTTTTGTCATCATGCTAAAAACCTTGACTACAAACTTGCTGAAGGCTTGTTTACAGCTCTCCCTTTATATATATATATATATATATATATATATATATGTGTGTGTGTGTTTCTAAATTTGTGCATTACAAAATCATAAATATTTACTAGGTAATTGCAAGTGTGTTAGATTAATATAATGTGATCATTCAAACACTCTGCACAATCCATCTTTAGCTGCCCCAGGCGACTTTGGCTCTTTCTACAGCCCATCCTTACCCGGAAGCCTAAAATAAAAGAGAAGTAATCAACAAGAGTTTCACAAGACAGAGTGTCCAAGATACAATATGCTCAGTCATGCTGGAGTGTTCTTAGTTCTGTGCGAGTAGAAGTCAGCATCAGAATCCACTTTGTTTCCAATGGGAAACATGCTTGTTGGGGGTCCCCGAGGCAAAAAGCCGTGTAAACAACTCGACAGCACTGGGGGCCTACAGAGGGTAGCACATACAACAGATTTCACATACAAAAACAAACAGCATAGTAGAAAGGAAATGTATATACAAAAAACATCTGAGGAATGATTCAGCATGATGCACACTTGAAACATTAGTTAGGTTTGAGTAAAAAAGCAATTCATCAAGTAATCGCGTACATCTGATTTGAACGAACCGAATAGGGCACTGAAAGTAATTAGGGTTTTTGAAGGATTGTAAAGTGCCAACATGCAATATTCTAGTCTAGCTCTACTGTAGTGTGTCATGTATGTGGCACTAGTGTTTTCCTATTAGGTATGCTGTAGTCTTGAATATATTTAGTTTTCCTAATGCCTAAAGCTTAGTATATTGCAGTCCAGCTATTGTTCATGTTCAAATAAATAATTGTTTATAGTAGTATTAAAGTTACAAAATTGATGCTGAAAATTCGGCAGATCCCACATACTTTGAAAATCGATGTTATGCGAAGCACGCGGATGCAAAGCGAACGTGTTTTAATTTTTTATTGAGTGAACTTACGAAGTGGAGCTCAATATATGTACGAATCCTCACACGCACATACATTAAACAGCCGCATATATTTTATTTATTACGGGGAGATGTTACACCTACGTCAACATTAGCAGTTATTTCCGGTTTTGTAACGATGCCAACAGAAACATGGATATTAGCCACACTAGAAGTGCCAGGCTAGTATGATGCACTGGTGTTTTCGCTGGGACTCGCGAGGATGGTAGCCCTTAACACTGCTACACAAATACCTCACAGGATGGCGCCTGACTACAATTGACGTTGATTCAACATCACGGCTGTATCATAGGATTGCATATGTAATAGTTATAAAATTTGATAGCCAGTACTGCAACGACAATTGATGTTACACGAACATGGGTCTATTTGAAAAGTATATCCGAGGCCGCGCATGGCTCTGTGGTAGAATACATAAGTGCCAAGCAGAATACTAGGGTTCAGTTCCTGCTGGGACACTTAACTTTATTCTTTGCATTAATCTGGTCAGTGCTGCCTATGTCAGCTTTTTAACACAATAGCGTTGAAGAGCATCTGTTGCAGAAAACTCGCTGCTGGCTTCGGCCCTGTTGGTTTTGAGCGAAAAATCGTCTGTGCGTCTGTGACCCAGAAATCAAGTTACCAAGTTTCCAGAAACTCAAAGAATTCCTACTTATGACCTAATGGAGGCGTGTGAATTGCTGCAAAACAAAACCCTCATGTCGTACTACTAGACACTCAACACAGGGCTAAACACACGGAAGTTCATTGACATCGGCCACAAATGAACTTTTGATGTACAGCGTTATTCCTCCTTTCCATTTCATGGACCACACAATTTCATGATAATTGTACCCTGGTATTTTTGGTGGGCTATATCGCGTGAGGAAAACCAAGATTGTGTCAAAAGAATGGCATCAAATTTTACCAACATGTCATCAAAATAAAGACATAGGTTACTAGTTTTATTTTTAATGCTAAGATCATTTAAGTTGAACTCATTTAAGATAGCTAGTGGCCTTTAAGCTCGAGCGTTGAATCTTTCACTATGGAGGTATCAAAATTCTGCCAAAGAAAAGTGTGGCTGTGAAGGCATCAACACAGCGTTTTGTCCAGATCTTCGAAGAAGGCAGTCCTTAAAATTGGTAATGTTTGCAATTTTTTCGCTATAAATTTCGTGCCTTGCATCCAATTGAACCTCCATCCTACTTCTTGGTTTTTTGCATTTGTGCTCTCACGAACTGCTTACCTTGTCTTGTCAAGTGTTCGTTGACATAAATAGGACCACTTCATCTAAAACGAAGAGCCACTGAAGACAGACGTAACTTCTTTGTCTTATCCAGAAAAACATTTCATTTGTGACTTCGGGCATAATGCACTACTATGTTTTTCAAACTAGGCTTGTTTGTTCCTACTCTGTCTGTAATGTCGATATTATCACTAGTTATTGGTTTTTCAATCATCACACAAAAACTTTGGACAGTGTCAAAAGGCAAACCCTCATCTGGGACGCCTTTAATGCCAGATAGTTTGACCCTGAATACAGTGTAAATTCTTCAATTTTCATCTGAAGTTGCTTATTTTCACCTGGAAGTTTTTTGTGACTCTTTCATGGTGCGACAGGCTCTTCATGCAAAGCCTTTATTTCTAAAGAAAGCGCGTTCACACTGTCCCCAGCTTCGTTCCACACTGTTTGAAAGACCAAAGTTCAGCATGAATTTCGTGCTTGAAATGCTCTGCTTGCCATGACAAACAATTCACAGGAAACATTGGTACTCTCGCTTAGCAGGAGTGCATGCAGTAATACTAACACAATAAAGTAAAAAATAAGTGTCTCTTCTGTGCAAAAATGATTTTGGCAAGCACTGTGAAGACCACACACACTACTACTGCCTAACTGAGGGAAATATGGAGAGCACTTCATATATGTAGGCAGCATCCAGTAGCTTGGTGAAGCACAGTGCATGAGCAGGGGGAACACAGCTGATGCTTGGAATAATGTTTCAGAGTTTCCTGGTGCTTGGGCCCCTTGACCTTGTCAGAAACTTTCTTTGAGCAGCCTAAGACGGAACGACAGACCGTGCCGAAGAATTTCTGCACCGGTGCAAAAAATTCTTCTGGTGAGCTTTGTGAAGACTGCATGCGCTGCTTGTCAAATTGCTGTGAATGGCTAGCAATGCATGGCCAACATATATTTAGTGTCATGCGACTGAGAAATACAAAAAGGGCACGCTGCAGAATAAATACAACAAAAAATGTGCTATTGCAGAGCTTTTCATATTGTCAATGTCATAGATGTGAATTTGCATTTACCCTTATAGCTCACTGATGCACGATTGTGAAGCTAGAACTTTTAGACAAAGACACCCACTTTTAGCTGTATCGACTGCGTGTAATTAAGAGATAAGCATGTGTGAGTAATGTTGTTGCCCGCGATCAATAAATTATGTTCTAGCAGCTGGCCAAATATATGCACGAGTGCATCCATAGAGGCACATTTGCATTTCTGTAGTTTTCATTCTCATGTGATGTGTTTCTTAAGTTAATGCCATGTAATATGCACCATATGAATATTTTATTACATAAAATTGCAATACCTCTGAATATACATGACAGTATGGGCATATGCATCCACTACAGATAAAACGTAAAGCTAAAGGGATACTGACACTTAAGTTTCTCACCAAGGTAGTAGAGGGCTCCGGAAATTTCGACCACCTGGGGTTCTTTAACGTGCACCCAATTCTGAGCATACAGGCCTGCAGCATTTTCACTTCAATTTGTGTACCTTTCTTATGTACGAAAGCGATGATACATACTCTGCGAATTACTGTGCTCATGTGTTTATGAAATATTCCTTTTTGTTTGTATACCTTGGCCTGTCATTTACTTTGCCTTCTGCTTGTATTGTTTCTTGCTTTATAATATTTGTTTTTTCATTTTATTGTATTCTGTTTTTACACTGTCATTGCTGACGTAGGGTGGACGGTGCTTAGTCAAGCTGCAATAACTGCAGCTTTTTTGCCGTCTCCCCATTTTTCGCCATTGTATTTGTTTTGGTGAAAAAAAAAAAAAAATGAATGTCAAAATGAATGAATGAATGTCAAAAGCAGCCACCACAGTTCCGATTTCATCCCGTGATCCTTGGGTCAGAAACCGAGTGCCTTAGCGACTTGACCACCAAGACAGGACTTCAATCTCCCTGTTCCCCCATGTAGGGTGGCAAACCGGCTTTGCTGGTCTGGCTAACCTCCCTGCCTTTCCTTCTCTACCATTTCTTCTCATGAGTTTAACAAATTCTGCTTCCTTCAAGCGTCTAACATTCAGACGATTATATATTGCCTGAAATTGAGTTCACTAAATGAATATTGTGTGCAGGTTCATTGTGATCATTGATCTAAATTGTTCTGGTTGGCTAAAAAGGCAATACTCCTCACTTGTTATCAAACAGGACAGACTATCTAATGACCATAGGGGAAAAAAGTGGAAACGCTAAGACAGAACATCAATCCTGAACCACATGCCATCAAAATAAAGCAGGCAAGCCTCTGCGATAATGTCCGGCAACAAGGATCTCAGAAACTACTGATAGCTACATAATGTAATGGTTTCCCAACATGACGTAAAGGCAGAAGAATCGCATTGCACCTAACCTGCTTCATTGTGATAACGATGAGGCCACAACATTATTGGCCTCTCTATGCTTATAACAATTGACCTTGCAAATCATGTGACAACATTCAATACGACATCATGAACCTTGCATCCTACCGTGCGGTCTAAGTGCCAACAAGGTGGCTTTAGTGACGTTGGTGCAAGCCAATAAACAACAATCATTTGAAGATTATTTTTGACATTATCGAATTGGTCCAATGCCTACATCTTCAAAAAAAAAAGGTTGTCTAGATTTCTTCATTCTTAGATAAATACAATGCCTAGTTTTGCATTCCAGCAGCAATGTGATGTATAACCTTATTGTGTTTTGAGCAATAAATGAGGTAATCATACACTGCTTATACCACAGGTCACTTGTAAACCTGTAGCAAGGACGTAAAGAATTTACGATATCAGACAAAGCATTACTCTTTTAATTCGAGGATGTCATTGGAAGTTGTGGTACATTTATGTTTTAGAATGTTTGTAGACGTAAAAGCATTCAGCAAAGCTTTAACGCCAAAGTGGGGTGAGGTGCACACAATTCTCAAAAACCAGAACAATGCAATGATAGGTGAACATCGGGGGAACAAACAGTACCACAAAAATTGCACTCGAACGAGTTAACTACTGCTCAACCTAGCGCTTGCACAGCTAAGGTACGGCTATTCGGCCACTCATAGACAAAATGTATTAACCAGGCGTATTTGCACGCTTTGCGAATCGCACCTGCAGCGTGCTGTGTCAAGTTTACGCACACTTAATTAGGCTGAATATTATGGTAGTTCAATATTATACGTGCCCGGTGGATGCAAACACATTTGATCACACAGGAAAACACATCTGCCTTATAGTAGTCACACACATATAATGATCATGTAGCTGTTGAAAAGAGGACGCGTAACATATAGAACTTTCTTCGGATACTTCTTTGGCACAGAAAATGAGCAAGGCCTGGTAAATACCAAAGCGGACACCACGGTATTCTTCTCCATTTTTCTAAACTAAATACGCTAAGATCTAATTCAACACACATCACCAGCATCCTCAAACTCACGCGACAGACACACAGACGACGCTTACGGCTAACAGGCGCAGTCTGTGAACGGCGTACGGCAGCGTAGAAAAAATGTAGTGATTCATTGCGTGCAGAGCATCGTCCCTCCTCTATTTAAAGCGCCCGCCGAATAACAGCCGCACAGCGCACATTGCTGTAAAATCACCCTCCTCCCCATATAAAAACGTTCTTTCGTGCGCAACGTCACTGAGCTTAGACTTGAGCCTAATGAAATCAGACACGCCAACAGGCTTGCTACGTTAATAAAAACTTATTTATTATCTACTAGCTAGAAAAACCTTAGTTCACTACGTTTTCATACTATAGTGCTCATGGTGTTGACCGCGGGAGGAGCCGACGACTAGAGCGAAAGCACAGCCACCTGGATCGGGCGCGCCGTGGCCTTGGCAAGAGAAGCAAAGAACAAAGCGTCGAGAGCAGCAACATCCACCTACCTTTTTAGTCTGGCGGGCGCTCGACGATACAAAGCAGCCGGTCCTCTCTTGAGTATAGTGCGTCTTCGTAACAAGCAGCACCGACAGAACACGTAAGACAGTGCAAGTCTTACGTGTTCAACAAGACAGTGCAACAAAAATCAACTTCAAACGCTCCGCACACGGCTGTTGTGGCCTCTAGAAAGATTCCAGCATTTCTGTCCTTTCAATGCAACAGATTTGCATTTGCGCACATAATATTTTATATCATAAGTAAATGAATTCGTACTGCTTAAAAATATAGTGAAAAAATAGTGAAACTATAAGATACATACTGGCGTATGTATTGCATACAGTATTTCTTGACTTTGAAAAAAAATTGGATATGTCTAAGAGCGTGCAAAATTTGAAATGTTTGCTTGTTTGTGTATTTCTTATACCGATACCTTGTTAACATCTGTACATTGGCTGAGTGGTTCAGCTGGCTGTTAAAAACTTGGTTAAAATCGTTGTATTTAAATACAAATTACAGGCAGCAAGCAAAATTGGTCACAACAATATAAGCATACACCACTTGATTGGCAAACATTAATTTAGCTTTCTTCAGTGAAAGTTTCTTTTAGGAAAAGGTTGTAGTCAAGGCTCGTTTTAAATTGCTTTAAAGAAGATTTCTGTCAATAAAAGCAAGAAAATGTTTCTTTAATATTATATTATTAGAACGTCAGAGTCCATAGCACATCATTAAAATTAGGAACACGTGTCGATCTAGTACATTGTAAGGTTAACAAATATTTGCACACCACAAAAACTATTTTCTCTGCTGCGGCCTTATTGGTTTGTATTTCTTCTCATTAACGAATGTATGATTTATATATACTGTCATGGACAAAGTTTTGTTTGCAATGTTAGGTGCAAACGAGGCTCTATATGTGTAAGTAAAATTCCTGTTGTAGCTCTACAAGCTGCGTACTCCGCCATTGGCTAGTGAGCTTGTAGTGCATAGCATGGTCAGGGCCGGCCGTGAGGCGACGAGAAAGAAACAGCAGGAATGCCAGAACCTACGTAGAACTTACGTTCAGCCGGGCACTACCGCTATTTAGATATCTGCTACTGCAGTAGGGATAATAATGAGACCATGGTTTCTAACCAGGGGACCTCTAAAAGTTGTTGGTTATGCGCTATGACCACATTGCTCACAAAGTTTTGTCGGCGACTGTGCACCCTAATGGTTGCTCATCGGTACCCTTTAGTTGTTGCACCCTTTTGATGTCTGCACCCTTTCAGTTCTGCTTGTAGGGTGCAGAGGTGCGGTAGGGTGCTCGAAGGGTGTGCTTAGGGTGTTTGGACCCTTTTTCCACCCTTACGGGTCAGAATTGGTTTAGGGTGTAGGGTAAGTCACGTGAAAAAGATTGGACATCTTTTAAAAAGGCTAAGCGTGATTCAAGGCTGAAAAGAGGATTCTTACCCATGAACATCGCGGGATGGAGTGGCATTTGCTCTCGGTAAGGTAATGGGAAATGTTTTTTTTTTTTGATAGAATGAAGTTCACTGCATTGTATCAATATATGAAGGACAGTAAGGGGTTCACCACAGTTGTCGCACATAGGTGGGTCACCACCGGACAGAAGATGTGCATGTGTACTGTGTTTGCGTCCTATTTGTAGCCTGGTAAGTGTCACTTGGGAACGATGTGACTTGACCGCTGGCCAGCGATTTACTGAACACTCAAAATTTTCATTTCGCTACTTGCACTGCAATTCAGTGCAGCTTGAATGCAAGTTTTCGTTTGCAAACCTGAACTTCGACTCGTGCAATGCGAAATGTGTATGTACTGTCTCCAGTATGAAAAGGTAGGTACACTCGTAATGAAAATAATTTTACATATTATGTGAGTCGCAAGTAAAATTTTCTCTTGTCCCATACTTTTTTGGGTTGGTGGTTTCCCACTCAACAATCCAAGACGTTTTCCTTGCTTCGCTCTATTTTGTCAGCCGAGCGTAGGCATCTTTGTTCGTGCCGAGGGCAATATGAAGCACATCCGTGTCCTCGGTGGAGGCTGCAGCATCTAACTCTGACGTGAAAGTTTCCTGGCCGCACGCCATAACTAGACAGTCTGTAGCGTTGCGTGTGTTCATCTGGCAAGAATTGAACATGAGCAACGAAGGCTCAGATCAAGAGTGGCAAGATACACTGTGAACAAGAGGCCGCAACAGTTGTGAACATTGTAAGGGGTGCAGCCTGGCAGCAGGACAGCCGTCCGCCAGTCCGAGTTTCCTCCTCACATTCTTTCCTTTTCTTCCTCGCATGTGTGATCCTTTGGGGAAACCAAATTAGGCTGCAGGGGCAAATGCGAGTCCAAAACATACATGCTGTGCTGCCCTCTGAAAATTCAATTTTATTTTGAAGAGACATGAGGTCCACATTCAGCGATGCATTTCTTTCAGCACACACTGATGCGAGTAAGTGCAGCATTCAAATTCACATGTTTTTAGCAACTAGTGCCCCAAACGAAAATATCATCCCTGTAACATAGTTCACCAGAACAAGGTTTCTGAATTTGCGCTATTTTTTAGACTCTGGAAGGGCAGATGCGGGCCTGAAACATGCATTGGAAACAAAACAACTCTTGTGGTGTGAAGTAAACATAGTTAAGTCGCTTTCGCACACTGAAAGTTCAACTACATGGTGAAGAGGCATGAGGTCCACATTCACCAATGCGTTTTTTCCACACCAACACACACACACACACGTGCACACTAATGCAAGTAAGCACAGCATGGTAACTCACAAGATGTTTTTCGTCGCTGCGGCCCCAAGCCACAATATCAACAAATACAATTGATCACTGTTCTTCTTTCACATTTTATTTGGCTTGACAGCCTCATAGTTAAGTTCGTTGTTAGGCTGCTTTCATATCGTGATGCTATGTCTTTGTATATATGCCTGCCATGCACGTACGGCAAAATGTTTACAGTGTCTTGAATCGTAACCGACGTGCCAGCCATCTGCTTACCCAGCACGAACATCTTCAAGTTCAAAGCACCTGTGCTGTTAGCACCAGAACACTACTACTGTGAAAAAAAAAAAAAAAAAACTGCTTTTTCATAAGTGTCCTCACTCAAGAGCGAGTCAAGGAAACATGAAGTAAAACATACTCCGTCTGCATCGTGAAGTTTATGTAGAGCAAAGTGCTTCCCGGGCATTTTGATTTTCGTCCCCACAGCGTCAGTCGCAGCTGCAAATACCACTGCCAATTGAAGGTTCATCAAAATCGGTCACTTCTGCAACCTCCCCATGTGCCTTTTTTACTCATTCCTCTTGGGAGTGGGCTGCTTGTTCTGGTCAGCTGGAAGATTTGTCACAATTGTGGGGACTGCGTCTAAGCGAAGGTGTTGCTCATGGAAAGCAAACTTCCTGACCATTTACGTGGTGTAGGTAATCCCTGAGAGTAAAATTCTGCTCAAAATGAAGGTCGCATAGTGTACAGTTTATTGTTATGGCTTGTCGACTCGATGCAGATTTCTTCCCATGTGGATCGTCGTTGCTGATCTGCAGACGTTTTGAACATTGAAAGCTTGTTCAATCTGTTTTTGTGCACCATGTGAGACGTTGCTGGGCACTCACTGCTGCATGTGGCCACGTTCACATGAGTACACACATGAAACACAACTGTACAGAACAAAAAGCCACCAAGCACACCACTGAAATAAGATGGTCAGGCACCGAAATGAGACAGTGTGCATGAACTGGCAACTTTCAAGAGTGGCTGACAACAGCGCCACCGCTTCGGGTGCCATCCACTCCAACACCCGAAGCAAGGTGGTGCCCCCTCCGCTCATTGCACTGAGTTGGTCTAGTACATTGTAACAAAAGTCTAGAAACATTTCCAAGCTTGCTGCCTCATGAAGTTTATAGCCAGGAAGTTTTTCGTTTTTTTGGGCCTTGGTCGTGCTATCGGAAAACACAGACGTAAATTGTGGAGCTGTAGAACTGCGCAGGTGGGTGAGCGAACAAAAGAAGACTGGTACGACAGCTGAAATGGTTGGGTAGCTATCAGCTCCAGCCACAGTTGTCACTTCATTAAACAGTTTCAGAGCAGCCACGTAGTCATTAATATGTCTCCAGTCTGTCACCAAGACTCTCGTTGTACTAGTCTTTAGTGACAAGGTCAATGGTTATTGCCTCTCTCAGTTCTAGAAGCTTGTAAAACATTGTGATTCCTCTATTGCAACATGTTTTGATATCTACAACTTCAAGAGGTAGCTTAGCACATCTTCTGGTGTATAAGATGACGCACCTTGAATAAGATGTACCCCCCTCCCCCCACTTTTCGTAAGTTTTCATGCAGAATTGATATATAAGATGCACTGATGTATAGGCACAGCTGCATTAACTCACTATTCACGAAGAAACTCCGTAAGGTGTGGTTGAGCAAGAATTGTAAAACGCCTTACTTACGTTTCTGAGTGCTAGTCCGTAAAAGCACTTGTACTACACCGAACTTGTGAGAAAAAATAATGCATACCCACTTAAACGTACTGTATAACTGCAGAAAAAACATTTTATTTCTCCAAGCCCTCACGATCCTCATTTTCTGTCGTGCCTTGGAATAGTTGAGCAAGCTCTGGCGGCGGCGACTCGGAGACTATCTCTGCTTCTTCATAGGAATTGCTGCTGCTGCCGTCAACGATATCAGGGGCTGAGGATGCCTGCAGACCTGCCTTGCGGAACCCTGCAGTTGTGGTGGCCTATGACAATGCTTACCAGGCTTTGCACAACCACTTCGCGACTTTGCAAAATGAAGCCTGTCTCTTGCGTCGCAGTTGCAATATAGCTATGTTTGCCGTCGGACATTCACAACTTCCGCAGGTACCGCAAAAAAAAGAAAGCTTGGAACTGTAGTTCATCGAGATGTCCAACGGTTGAGGCGTTTTTGTCATCCTGCCTGTGATAACCGCAGCGGTGCAGTTTTTCGCCTTGATGCGTTGAAAGTCAGCTTTGTTATATGCGCCACCCACTTGCTATCCAAGTGCCAGAAGGTCCTTCTTCATTTGAAAGGAACTATCCTGTCGCCTCGAAAAGCAGTTTTCTAGCCACTTGCCCATCATATCTTCGTCCATACAGCCTTTCACGTGAAAGTTCATTTCTTTGACGACACCAGGTGGGAGGGACTCTTTTGACATAGTCTTCCGCTTGAATGTAAACATTTGACAGAAGTCTGTCTGGTTGGGTATGGAAAACGCCGCTGCTATGTAGCCTCCGCTGTCACTCCTGAGGAAGGAACCAAGTCGGTTCCGAAACGTCGGGTTTCTTCGAAACTTTTAGTTGGAGTCTATATCATTCCAGTCTTCCGCTTTAATAATAATATTACCGCAACATGCGAGCACAACCGTGAAGTGCTCTTTTTCATGGCCAATAATTTTGATGGTGGCAGCCTTGTCACTTTTCAGTGCCACACTCCTTTTCATAGGAATGTCGAAAGCAAGTGGCATCTGGTCCATATGTATTACATGGCTGTTGCCGATGCCATCGTCTTTGGTAGCCTTTACGAAAGCCTGGAATCTTTCAAGCTTGTCGTTCAAGCGTTTGGGAGGCGAAGAACAGAAGGCAAAGAGGGACAATATGAGCGCTTGTCCTTGAAGTCTGCTGGCTAACTCTGGCACATGCTTGTGTGGGCCCTCATCTGCCAGTGTCTGTGCCGCGTAAATCTGAAGCATCAGGACGGCCCACCAACAAAATCTACGGCGCCCTTCTCCTTAGCTAGCGCCTGAAGTTCTATACGTAGTTGCACCGTCGACATCACCCTACCTTGGACACGCTGCTCCAGTACCACAAATGCAGACGTCCTTCAAGGATGGGCCATTGGGACTTCTCGCTGCGGTCAGCTTTCTTGTTGCTCTTCATGACCTGAAGCTTACCTGTTGACTGTCGCTGCGTGTCAGTCGTCGTCTCGGTGACATCGAAATGATCGCCCGGTTTTGTAAGACTCTTCATACTTTGCATTGCAGCTTTTTCGTTTATTCTACATACTGCAGGTGAAAATAAAAAAAGGACAGACCAACCGAAAGGATAGAGTTAAGTTTTCCTTCTCGTTCGTTGATCTCCTTGATGTGGATTGAAGTCCCGTCAAGGAGATGATCGGCATTGAAGCAGGAGGCAGGTTGGAGGTAATGAAAACTTGAAGGTATATTACAGCGAAATATTTACAGTCATATGTACATCTTGCCGAAGCACACTCATGATAACACAGACATCAACAGCGTCTTACTCTTCTACTTAACTTTGCTTAAGTTAGGGCCTAGAACACTGTTACTACATACAACGTACTTAGTCTCACTGTTCGACCACCAAGTGATTACGGCCCAGACAAAAGTTGCATCGTACGGAGTCGTACTGATCTATCAGTTAAGTGATTGCAGCCTCGACTGAAGAGAAACGGATTCCATCCAGTCTTAAGTATCTTGCGGTAACAAAGAAAAAGGGGAGGTGGCCACTGCTGGTCCGCTTCAACATTCTTTCATCCAATCTGTTTCCACTCAGATTAAGTCACTCCCTACTGGGCTGACCTTACTCTCGACAGCAGCGCTTCTACAGTTTAAACAGGCGTTTTGGTACTCTTTCCCATCATGTCTCTCTCTCTCCACTTCCCACGCGCTCAGGAATTCTCTCGCTCGGGAGATATCGGTATTGTAGACCTGGTACATTCATGCCTTTTCCCACACCCAGCGAGCCGAGACGAACCTCCAAAGCCGGAAGTGGAATGATCGCGCGCGGAATGTTATTGCTCCCGCAGGTAGCAAGCGGCCTTTGGCTTTCTCCGCTTTCCTTGTGCTCGGGTTGTGCATCGCTGCGACTTCGAGCCGATCGCCAGGGCAGAGCGTGTCGCCTACTCCCACTGAGCTCGCGGCCAGCAGCGGAGGCAGGACGGGGTCGCTTAATCCCATTGTGCGTTTGCCCCCGGCAGCGGCGACTTGTCTCTAAACCACAAACATTCCAAGCCGGTTGGCAGAGCGGGTTCGTTTCACATTGTATGTTTGCCCCCGGCAGCGGAGAAGACGGACGTAGTTTGCATTCCAGAGGATAAGTGGTGTACAGTCACCTGGGCATACCGAGAGAGAGCCGAGAAAGAAGCTTTGTATAACGTAGCTTCTGGTGCTGTCCCATCCGCACGATCAACTTATGAGCAGCAAAACATAACAGATAGCTTCAAATGGCGACTAGTCCAACTCGCTGAATGACAGTGTGGCAGCCGAAGCCGAGCCAAACCTCTCGTGCACCTATCGCCATCTTGCAGCAATTTTGCCTACTCAGTACAGCTCTCTACAGTACAGCCTCTGAAACTTTCGTAGCTCCATGAGCTGAAAACTTGCACGACGACGTACTTTTTTTAAAATTGTTTCTTTAGTACTTTTGTTTTTGTTTGAGAACATGTTTCTGCGCATTGAATCTTCGGTATTATAATCATGATGTGCATGATTTGCAACAGACTTCGCTAGTTAAAAAATAAAAAGTAATCAGTATCAACACTACTTTCTCTCAAAAGAACTCCAAAGAGAAACGGTATGCATAAAACGCACCTCCAAAAATGTTGGAAAAAAATAAAAAGCTTGTTGTATACACCAGTAAATACAGTATTTAGTTTTTTGTGGCAACTGTTTACCCTTTCATGTAGCTCCTTGCTCTCTTTATAATGCTCGACAATGCTTCTTGCCTTTTTGAAAAGTGCAAAGAAGCCCGGGGTCATTTGTGCAGCATCGCTGATAACCAGGTGCAACGTCTGTGTGAAACAGGTTCTTTTAACCCATGAAAGAGCACTAGTCAAAGCATTGATGTTCTGTGCATTATCCGTCATGGCATAAATAGGCAATGCATTCACTGGGATTTTCCATTCAGCCACAAGCTCTTCGAAAAGGGAATTGATACCACGGGCTGTCTGCTTTCCTTAAAAGTATCTGGTGCTCAGGTTTTACTGGTTCAGCTTGAAGTGGTGGTTCGGAAAGTGGCATGTTAGGCTGACGTAACCCTTGTTCACTCACAATGGCCAAATGTTGGAAGGACAAGAACAACAAAAGAGAAGGCAGGGAGGTTAACTAGGCACATGCCCGTTTTACTACCTTGTGCTGGGTGAATGGGAAGGGTAGTATAAATATGAGAGAGGAAAGAGACGAAAAATTGTCAAAGTGCTTAGTAACGAACAGTAACGAAGAGAACTTTTGTTTCGTTATATAAGAACACTTTCTAATTTCTAAGTTAATTTTAAAATGCACAGCATCTGCCATTACTAAAACAAACATCATATACTTAGAAATTTTGGCGCAACCTCGACTCACGCAGACACTCACACAAGCACACACACTTACACCAGAGCAACACACACGACACGCAGCGCTCACTACCAACTGTTTATTGCTCCTATCTGACCTTCTTAAATACGTACATCGAAATGCGCAAAGGCACAAACTAACAGAACTGCGCCAGTAGAAAACCAACATGGCGTCACCACACCACTAGGAACAAGTAAAAAGTAAAAAAAGTAAAAAAAGTAAAAAAAAAAAGAAAAAAAGAAAAAAAAAGAAAAAAAAAAGGGGGGGGGGTTAACACGAAAAGGAGATATAATCGCTAAACCCTCGCATCAAGGAAAGATATTTCTTGTTGATGCAACACCAAAGATGGCTCGCTGACACATATATCTTTATTCTTTTCTATATAATATGCTTCTAACAGCAAACGTGCTGATAAATTTGAGCTTCTCCCAAGAATCCTTGTATCCGAAAATCGTGGTTCACACCCACATGCGGCAATATGCGACACAAGATGTGCGTACTTATCCTCGTTTTTCTTAACCTTTAGCGCATGCTCCCTAAGCCGGTCATTGAGGCATCGCTCGGTAATGCCAATGTACACGTTACCGCAGGAAAAAGGAATGGAGTATACAACTCCCATGGAACATTTTACGAAGGCATTCTCATGTTTTTTCACGCAACCGCGTCTCTTGCCATTGCAAATACGCGGACATAACTTGGCGAGCTTTTCTGGCGCAGAAAAGACCACAGCCACACCATGCCTTGCAGCAACCTTCTTAATATTATGGGAGAGCTTGTGCACGTAAGGCACGACTTGAAGCTTGGAACCCGAAGGATCCCAAGTAGCTCTATCCCTTTGTGTTCCACGTTTCATCTTCTGCAGTAGTGACTCGGCGACCGCGTTTAGGACCGACGAAGGGAAGCCCGCCGCCGTCAATCGGCTGATCTGTTCATAAAAACTAGTACGCATGTGGTGTGGACACGACTTAATCAACGAGGATTCTAGACATAGCGAAGCAATACCTCTTTTAACTAATTTCGAGTGTGCAGAATCATACGGCAACAGCCCCTTCTTCACTCTAGGCCGGTACACCCAACAAAAGTGTTCACTACCCCACAGTAGCTTGAGGTCTAAAAACTGGAGACAAGCCTCTGTGGGTACCTCGGTAGTGAACCTAAGTCCGCGTCCATGATCTTTAAAAACACTAAGCACATGTTCACAATAAGAACGCTGCACTTCATATGATACCTCATCCGCACGCACACTCACTGAAGTACAGGCGTCTACTTGAAAATCTAAAAAGTAATTGGGGGGTGTATATGGCCCCCGCTTGTCTAAAAGAATTAAAAAATCGTCAACATATCTAAAAATCTTCAAAACCTTATTCCCCCTTAAAAATTTATCCAACGTCCTATCTACATCTGCTAAAAAAATATCAGTAAGAACAGGGGCGACACAAGAACCTATACAGATGCCTTGTCGTTGTAGATAGGGCTTGTCGTTAAAAGTAATAAAAGTAACGTTAAGATAAAATTCTAAAAGTGCTAAAAAGTTTTCAACGGATACGCCCGCATTATTCATAAAAGAAACGTCACCATTATCTTCTATGCACTGTCGGACCGAAGTCAAAAGCTTATCATGAGGTACCGAATAAAACAGGTCTTCAACATCTACTGAGAAAGCAAAGGAAATCTGCTGGTTATTCCGTATGAAATCTGCGACATCACTAGAGCTTTTAGTGCGAAACGGGTCACTAACACTGAGTGGCTTAGTTTGCTTAACAGGAATTTGCTAACGTTGCCCTGCCATGAACCATTTTCACTAACAATGGTTCTGAAGGGAATGCCCACTTTGTGGGTTTTAGCGGAAAAAAAAGACGTTCAAGTTAGTGCTTTTGCTACTAGCTAAGGTTCCAGCCAGCGTAGGAAGTCCTACTTCCCTACAGAACGCGGTGAATTTAGATTTAACGCGTACAGCACTTTTTTAACAGGTAAAAAGTTCTTGTCAATGGCGCTAATCGCTTCTCATTGTAAACACCCTGTGGCAAAACAACGAAACCACCCTCCTTGTCGGCTTGTACTAACATCAAATTCTGCTTCTTGAAAAAAGACACCACACTACTCAGTCTTCTGCTACCGCTATTGTCCGGAAGTTGGCTTGCACACCTCGTGAGGCAGTCCATACCGTCCAGCAGGCATCTTTCTCGGTCCTGGTTGGCCTTAGATGACAGGTCCCTGTTCAGGCCTACCAGGTCATGGGCGGAAACACTTGGTGTGCTTGCATACTTTGGTCCTTTTCGCAGAAGCTTTTCAATGTCTTCAGGTAGCACTGCACCCCCGAGAACAACGAGGTCCTGATAATTATCTCTTCTCCGTTTACCTTGAAGCCTCAGAAGGGGGGTCAACACGCTCCTCCACCTAGATTCAGTTGTCTGAGCTATACGACGCTTGACTATCCCGAGTTTATAAGCCGCAAGTTGTTCAGGGTATTCGCATTGAAGAATCACACGAAGCCAATCATAGAGCAGCCTTACTTGGCGCCACAATTCCGCTCTAAGAATTTTGAGCACTCTTTTCACGTGTCCCCAAGAAGGTCTCACACACCCAAACAAGGCACTTACTTCTTCTGGTGTGATGTAGTGACGTTTCTTTTATGGTGACGTTTCTTTAATGGTGACGTTTCTTTTATGAATAATGCGGGCGTATCCGTTGAAAACTTTTTAGCACTTTTAGAATTTTATCTTAACGTTACTTTTATTACTTTTAACGACAAGCCCTATCTACAACGACAAGGCATCTGTATAGGTTCTTGTGTCGCCCCTGTTCTTACTGATATTTTTTTAGCAGATGTAGATAGGACGTTGGATAAATTTTAAGGGGGAATAAGGTTTTGAAGATTTTTAGATATGTTGACGATTTTTTAATTCTTTTAGACAAGCGGGGGCCATATACACCCCCAATTACTTTTAGATTTTCAAGTAGACGCCTGTACTTCAGTGAGTGTGCGTGCGGATGAGGTATCATATGAAGTGCAGCGTTCTTATTGTGAACATGTGCTTAGTGTTTTTAAAGATCATGGACGCGGACTTAGGTTCACTACCGAGGTACCCACAGAGGCTTGTCTCCAGTTTTTAGACCTCAAGCTACTGTGGGGTAGTGAACACTTTTGTTGGGTGTACCGGCCTAGAGTGAAGAAGGGGCTGTTGCCGTATGATTCTGCACACTCGAAATTAGTTAAAAGAGGTATTGCTTCGCTATGTCTAGAATCCTCGTTGATTAAGTCGTGTCCACACCACATGCGTACTAGTTTTTATGAACAGATCAGCCGATTGACGGCGGCGGGCTTCCCTTCGTCGGTCCTAAACGCGGTCGCCGAGTCACTACTGCAGAAGATGAAACGTGGAACACAAAGGGATAGAGCTACTTGGGATCCTTCGGGTTCCAAGCTTCAAGTCGTGCCTTACGTGCACAAGCTCTCCCATAATATTAAGAAGGTTGCTGCAAGGCATGGTGTGGCTGTGGTCTTTTCTGCGCCAGAAAAGCTCGCCAAGTTATGTCCGCGTATTTGCAATGGCAAGAGACGCGGTTGCGTGAAAAAACATGAGAATGCCTTCGTAAAATGTTCCATGGGAGTTGTATACTCCATTCCTTTTTCCTGCGGTAACGTGTACATTGGCATTACCGAGCGATGCCTCAATGACCGGCTTAGGGAGCATGCGCTAAAGGTTAAGAAAAACGAGGATAAGTACGCACATCTTGTGTCGCATATTGCCGCATGTGGGTGTGAACCACGATTTTCGGATACAAGGATTCTTGGGAGAAGCTCAAATTTATCAGCACGTTTGCTGTTAGAAGCATATTATATAGAAAAGAATAAAGATATATGTGTCAGCGAGCCATCTTTGGTGTTGCATCAACAAGAAATATCTTTCCTTGATGCGAGGGTTTAGCGATTATATCTCCTTTTCGTGTTAACCCCCCCTTCTTTTTTTCTTTTTTTCTTTTTCTTTTTTTTACTTTTTTTACTTTTTTTACTTTTTACTTGTTCCTAGTGGTGTGGTGACGCCATGTTGGTTTTCTACTGGCGCAGTTCTGTTAGTTTGTGCCTTTGCGCATTTCGATGTACGTATTTAAGAAGGTCAGATAGGAGCAATAAACAGTTGGTAGTGAGCGCTGCGTGTCGTGTGTGTTGCTCTGGTGTAAGTGTGTGTGCTTGTGTGAGTGTCTGCGTGAGTCGAGGTTGCGCCAAAATTTCTAAGTATATGATGTATAACCAACTAGCCCAACAACAAGTTTTATTAAGCTATATTTCTAGTGCAATGGGCCCCTCTTTTTATGCTCCTAATGTGTCTGCGAAGATTGACCTTCTTATGGGCTACATCAGTGAAGCCACATGCAGAGCAAGGGTTTCCGCCTTCTGCATCCGGAAAGCCATCACACCAGAAGAAGTAAGTGCCTTGTTTGGGTGTGTGAGACCTTCTTGGGGACACGTGAAAAGAGTGCTCAAAATTCTTAGAGCGGAATTGTGGCGCCAAGTAAGGCTGCTCTATGATTGGCTTCGTGTGATTCTTCAATGCGAATACCCTGAACAACTTGCGGCTTATAAACTCGGGATAGTCAAGCGTCGTATAGCTCAGACAACTGAATCTAGGTGGAGGAGCGTGTTTGACCCCCCTTCTGAGGCTTCAAGGTAAACGGAGAAGAGATAATTATCAGGACCTCGTTGTTCTCGGGGGTGCAGTGCTACCTGAAGACATTGAAAAGCTTCTGCGAAAAGGACCAAAGTATGCAAGCACACCAAGTGTTCCGCCCATGACCTGGTAGGCCTGAACAGGGACCTGTCATCTAAGGCCAACCAGGACCGAGAAAGATGCCTGCTGGACGGTATGGACTGCCTCACGAGGTGTGCAAGCCAACTTCCGGACAATAGCGGTAGCAGAAGACTGAGTAGTGTGGTGTCTTTTTCAAGAAGCAGAATTTGATGTTAGTACAAGCCGACAAGGAGGGTGGTTTCGTTGTTTTGCCACAGGGTGTTTACAATGAGAAAGCGATTAGCGCCATTGACAAGAACTTTTTACCTGTTAAAAAAAGTGCTGTACGCGTTAAATCTAAATTCACCGCGTTCTGTAGGGAAGTAGGACTTCCTACGCTGGCTGGAACCTTAGCTAGTAGCAAAAGCACTAACTTGAACGTCTTTTTTTCCGCTAAAACCCACAAAGTGGGCATTCCCTTCAGAACCATTGTTAGTGAAAATGGTTCATGGCAGGGCAACGTTAGCAAATTCCTGTTAAGCAAACTAAAGCCACTCAGTGTTAGTGACCCGTTTCGCACTAAAAGCTCTAGTGATGTCGCAGATTTCATACGGAATAACCAGCAGATTTCCTTTGCTTTCTCAGTAGATGTTGAAGACCTGTTTTATTCGGTACCTCATGATAAGCTTTGACTTCGGTCCGACAGTGCATAGAAGATAATGGTGACGTTTCTTTTATGAATAATGCGGGCGTATCCGTTGAAAACTTTTTAGCACTTTTAGAATTTTATCTAACGTTACTTTATTACTTTTAACGACAAGCCCTATCTACAACGACAAGGCATCTGTATAGGTTCTTGTGTCGCCCCTGTTCTTACTGATATTTTTTTAGCAGATGTAGATAGGACGTTGGATAAATTTTTAAGGGGGAATAAGGTTTGAAGATTTTTAGATATGTTGACGATTTTTTAATTCTTTTAGACAAGCGGGGGGCCATATACACCCCCCAATTACTTTTTAGATTTCAAGTAGACGCCTGTACTTCAGTGAGTGTGCGTGCGGATGAGGTATCATATGAAGTGCAGCGTTCTTATTGTGAACATGTGCTTAGTGTTTTTAAAGATCATGGACGCGGACTTAGGTTCACTACCGAGGTACCCACAGAGGCTTGTCTCCAGTTTTTAGACCTCAAGCTACTGTGGGGTAGTGAACACTTTTGTTGGGTGTACCGGCCTAGAGTGAAGAAGGGGCTGTTGCCGTATGATTCTGCACACTCGAAATTAGTTAAAAGAGGTATTGCTTCGCTATGTCTAGAATCCTCGTTGATTAAGTCGTGTCCACACCACATGCGTACTAGTTTTTATGAACAGATCAGCCGATTGACGGCGGCGGGCTTCCCTTCGTCGGTCCTAAACGCGGTCGCCGAGTCACTACTGCAGAAGATGAAACGTGGAACACAAAGGGATAGAGCTACTTGGGATCCTTCGGGTTCCAAGCTTCAAGTCGTGCCTTACGTGCACAAGCTCTCCCATAATATTAAGAAGGTTGCTGCAAGGCATGGTGTGGCTGTGGTCTTTTCTGCGCCAGAAAAGCTCGCCAAGTTATGTCCGCGTATTTGCAATGGCAAGAGACGCGGTTGCGTGAAAAAACATGAGAATGCCTTCGTAAAATGTTCCATGGGAGTTGTATACTCCATTCCTTTTTCCTGCGGTAACGTGTACATTGGCATTACCGAGCGATGCCTCAATGACCGGCTTAGGGAGCATGCGCTAAAGGTTAAGAAAAACGAGGATAAGTACGCACATCTTGTGTCGCATATTGCCGCATGTGGGTGTGAACCACGATTTTCGGATACAAGGATTCTTGGGAGAAGCTCAAATTTATCAGCACGTTTGCTGTTAGAAGCATATTATATAGAAAAGAATAAAGATATATGTGTCAGCGAGCCATCTTTGGTGTTGCATCAACAAGAAATATCTTTCCTTGATGCGAGGGTTTAGCGATTATATCTCCTTTTCGTGTTAACCCCCCCCTTCTTTTTTTTCTTTTTTTTCTTTTTCTTTTTTTTTACTTTTTTTACTTTTTTTACTTTTTACTTGTTCCTAGTGGTGTGGTGACGCCATGTTGGTTTTCTACTGGCGCAGTTCTGTTAGTTTGTGCCTTTGCGCATTTCGATGTACGTATTTAAGAAGGTCAGATAGGAGCAATAAACAGTTGGTAGTGAGCGCTGCGTGTCGTGTGTGTTGCTCTGGTGTAAGTGTGTGTGCTTGTGTGAGTGTCTGCGTGAGTCGAGGTTGCGCCAAAATTTCTAAGTATATGATGTATAACCAACTAGCCCAACAACAAGTTTTATTAAAACAAACATGTCGATGCTATTTTGACGGCTTGGCCAGGCCGGCCCTATTTAAGAGGGGTCCGACCAAAAAATCGCTCCCACCACTGCAATCAGAGTGAAAATTTCCAACATGTTGGAAGTTTGCCGTGAACCGCAGCGGCGGGAGCGAACTGGACTTTTGTTCGCTGCGAGTGAATTCGCGAACTGAAAATCGCTACTTTTTGTGTCATGTGAAATGGCCTTTCACAGTTGCCTGTCGAACAGCTTCTTCGGTATTCCAAATTTTAATCACAGTGATGAATGGAATGTTCATCTGGTGCGAATTAATGGTGTGAAGTATGTTCAATTTTCCTTCTATTTTGATTACTCTGTGCTTTTGTACGAG
The DNA here is from genome assembly GCF_013339725.1 of Rhipicephalus microplus. Lineage (NCBI taxonomy): Eukaryota > Metazoa > Arthropoda > Arachnida > Ixodida > Ixodidae > Rhipicephalus > Rhipicephalus microplus. The sequence continues at coordinate 105,528,516 of NC_051165.1, forward strand.
CTTTGACATGATGGAAGTACAAAACAGCGCAAGCACTTGTAGACGATGTGTCAAAAACGATGCACCCACTGCTCTTGGGTACAATGCCACGCGGTGCCAAAGGAACAAGGATAAAACAAAATTTATTCAGCTAAAATTAATATGAAGTTTTTCAGTAACAGTATTTTTATGAAGAATGAAAATAAAGCACCACATATCATTAAGTGTAAAAGCTTTTTCACCCTTTGATGCAGTTGAGGTTACGCAGAAAATGTCAAACGCAATTTCTTTCAATCTTCAAACAGTTTTTACTTTTTATTAGTCCACATAACACCTTGGTCCACATAACAGCTAGAGTTCCATAAAGATGGTTAACATAACAGCTCGAGTTCCATAAAGATGGTTACCTTGGTACAAAAAGTGAAGTGATAACAATGTATAACAATTAAATTAGGGAGCCAACATTTATTTTTGAAACTTCGTTGAAGGTGTTGAATATGGGAGCTCAGTTTTCGAGCTCTAGCAGAACTCTCATTTGTCAAAAATAATTTTTTTGAGATAAGTTGAATCGTCAAATAACGCATTGGCTTTCTAAAAACAAAGGATGCATTAGCAATCTAGTACAAGTTACTGCAATCGGAGTGCCTTCAGTTTCAGTTTGGCTGCTTTGGCTTCAGACTGTATGTTATATTCTCACGTAATGTTGGCTGCGGCACTAAATATGTGTCACTACATGCGGTGAAAAGCAATCGCCGTGCAAACGTCAAAGTTTTCATTGCACGCAAGGAACAGGGTTATCATTGACGCAAGCAATTCATTCTGCTTTTCACTGGCATGAAATTAGGCTGCATATTCTTGACTTGTTAGTTTCTAAGGAATGATATTCACTATCATATCGGCATCCACAACGGCAACTTGGGGAAAACTTTAGTCCACCTCTTGTAACACTTATTGTGAACTCGCCTGCCCCATTTGAAAGAGTCTTACTGCCAACAACTAGGTTCTCTTTATGGAATGCATATGTAAGCTTCTTGAGTTTAGCATGTTCACGATTACCAGCCACATAAGTGGTAATTGGGAGTGTGTGCTGCTTTGCAGCAATGTCATCTTCTGTACCTACAATCTGAAATTTTTTAGAGCATCATGAAAACCATCATGAAAACCTTGTCACTTTCTGGCAGGTCTGGGAGCTTGTGAAGCTCTCGTATGGCCGCTCGAGGTATTTTGCAGCTCTCATATCCACTTCTAATGGCCTCATCTTCTACAAATCCAGCAAAACGTCTTTGCATAGAAACTTCTCATAAAGCCTACTGGCAGTTGCAATGACACCTTGATCCAGTTGATTGATTGATTTGTGGGGTTTAACGTCCCAAAACCACCATATGATTATGAGAGACGCCATAGTGGAGGGCTCCGGAAATTTTGACCACCCGGGGTTCTTTAACGTGCACCCAAATCTGAGCACACAGGCCTACAACATTTCCGCCTCCATCGGAAATACAGCCGTCGCAGCTGGGATTCGATCCCGCCACGTGCGGGTCAGCAGTCGAGTATCTTAGCCACTAGACCACCGCGGTGGGGCGCGAGTTTACTAAGGCGAGCGGACAGACCCCCTCACAATGCACTGCGCCAGGCGTTCTTACAAGGCTTTCGGAAGCTGCGCGCTCTTTGGTTTGTGCGTGATGTCGTCAGCAAACATGGCTGCGCCCTCGCGACGCTGCAGCATTCGTGTGTCGGGTGGGGGCTTAGCGGATGAAGACGCCGCGACGAAAGCGAGAACAAAGTTGACGCTCGCATGTGTACTGGCAAACCGCCTACGATGAATGGGAAGACTGTGCTATCAAGTAGTTGGTGCTACCAAGCTGCTACAGAAATGCTGTGCGCACGCCTGTGTCGATACGGCCGCAAGACTCGTCGCTCCATTTGCAATAATCGCTGTAAGCATCGAAGTCGGTGCAGATGTGCAGTGAAAAATGGATGATGACGGTTTGAAGAGTTCATGTGCGGACTATATAAGAATAATCGTAACTCGATCAGCATTTGTTGCAGCTCGAAGAGCCGTTTCGGAGCACTTGAGTGCCTACGTCAGGCACGTGACTCGATCGCTCAGCTTGCACTCACTCTGGCATATCTTAGGCTACTCGTAGTGAGTGCCACCGCTACTTACTATGATAGCGATGCCAAATGAGAAGCACGAATATCTGTAGCAGCTTCTCGACAGACCTGCAAACGAATGTCTTCGTAGTGTCACTCTATCAATATGCCAAGCAATTCCAATTCCGTTCACATGAGGAGCGAGAGGCCGCACTATTATTAGAAGAGAAAGACACGGGTGACAGCGTATTCTCTCTAGGCCAAATACACTTCGAAATCTACTGTATGTTGTGCATGTAAAAAAACCGCCTCAAGCCAGCGTTTTTTTTTTCGCTCACTTCATCGCGATACAGCATGAACACTGTCGTACTATAGACGCGCGCAAGCAAGTGGTTTGCGAGTAGGAAACTTCAGAAGCGAATTCAATATGAATCCAATAACAGTATAACCAAAAATAACGCTTAAGTTAACCGAATACTCTTCTGATAGTTTTCAAATAGAAAAGAAACCTTTTTTAAAAATAATCCTAGAACTCCAAAACAGCTTATTTGAAATAAATATTCACAAGCTGTCACCAAATAACACTACAATTATGAAAACTGTGATAAGCTTGTATACAGCAGCGACCAGAGCCTTCAAACTACTTTTAAACTGTATGTCAAAATGCCTCGGCAACTCCATTGTTTAAGTTAAAACTCTATTGCCAGCTTTTAAGTAGAATTTCAGCGTAAAATCTAAACAATTGTGAACTGAACACTATGCATTCAGCTAAAAATTTATTGGAACAGGCAAAATTATCACAACATATACCCTGGCACAGAGAGCATGTAAAAATCAAGTGTTTAAAGCTGTATCTGTAAGAATAATTTACGTGAACAAGAGACTTACTGGCATGTGTTTTCGTTAGTGAAGCTAATTGCAGTCATAGTCCCTAACTTCAATGATGAAAACCGGAAAGGATTACTGCGATGCAGTTCCACCACACTAAAAACAGAGTGAAAGTGCAATTCGCAGCGAAAATGCTTTATCTTGTAATGGTTATAGAATCAATAGTGCTGCCAATACTTGGGCTGCATTTATTGTGGTAGTTCAGGGATTACAAAAAGAAAATAAACCTTCACCTGATCCCATGTTTTGCTGCTTCAGGGTTGTCCTATCGGGGCTAATTATATTTTATATATTGGGTATTTCGTGTATGTGCAATTAAGTTTGACTAGTGAATGCTATTTGTTCTGTTATTTAAATATTTGCGCACCCCTAGTAGTGTTGTTGTTACCAATGACCCACCATATTTTTGTGTGAATGTGATTGGGCATCTGTAAACATCACCAGTGCTTTTTGTTTGTTGTGCTGTATCCCATCTCTCGTTGAACACACCCTCGCACATGCCTCAAGGTATGTAAATGCAAAAAAGAAAATGCACCTGGCTACAAGTGATGCCAATTCGTGACATGCAATGAAAGTAAAAACACAAGTGTATTTGGTGAAAGTTTGCTCTTAATCTTGCTGTCCATTAGCAAGAAGGATCAGTTTATTGCACATCTTTTTTACTCTTAGCTTACATCAGTTAACCAAGCACAAGCCTGTTCATAAGAACTTACTTGTTTATTATTGCATTATTTGTGCAATAATGATAAAAACACAAGGTCAGACAGCACAAATAACTCTGCTGAGATAGGAATAAAGTTAACTAAGCAAACTACAAAAAAAGTACATTTTAATATTCAGCACATGCCAGACAGAAAATGCAGTGAGTGCCAATACATTTCTTGCCGAAATCACGAGTGGGAACCTGAATAAATTATAGTTGTTAGTATCAATAAAATGTATTTTTTGAATAGCTTTGGAAGCATTCATTTTCTGGCTCAAGTTGAGTCAAATGCTTACATATCTGAGTGCTTTGTTGCAAAACAATAATAAAAACAAATGTAAAACCTCACATGAACATTTCAATGTTGTCCTGAAATAAAAAAAGAAAATGCCATATGTTAATTGTTTTTGCCAGAGAATTCTGGATATGAGAAGATTAATTAAGGCTGTCTCAAGAGGTGTTGAAAATGAAGAAATTACTTGCCACTGCAAACTACTTGGGGAATGTGAAATTCAAGTATACTGTTATTACAGGTATGTGAATTGCTTTATATTGACGCGTGTGTACTGGTGGACCAAAACGACTATAAGGGGATTTGGTGGACACCAGGTAGTGGAGCTCTGGCTGATTGAAGATAAAGAAGGCGATCTTGCTGTTCGGCTGCTGAGAGTCGCTGTGTCAACGTTTATCTGCCTTTGGTTCGCGCTGTACCGCGACACTGGTGGAGGTGCTGGGACGCAACCCTACCTAATGCACCATACTCCCACTGGGAGCCGTTCATCTAGCTCGGACGCATTGTCACCCATTGCAACTCCCATGCACCGGTTCAGTCGGCGGCTGATAGGCCTCGCTCCAGAGTTCACGCCTTCCACGAACCTCGCAAGTGCCGATTACCTCTCCAAATGGCCAACGCCAGTGTGCAACCAGCGCCCCAAGGCCCCCCGCCAACACAGCCTTCACAGGTAACCATCTTTCAACCACTGGTTCCCTACCACTTTAGTGGCGGCGCCCATGAAGACGTGGACAACTGGCTTGAGCACTACGAGCGTGTCACCAAGATTAATCTGTGGCCTGAACAAGAAAAGCTCTCACGCGCCTATTTCTACCTTGACGGCGGTGCGAAAATTTGGTATGAGAACAGAGAAGCCAGTCTGTTAACTTGGGGCGACTTCCGACAACAGCTTGTCGATACGTTCACCAATGTTGATCGATGCGACCGTGCGCAGCAGCTCTTGGAGCTACGGGTTCAAAAACCCAATGAAAGCGTTACTATGTTTGCTGAAGATATGACTCGTCTTTTTCGTCGAGCTGACCCGTACATGAGTGAAAATGGGAAGTTGAGCTACCTCATGCGCGGCATTAAGGAGCAACTTTTCGCTGGGCTACTACGCCACCCTCCAAGTACCGTAGTTGACTTCATCAAGGAGGCTATGGCTATCGAGCGGGCGCTCCATCAACGATGCAGGCAATATCATCGAATGTCTAGCAGCGCCCCAATCAATGCTGCTGCCATACCTGAGAATCAAAGCTCCCTGCGAGACCTCATTAGGGAGATAGTTCGCGAAGAACTGCAAAAGTTACGGAATCGAGTTGCTCAAACCCCCGTTGCGTCCGTCGCTGAACTGGTACGCGACGAAATCCGCCACACATTTTCTACCGCTGGTGCTGGTGACGAGCACCGTCCCCTGAGCTACGCCGATGCTCTGCGACGTTCACCATCTGCTACATCGCCGCCATATTACCCAATGCCGACGGCCCCTTGGTCACCGCGGCAAGAGCAGACCCTGAGCCGACCGCCAAGCCAACCGACGTACCGCCAGGCGTCCACAGCAGCACCATGGACATCGTCGCAAGAAGGGAGGCTCAGACGTCCACCGCTCCGAAGAACAGACGCATGGGGCACAATCGATCGACGTCCACTATGCTTTAACTGCGGAGGTGCAGGTCATATTGCCCGTCATTGCTGGCACCACAGTGATTCTTTCCGCCCTCTTCGAACATGGTCTGACGATCGACGTGCGATCGAAGATTACATACCACGCCGGGAGGACGCCTCTTTCCATGGAGCCCATTCTCGCTTTTACGAATACCGTACTTCTAACGAGGAGGCGATACCTACCCGCCAGCCAGGTTTGGGACGTCAATCCCGCTCTCCTTCTCCCGCTCATTCACCTTCGTCACACCGACGTACCTCCGCAGACCTTAACACAAGAAGGTCACACAGCCCGCGACGAGGAAACTGAGGGCGGCGACCTCTGGGGGTAAGGTTGCAGGCCATGAAGATGACGACCAAAAGCGCCATTACAGGACGTTGTAAATCCGACAAGACGTGAGAGCGAGACATTGTGACCGCTGACTTGAGCGTTTTTCTTGACGGCCAAAAAGTAACAGCCTTAGTCGACACCGGTGCCAACTTTTCTATCATCAGTCAGGACCTCGCCAACCGCCTCAAGAAAGTGAAGACACTGTGGACAGGCCCTCAAATAAGGACGGCAGGTGGTCAGCTATTGATGCCCTCTAGAAGATGCACAGCGAGAATCGGATAGGAGGTTCTTCTTTCGTTGCGTCGTTCGTCGTTCTCGCCGCATGCTGCAAGGATCTAATTATTGGTATGGACTTCTTACGAGAGTACGGCGCCGTCATCAATATCCCAGACAGTTTGATTACATTCCGCAACAGTTCGGGCGCGCCTGATTGTACACAGGCGCGACCAAACCAATTGCGTCCAACTGATGACGATGTCGTTCTCCCTCCTCGGTCATGCACGCTTGTTTCTGTGGCAGCCGCTGTCCAGTTTGACGGCGAAGGAGTAGCAGACCGAATAACCTCGCTCCTCTTCACACACGGCATTTCCGTCGCAAGAGGTATCGTCAGTGTCGCCGCTGGGCGCACAGACTTGCTTCTGACAAATTTTAGTGATGAGCGCTGGCGCCTTCCAAAAGGCATAGCCGTCGCTTACTTCGACGATATTACAGACGCAGAAGGCTGCTTGGCAGTAGTCGACGAGGCGCCAAAGCTTGATTCGACACTAGTTCTTGACGTTAGCACTACTTTGCCTAAGAACGAGCGAAAGAGGCTTCTTGAGCTACTGGCCGAATTCAAAGACTGCTTTTCGACAACATCAAGAGTTGGCCGCACGCCTCTAACCAAGCATCGGATAATTACCGAGGACATGGCGAGACCAATTCACCAAAACCCCTATCGCGTGGCTGCAAAGGAACGCGAAGTGATACAAGAGCAAGTCGACAAAATGCTAGAAGATGACGTCATTCAGCCCTCAAAAAGCCCCTGGGCGTCACCTGTAGTCCTCGTTGAAAAAAAGATGGCAGCCTGCGCTTCTGTGTAGATTACCGAAAACTCAATCAGGTGACAAAGAGAGATGTGTATCCACTTCCTGGTATAGATAACTCTCTCGACAGGCTTCGGCATGCTCGTTACTTTTCATCGATGGACTTAAGTAGTGGGTAATGGCAAATCGAGGTAGACCCAAGAGACCGCGAGAAGACTGCTTTTGTGACACCAAATGGCTTGTATGAATTTAAAGTCTTGCTCTTTGGTTTATGTTCAGCGCCTGCTACCTTTCAAAGACTTATGGATATCGTACTTTCTGGGTTGTAGTGGAAAACCTGCTTGGTCTACCTTGATGATGTCGTAGTTTTCGCCGCAACATTGACCAGCACCTTAAAAGACTTGAGGCAGTTTTACAAGCCATACGGTCTGCGAGCTTGACGTTGAAGCCTGAAAAGTGCCACTTTTGCTATGAAGAGCTACAATTTCTTGGCCACGTTGTCAGTCACGCAGGCGTTCGTCCTGATCCTGAAAAGATCGCAGCTGTTGCACAGTTCCCGGTGCCGACTGATAAGAAGGCTGTCCGACGATTCCTCGGACTATGTGCGTTTTATAGGCGATTCATCGTGGACTTCGCACACATCGCATCACCGTTGACCCGCCTCACGAGAGAAGACGTTGCTTTCCAATGGAGCAACGAAGAGGAAGCTGCTTTTAAGAACCTCCGCCAGCGACTACAGACGCCTCCAGTGCTTGCCCACTTTGATGAGAAAGCCCCAACGATGCTACACACTGATGCCAGCAATATTAGTTTGGGAGCTGTGCTTGTGCAGCTGCAAGAGGGCACAGAAAAAGTAATCGCCTATGCAAGCCGAACACTAACACGCGCCGAGACTAATTACTCCACGACTGAGAAGGAATGCCTCGTCGTGGTATGGGCGGTCACAAAATTTCGCCCGTATTTATACGGCCGCCCTTTCAAAGTCATTAGCGACCACCACTCACTGTGTTAGTTGACAAATCTTAAAGATCTTACCAGGAGATTAGCGTGTTGGAGTCTCAGGCTGCAGGAGTACGACATCACTGTCGTACACAAGTCAGGAAAGCGCCACATGGACGCCGACTGTCTATCCCGCTCACCCATTGAATCGGCAACTCTATCCGATGAGGAGGAAACAGAATTTCTCGGTGTGCTTGACTCAACCGCTATCGCACAGCAACAATGTGGCGACCCTGAGTTACTTGCCCTAATTAATTACCTGGAGGGAAGATTTCAGAAGGCACCAACTGTTTTCGTAAGAGCGCTGTCATCATTTTGCTTACGGAGCGGAGTACTATACAAAAGAAACTTCTCTTCGACAGGATCTGCGTATTTGCTCGTCATCCCAGCAGCCCTTCGCTTCGAAGTACTCGAAGCATGCCACAACGAGGTGACTTCAGGCCACTTAGGTTACACAAGAACGTTGGCCAGAGTACGGCAGCGCTACTTCTGGCCAAGACTGACCGTAGCCGTAAAACATCATGTTCGTACTTGCCTCGACTGCCAGCGACGGAAGTCACCGCCGACTAAACCAGCTGGCCTCCTGCAGCCCGTGCAGGCCCCAAGAACATCATTCGACCAGATTGGCATGGATATTTTGGGCCCACTTCCTACTTCTACTGCTGGGAACCGCTGGGTTATTGTCGCGACTGATTACCTTACCCGTTATGCTGAAACAAAGGCTATCCAGAGAGGTATAGCAGCGGAGGTGGCACAATTTTTCATCGAGAATGTTTTCCTGCGGCATGGTGCACCAAGCGTCGTAATCACAGACAGGGGAACCGCATTTACGGCAGCTCTTTTGGAACAAGTCCTCATGCTGAGTGGAACAACCCATCGTAAGACCACCGCCTACCACCCGCAAACGAATGGGCTTACAGAGCGTCTGAACAAAACAATTGAAGACATGCTCTCAAAGTATGTAGACGTCGAACACAAAAAGTGGGATGAAATCTTGCCATATATCACGTTTGCATACAACACTGCCAAGCAAGAAACAACCCAGATGACCCTGTTCAGCTTAATTCACGAAGGGGAAGTACGAACCATGTTAGATGCGATGCTAGCGCACGAATGCGACGACATTGAACCGGACGCCGAGATGTTTACAGAACGAGCGGAAGAAGCAAGGCAACTAGCACGCCTGCGAATCCAGCAACAACAAGAGTACGACGTGAGCCGCTACAATTCTCGCCGCAGAACAGTCGTTTACCAGACCGGCGACAGAGTATGGGTTTGGACGCCCATACGGAAACGAGGACTCTCTGAAAAGCTCCTAAGGAAATACTTTGGGCCATATCTAGTACTGCGACGACTGAGTGATGTTACTTACGAGGTCGTGCCCGACAGTTCATATAGTACGAGGCTTCGCCAGCACCATCCTGAACTAGTTCACGTTGTGCGCATGAAGCCTTATGAAAGGTAGTGACTGCGCAAGACACTTCTTAAAGAACAGACAAAAAAAAAAACTGCACTACTAGTTTAGCATCGGAGCGATGCTAAACGATGAGGAGAGGCAAATGACGCGTGTGTACTGGTGGACCAAAACGACGATAAGGGGATTTGGCGGACACCAGGTAGTGGAGCTCTGGCTGATTGAAGATAAAGAAGGCGATCTTGCTGTTCGGCTGTTGAGAGTCGCTGTGTCAATGTTTATCTGCCTTTGGTTCGCGCTGTACCGCGACAATATATTTCTCACAGCAATAAGACATGCAGCACAACACGACATATTCAGATGTTTTTTTGGCCTTTCGGGATAAAAATCTCTTTTTACTTGGGATAAATTTAGCAAATAATTGACAAGCTTGACAACTAAGTAAATGCGTATTGCCACGTGTGTTTTATTTCAATAAAGTCGGGTTTCACCCACAAAGACTCTAAGCAACACTTGGCGCAGCAGTTTTTCAGGAGCTCCGTGATAACTTGAGATCACAATGTTAAGTTTGTGGACAGGACACGAATAGTCTAGTGCTTACGCAGCCACCAGCAATAACCCCAGAATTTTCTATAGCACTTGTATAAAAGCAGATGCACTGTACTGCTTGTCAGAATATTGATGGCTGACACGCTGTTTACCGCTGTTAGGGCAGACTATGTATTGCTTGTAGTTTCGCTTTCCATACTTCAGGCAAAGTTTCGCTAAAACAAAAAGTTTGGTCTCAACCCCGCCGACTACTGCAGTCTTCAACGTAATGGCCACGTGAAAATATTAGTTTTTGTGTCTCTCCAAGAGGTGTTTACATCTATAAATCCAGAAAGTTGAAATTTCAATTTTTAGTAATGTGCAGATGTACAACTGCAAAATTCTGAAGTCTACTACTAACAGCTACCTTTTTTTGTTTTATTGTGAATTCATTTGGTCAAGCAGAGCAGTACACAAGTGCCACTGTTGATGGAGACTATGTGACAAAGCCAATTGATCCTTAAAACAGCTTGCATCTCAAGCTGTCTAGCATGGTGTATGAGTGAAGGATTCTAAACAAACTTCTGATTGAGGCAATTGTTGCAGATGATTGTGATCGCGCGACAACAAGCAGGAGAACGAAAGAAAGAAAAGTGGGAGGGCACGAGCGCTAGAAATAAACATGGATGTTCTTGGTGTAGGGCTCTGGTCTTGAATACACGACAGCAATGACGTGCTGGTCACAATGGCTTGCTTGTGGTCCCCCATTTTCTCAAATTAGCAATGGGATGTAAAGAGCTCTTATAATTGCTCAGCAGAAGTCTTTGGACACCATTATTTTTAAAGAACTGGTGCACAGCTAATGGTTTAAGAATTCACACAAATAAAACACAGTTCATTATCTTCTATTTGAGTCATAATGCTCTTTCACCTACCCCTGCTATTACTATCAAGAGCCACAGACATCTTTATTCCACTAGGTTCACATTCTTGGTAATACTCCTAGATGTCAACTAAAATACTATCTTCACATTTCACTTATAAGACAGAGGATAGCTCATGGTATCAGAACATCAATTAAAGAATGACTATGCTTCAACTTTGCTTAAGCTATACTACGCCATTATCCCCAGTCATATTACCTACTGGATCACGTCATGGGCAAACACCTATCTATCTCATATCCCCCCACTTCGTCTCCAAAACCAAGCCATTCACATCCTAACAAAAAAACTCTATTCACCAGTGTGTCCGCTTCTTCAGCAATATAGTGTACTAACAGTGTGTAATATATTCAAACATACATTAAGGATTCTTGTATTTAAGTGTTCTAACGCTTCCATAACAGCCAATGTCTTGCGAAAATTTCAATTGGTAAATGCTAAGCCCACCAGGTTTGCCTCTAAATAAAGTTTTTTAATGCCACATACACACACTAACTACGACAAACACACTACCATATTTGCTGCCATACATTTTCGGAATTCAATACCACTATGCACAAAACAATTGTCATTCAATACTTTTAAGTAGATTTGAGATGTCTGGTGTATCATTAATTGAAGTCCCTTTTGTTTAATATTCTAGCGCCATCTTTTTCATAGCCATGTATAAAAATTGAAGATTGTTTTATTACCATTTCAGCTGGAATTTACATTACAAGTTTGCCTTGTCTTCATTTCTATCATAATAATTTGCCACTTTTAGTGGTTTTTTTTTATAGTTATCAACATGTATATTTTTCACAGGAGCCTTGAGCCTTTAAGCCTTGTGCTATCGGACCTCCTTCTGTATATACTAACCCATATTCGTTCGGGTATTTTTTAACACATACCGTACTTACTCGATTCTACCACGCCCTCGATTGTAACGCGCACCCGATTTCCACCGCGAAAAAAAAAAAAAGTAAGGCATCGATTGCAACGCGCACCCTTTTTTCTCGCTGGCCCGCACGATCCCACCACTCGAAAAAACGACTCCTTTCGGGAGCGTCTTCCATTTAAATATGAGGTACGGGCGAAGCTTGTGCCCATCTGACGTGTAACAGAGCATTGCCGTCACTGTAGCTTTACCGTGGACCGATGTCAGCACGCGAACTTGCTTCGCCCCCTTTTTCTCGACCGTTGTGGTGCCAGACATGTCGAAGTAAAGAGGCGCCTGATCGGCATTCCCGATTTGCCCAAGCAGGTTAGTCCGTTGTTGCGCCGCAAGTTTAAGACGAACCTCTGAAAACTGTGAAGCTTTTCATCGTACTCCTCCGCAAAGCTTTTTGCATATGGCATGTTCCCCTTCGGAGGGAAAAGGCCTTTCCTCTTTATAAAGTTAGTTTAGCCAGCACCTGCTCCTTTAAAACTGGCTCCGCATTAGACCTTTTTCTAAGACCTAATTGCATAGCCCGCACTGGGAGCATTTCTGTCGTCACGGGCCGCTGTGCCGCTCGCTGCTCAAGCACATGCTCGCCGAGCAGCTCTTTAATTTGCGGAAACTGACACTGCTGTGGTCCACTGAAGCCTTTGCGTGAAGCTTTGCTGTCGACAATCGTCTGCTTTTGTTTCCGCCGGTCCCGCAAGCACGTTCGGGAACTCCGAACGACCGCGATGCGGCCCGATTTCCGTCCGTTTCTGCACGGCGCGATGACTTTTTCTTTTAAAAGCGGCATCGTGGTGCACTCGAGTTTTTGGAGTCGGCCCCTCCCACGCCGTCGATGCTAGTGCACTACTAGATGACGAACTCCTCAGCACACGTACGAAGTGCCGCACATGGGAAACACATAGGCAGAAATGGCCAACACGCCATGCCGACGCACGTAGGGGGCGGCCATTTCGGATTTGCCGATGGCAATAGATTGACCGTAATTTTTTGTTCGTACTCGATTGTAATGCGCATGTGATTTATGAACTCGCTTAACCGGAAAAAAGGTGCGCGTTAGATTCGAGTAATTACGGTAAACATTTTTGACCGACTGACCTACATAGCCATAACACAGCACATAAATTGACAGGTTAGACCGAATGGCTTACCCTATGGAATTTTAATAGTTTAAAATATCACCAGCAAAAAGCATTTCAATTCAAGGATTATGAACGTGTTACAAATTGAAGTTATTGCGCTGTGGAAAGTACACCCAGTCCTCGAAAAGTTCAGGTGGGTTCGACTTTAATTTCACCTCTGATGACAGACAGTACTGTTGTGTAACTGTGCTTGAAGATGACCTAAAAGACCAGATTTTGCTTGTTTTAGGTTAAGTGAAGGCGAAAACATCCAGCACTACAAAGTGTATTTGCGATTTTTTTTTATTCAAAGTGAATATGATGTCTCCATGGGAGCAGGTTTGCTCTGGCAATTCATGGATTCATTTTACATTTTGAAATGCTAGCAAAGGTTATGTTGCACAACAGTTTCTTGTCAAGCAGAATGAGAAATTATGTGTACTAAACACCTTTAGAAAAAGTCCACAAAGGTGGATGCTGTCTTTATTGCAGGACTTGTCCACACTGAGCCAAGAAGCAGTACGAGGCAGCATCCCAGCTCCAGTCACTGATCCGCATTGCTTCAGGGGCCAGCCTAGAAGTAGGAGAGGATAAAACAAAACGGTTTTAAATTTTGAGTTCAGCAACCTGCTGTCTAGCGACATTTATAGTTACTTTTTAGGACAGTTGCGTTCGAAGAAGTCTGCACTTTTAGGCGTGTCAAGATCACAGAGCAAGTCCCAGAGATGACATAGCATCGAGTACAAAACCGACAGCTGCACAAGTGGCTAAATCAAAGACTGAACGCAAGAAATGGAAGCAGAGAGAGGTTTGCATTGTTAAAAAAAATTATGTGACATAATCCCGTATTTAGTCTACTAGACTGCTTTACCATTCAAGCTGAATACACATGAATCACAATTGTGAATAAGAGCGATACTCTAATAGCAAGATGAAAGACTGCCAAGTAGTTTCTAACTTTGTGTGGGTGGTTGCCGCAGCTACACGTTTACAAAGTGAGAGTGAATTGCACGACAACAAAGGAAAGAAGCAACCAGCATCCTAAAGGCACCCAGAAGCTTCCACGAAAAAATGGTGGTGCAGTATCTGTATTGGGGATCCCACTAGCTGATGTGTAAAACAGTAAATGCTGTCAAGCTTTGAGAAGAAACTGAAGCTCTAAAACTGACACAAGCAGGATTGATTACAGTGCCATCCATATTAATTAAAAAATCTCTATCATAACTACTGTCATTTGGGTGGTCATGGCGGCATCCAGTGGACATACATGAAGCTAACCAAGCAGTTCACATGATCTGGCATAAAAGAAGAAACAACAAGATAATCATATCATGAGCGCCAGATTAATAAAGTAAAGTTTAGGCAGCTGACTCAACATATGGTACAATCACACCACTTTTCTGCACCGTTGGAGGTCACTCACTTGGACTTAGGAGAATTTTGTAAAAAAAATCCAAAGGTTATGGCTTGTAAAAGGTTGGTGGCAGCAAAAGTAGAAAAGGCCATACCAACAGTCTGATTTCCTTTCTGAACTGAAAGATGTGTAATAAAAAGTCGGTATTAGTGAGACAGGGAACCAGATTCACAGAGTCATCAACCCAATAAACGGGCAAACCAACAGCGAATTGCGCTCAGGTTTACTGCTCCATGTCATTCAGCACTTAATGGGCTAGTGAAGCCAGCTAATTTAGACATATTGTAATACTTAAGCATGTGTCCAGACTTCCCAGAAGAATGGAAGAGCTGCCTTTGAATGACTTAGCTCATCGCGCACAGCCCTAAAAAACATCTCTTGGGTGTACACTTACAGCCCTAAAAAACATCTCTTGGGTGCACACTTCTTATGCATTTTTACATACTACAGCCTCAATGAAGCTATTGCAGGAGTGGGAAAAAAAACAAGAACAAAAATAAACATTCATGAACGGACTTTTGACTGCTCCTGCAAAGCGACATATTTACGAGCCAACGTGGCTGTGAGTTGAAATGATGATCAGCCTGACAGGAGAGAGAACTAAAGAGGGTAAAGCTAAGTACTGAAAGACAGTGAAAAGGAACTTCGACAAAGAACAGAATACAGCTGTACCAAGAATTCAGGTTCGGGACTTGGCGCTAGCGATGAAAGAATTGCAAAACTCGGCAGCGAGCCACAGAGGGCCATTCTATTTTGTGAAAATGGCATGCCAGTAGGGACATTTAAAGATTGCCCGATGCGTTGGCCTCAATAGCTCCTTCGAATTGGCCTCCACAGCCAACATTCTAAAGGAGTACGACACCACTTTTCAAAGGTGAGTTTACCCACCATGCAAATTTTATGAATACAAAGATCACTCTGAGCAAGTGAGAAGCAAATAAAATCGTGATAAGATATATTATTTCTTATATTAAAGTCAGGTTTCCCGTGGCGCATCAGGCAATTCTAGGGACTTTATGCTGCAATCTGGCTAGTTGTGATGACATTATGTATCAAAATGGCCACTCAACGCCACAAAATCTATCAAAATGACTGCTTGTGGGTTGGCAATAGAGCCACATGCGTAGCAGCCGAGCGAGTTTCACGATTTCTCGCACAAGCACATAACGAGGAGCTCATATTGTGTTACGATGTCAGGGCACTGTAGATATGAAAACTGCTTTTAAAATGATACTGTTACTACTTTTTGCGGAGTGCACTCGCACTTTGCAGTACATTTTCTAGATCCTTGAAGGTTGGACCTTTCATTTCAAGCAAGAAAATAAAAAATTTTACAGTTAGTATCCCTTTATCATCCGGGGAGGTTAGAAAACAAGTGCTGTGAAAGGGAAGCAAGCTTAAGCAGTTGCAAAAGACAAATGATTTCTTGCATAGGCAGCTAGGAGGACTGAGGTATTAAATAAAGAAGTTAGAAATGATGACAAGAAGAGAATGTGTCTCTGTATTATGTGCAGTCTTTGTACATACCACCTGTTAGCAACTTGTTCGACAGGTGAAGGTTTGTCTGCATTGAAAGAAAAATGTGAACTAACTTTTGCAAGATCACCAAAACTTCAGTATGTTTTTTAAAACAATGCTTAATAGCATAGCATTGTGCCGTTTTGTTAGTTACACCTTTGAGTATAATTATGGTAATAATGTTAGCATAATCTGTATAAATTAAACATTACCTGTCAACCTGAGGTGTAATGATGTTTTCTTCTTTTTTTCATGGAGCCAAAACTAGCAGTGCTCCAAAGGGGCCTAGGAATTTCTCAGCAAGGTACTGCAAACAGATTATAAACTGTTCATAAACTGATAATTCACAGCCCTACAGCTAGTGTAGCACTCCCTGTCACGTGCACTCGGCACACAATCATAATTCATTAGCCTTACGCAAACATGCATTCTCTGTAAAAGGGAATGCCAAGGAGGATGCATTTTTTAACACTACACGCAACTTAGCTGCAGCTGGTTATTCTCTTCATTCACAGGACATTTGTCAATTAATTTACGTATAAAGAATGCAAGCTCAAACTACTAACGATTCCGGATAGCTGTTTGGATGTACACACTGCACTTATTCCCACACTAACTGCAGTGATTTGCAACATGATGCTTACTCTGGGCACGTGATCGTAAAGATTCCCACATGCCTTCCCCAATATACATAGCAGCTCTGCGGTGAAGCCTCAAGTAACACGTTCGTACTTTTTTTTATTATTTTATAGCTTTGGACCAACACTCAAAGCTGTGGGTTGCAGTTTAGTTTTCTTTTTGTTGTGGTTTAGTTTATTCCACTGAAGTCTATGAGCACTAAATGCACTGTCCAACAGCAGCAATGGTCGTGCTCGCGCTGGGTATCGTAGTAACCGATGCTGTGCCTGCCCGAGCATCGTTCGCGAACTTGAGCGCACCGACGAACTCGTAAGCAAGCATTTTAAAGCTCTGCTCGAAACTGAAAAAAAGAACTTACCGAGACCAGCATCTCGACGTCTTCCTAATCTTTACTGGATACGACGGTCCAGTTCTTGGTGTCTCCTGCAGTCGATGAAAGCGGACCATCACTGCCGGCGGCAGTTAAATGCAGCTTCGGTAGATATATGCTCACAGCGTTTCTCGGCACACTTGAAGTTTCCAAGCGTCCCTCCGAATGTTTGGAAGGTGTTTTTCTCGATCAAGATCGCCTCAGCAAACACAGCACGCGGGAAGTTTTGCCTGGCAGCTGCCTGCAGCATCGTCATGGGCGCAGCCATGTTTGCTGACATCACACATGAACCAATAAGCACGCAGCTTCTGAGAGCCTTGTAAGAGCGCTGGGTCTATCCGCTCGCCTGTGTAAACTCGCCGGCAGGGCACCTTGATCCAGTGGCTAGCTCTTCGTAGTAGTGTTAATTGGAAGGAACATGAAGTTCACAGGTGTCAGCTTTGTTTGTATATTTCGGGCTGTGCAGTTGTCCAAAATAAGGACGATGCATTCAGTACTCTTTTGTCTTCACTTCCTGAGGCTTTTGGATCCAATCTGGAAACAGGTCCATGTGCTACCCGAGCCTTGCCGTTGGCTTTATAATACACCATGGAAAGATGGAGCCTCATTGCTCCATCTTCCAGGAGCAAATATGGCTGTTCATTTTTCTTAATGACAAGCAAGCGGTGCTTGCCTTATTCATTGAAGTTAATACAGAAGGACACTGTCACATGCTCTTAGCCTTATGACCAATGCAGGGCTCCCCTTTGAGAGATTGCGACTTGGTAGTAGGTTATGAAATAGCCCGGCTTCGTCAGCGTTGTAACCATCATGCTTCGATTTCACAATCCTGAAAACACCGCTTTTTCTGCGAAACGACGCATGGGCACGAGAAAACACGTGAAAAGGAAATCCTCATAGAGGCATCATTTGAGATTCCCACATCAAACAGTGTGACATCATAGATTATAAAGGAGTCTACTGGGCCTTACATAGCTCCTAATTGATAAAAATAAAGTACTCTCATCTGTGGAAGTACGTCTGTGGAAGCATACGAAGTTTCAGAAAATGGCATGACGCCAATGTCATGAAATTCCGAAAAATATGTTTTCAATGTTTCACGTCACGGTGTGAAATGATAAAAATGAAATGTGAACCTCAATTTTCTCCTCCAATAATTAATTTAACTCTTAACTGTGAAGCATGTGTTAGAGCTCTCAGAGCACAATTTGTCATTCTGAAACCAAGTCATTGTTTCCCTTTAGTGTCCCTTTCAAGCGGCCATGACAAGCAATTTTCTCTCGTAATCAATATTATGAGGGTTGACTGACTGACTGACTGACTGACTGGCTGACTGACGGACTGACTGACTGACTGACTGACTGACTGAACTGACTGTGACTGACTGAACTGACTGTGACTGACTGACTGACTGACTGACTGACCGACCGACTGACTGACTGAACTGACTGACTGACCGGCTGACTTAACTGACTGTGACTGACTGACTGACTGACTGACCGACTTACTGACTGACTGACTGACGACAAGCTGTGCAAAGCATTGACCAAGTACACATCGACGACAGCTACACTCTTAGCCGCCTCTATTTTTTAGCCGCCTCTATTTGATGTTTGACTGAACTGACTGACTGTGACTGACTGACTGACTGAACTGACTGACTGACTGACTGACTGACAGCTGTCGCGCTTGTCGTTGTCGATGTAGTCGAAAAATGCAAAGCATTGACCAAGTACTCAGGATGTTAGGTTCAAAAACTGTTTATTGATCAAGCTGACACGTGCCGACGTATGTTTCTTCCATGACAAACGTATCAAAAAGGAGCACCAGGGCCCTCCCGTGAATTTTCTTGTATTTCTTCAGTGGAGGACAGGCCCGGCACTTGTAGCGCCACATGCGGTGGTTGAAGGCCTCGTCATCTGGAAACACCTCGTTGTTTGAGAGCACAATGACGGGTGTTCTGGAAATGGTCTGGTCGGCAGTGTACTTGACAGCTACCGAGTCTACGTCACCACCAAAAATTTTTTTGATAGTATCGAAAGCGGATGACTCACAGTTTGGCTCGTTCCATACCAGGATGCGAGGGCCCACGGTGTCCTGTAGTGGAAAGCTAGTGTAGTTGTTAAAGTTGTGAATGGTACCGCGGTTAATGTAAAATGAAAGAACAGGATCGAAAAAAAAGTTTTTGTCTGCACTCGGAGCGGACACAGTTTCCATGCAATATTTTTTTGGGATCGCCTTTTCGACCAGGCTGTACAAGTTGTTGACAAAGGCCGACACTTCCTCGTGGATGCCGTGAAACTGAAAGTTTAAACGTTACATCATGGCATCAAACGACGCGGGCACATCCATGTAAAAGATAGCGAGGTCGCCATGTGGGGCGTCAAAGAGTGGCTGCGTGTTCTTATACATTTCAATGAAGTCGAGGGTGGAGTACGAACACAACTCATCATTAAACACTTGGATGGCTCGTTGAAGGCGTTTGTCGTCCAGGCGAATAAACCGAAAGACCGGGTCCGCCAGCCACTTGGGGGTGCGCACAATCTTGCTTAACGGCGATACGAGGTTTTCGTGTAGCCAGTCGTTGATGGATTCTTCCGACGCTCCTTTTGGATGTTTTCGGCACTTTGTACCCTTTCTTGCGCATACTTTGTCTCAGCGTCTCTACCGCTCGTCTGACCTCCATGGGCGTCGTCACATGCAACTAAATGCGGAAATTTCGGGGGCAGTATTTTCAAAACTCGGCCGGGCTCGTGTCCAGTACCTTGGAATTGTCCCAAAGCTTCATTTCTAATGTCGCATTCCCAATCGCTTCCTCCCACTTTAAGGTATTCCAATAGTCAGGGCTGACTATTGAGATACTGGACGAGATTGTAGAGGTCCCATGCGCTGGCGTTTGTAGACCAAATTGACGAGCGATTTGGTCGTCTGACGAAGCCAGCGAAGATAACACATCGGCATGTGCCGTTGCTCCAGCTACAGTCGTGTAGGACGTGGACGTTTGGTAGAGTGGTTCCTCGTGTGTGGAGTGCGACGGCCGCGACTCCGTACTGTGAGGGTCCTTGTTCGAATCCTCTGACAATGTCATTATAAATTGTCTGAGCTTCTCCGTCGTCTCGAGCGGAAAACACATCGTGCACAAGTTTTCTTCGTTTTGGAACTGAGTGTAACTGCAATGCCCAGCGTGGAGGGGATTGTAAACTTTTTGCATCTCCTCTTGACCCTGTTCCTGGTTCGGGCACATTTTGAATTTGATACTTCTCCCACGCCTCGATCAGGCTCTGCAAGTGTCGCCGTGGTTTCATTAATATCACAGGCACAGTTCTCGTGGCTCAAACCAATAAACTCTGTAGTTTGTCCCTGGGAATATAGACGGCGTCACCAAAAAGCACTTTCAATTCGTAATATAGCGGTACCTTGTCTTCTTGCTCATCATGCTGACGTTTACGTGGTTCTGCCATGGTCTCTATTCAAAGAGCAAAAAAGCAACAATTCAGAGTATAATATAATTAAGTAAAAAAAAGGGCCTTACCGAAGGCGTCTTTAGTGTCCGCTTGAGGTCCTCCTGGGGGGACAGCCGGTTGGCGACTGCGATTTCTGAGCTACTAGGGACCCTTTATATACCTCTCCTGGTGGCCTTGGAAACCACTGCGCTTGCAGGAAAGTCTTGCGCAACTACTAGTTAATGTGCAATGCCCTTGCGAGATGACAAGCTATTATGCAAAGCAGACAAGGCGTTGGTTTAGTTAATATCCCGCGATTGCTCGCAGCCCTATACAAAGCAGGGGCTCACTACAAATTTTTTCTTGTATGTCCTCGTCGTTGTAGCTCCACTCAGAGAAAGTATATATATATATATATATATATATATATATTGTAATGACGAAAACCGAAACTGGAACTCTCTCTGGCACAGACTCGCATGCTAGGAGGAAGAGGACGAAGACGAAGCAGAATAAGAACAGCCGGCCTGCAGCAAAGGCGTTGTGTCTTATTTCTCTCGTCGTTACAATGGCGCAGTCGATGAAGAAGACGTCATACGTCCCGGCTTCGTCATCCAGGACGCCCGCCGACGTGCAGATGCGGTAAGCGTCGCTCGGGGACGGCGTCAAGGCCTCCTCAGCAGCTGTTCACCTGCCGCCACTGCCACCACCGTTCGGGGATGGCGCCAAGGCCTCCTCGGCGGCTCTAGTATACCCATCACCGGTATTTCTTCATGAAAAGGGACACCGTCTACGCGTCCTTCGCCACGGATTGTGCCGTGAGCACAGGTCGACAAGTGAACCCTGCGGCACAAGCCACCTGTCCGTACCCTCGTGGATCATCGGCAGCGTGGTTCTCTCATCGTAAAAACGCTGTTCACGCTTCCTCGATCATGGAGCCGACAGCCCTCCTGCAGCCGGGAGCACCTGTGCCGCCATTCGGGGACGGCGTCCAGGCCTTCTCGATGGCTCCTGGGCAGGCTTGCCCCGGCCCCACCACGACAGTACATGGCCTGTCGTTGACCGGGAATGCCGTTCACGCTTCCCACTGCGACAACGTCCTGCTCAGTGCTTCATCGGCACCTCAGCCGCTCAGGGGTGCTGTTCAAGCTCCCTCGGCCGAGGGTACCACAGCAGTGAGTACGCTGATCGGGGAACACGTCCCCACTGGCTCCGCATGTGGGCCGCCCGAGAGTGCCACCGAGCTTTCGCGCACCATTGCGCGACTCCGCCTCGAGGTCGGCGCCCTGACAGCGTCGAGTTCTGCGATATTCCCTGCTGCCTTGCCGGGACTTCACATTATCGATGAGGCGTTGGCCGCGGCCGCCTCGCAAGACCATTCAACAACTTCCCCCGAGAGCCGCAGCAAGCTCCAGTATACTCTCGCGGCTCTTTCACACCAACTTGGCTGTGTGGCGTCGCTATTTTCTGGAGCTTCGCCTGCCGTGACACCACCACCGGCTGCCTCCGAGCTACCCGAGTTTCGCGGCTTCCAGGACGATGCCGTCGATTGGGTGGCTACCATCAATGCTCTCGGAGCTCGCAAGGGATGGAGCGACAATCAGAAGTGGTGCGTGGCCTTAGACCGCCTTCAAAATCCTGCTGCTGCGTGGCACAGGTACGAAGGCGTGCGGCAGCAGTCCTGGGCGGACTGGAGCGCCAAGCTCATTGCTGCGTTTGGAAGAAATGAGTCTGACCTCACTGCTACCTCTCATTCTACCCTCGCCACTACCGAGCAAGGGGCTATTGAGAAGCACAACGACGAGGCAGCTGCACCCTCTGCCAACCTGCCCTACCTCGGAGATCAACCTCACGAGGCGCCGCGCCCCCCTACAGCTGTGCCGCGTGCCCCCTCCCCGGACAGCTTCCCAGAGTACCCTGCGGCAATCATCGAGACAAGCTGGACGGTGTACTCCTCCGGGCAAATCTCTGACTCCGCGTCGACACCTGACACACAATTACCCTTGACCCAACTTAGGACCGCCTATAAAGCACAGAAGCCAGTGAGCCAGCCTCCAAGCTGGTCAGCCCCAAATGGCCTGGATCCATTGACCTGCTGCGTGACGACGGCGGCTCTTTCACAACCAGCCGGAGACCAAGCACACGTCACAACGGCCAGTTTGACCCATAGTAAGGAGCCGCACCATCCCCTGCCACCTTTGCCGTCATTGGCCGAGTGCGTGGACGCTCGTAACTTGCCAAATGCCGTCTCCCCTAACGAGCCACAAGTGCCTACTCCACCTGAGGAGGATGCCATCGAAGTCATTCCGGTGCAGTTCACGGTTGCTCCGGATGGCGAGGCAACTGGCCATGTCGACATGAACGCACGTGACGGATTGGCAAAAACCTCCACTTCGACCAGCAGTGCATCAGCGAAGACGCTAGAGCACGACTTGCGTCGCAAGTCTACGCGCAAAGTCTACACAGCGATGTCGCTGATATCTATCGATATAGCCCATCGTACCTTCCCTCGCTCTGAACAACGCAGGCGTCCCCGCTCAGTGTGGGCCGCAGTACTGCATACTGGTGTCCCTGCAATGTCATCCAAGCAGCGAAGGGGTAGTCATCGCGATGGTCCGCCACCAATGCGATCACTCCGCACCAGCCAGTATCACCTGCTGGGTTTACATTCTCCAGGTGACTACATTAACTTGCCGCGCGGACGCGACCTGCAACGACCACCTCGACACAGCCAGGGTCGTCCACCAGAGTACAGGACAGTTCCACAGGACAGCTCGAGGCGTGCACATGACAGACTACCACGGCACTCCCAGTGCCGCCCTCCAGAGAAAATTGCCCTTTGCGCGCTAGCAGTCATGGCCGAGTGTAATGACGAAAACCGAAACTGGAACTCTCTCTGGCACAGACTCGCATGCTAGGAGGAAGAGGACGAAGACGAAGCAGAATAAGAACAGCCGGCCTGCAGCAAAGGCGTTGTGTCTTATTTCTCTCGTCGTTACAATATATATATATATATATATTTAAACATACCCCTTCTTAGTCTCCGACGACAATGACAGCGACACTCCAGTAATAAAAAGTCAAACAAAAAGCTTTCTTTCATCTTGCTTTTATTGTGGAAGAAAAGGCACCGAGCTTCTTGAGACCAAGGAATGCTGCTGCGCTTCCGCCAGTTTTTGGAGCTCTGCCTTGTGTTCGGTGACCTCGGTCTCCAGGCGAGCAAGGTTTACTAGACCCCCGTGACGTGTGAGGCTGTTGTAACTTGCTTTGATGTTTTCGTTGGTGTGACGCAAGTATGACACCACGCTTGACGGCAGAGTCATGCTGTCGGCTACTATAGTGTCCATGTCAGAATGAACCACCAATTCTGTGTCAAATTGAAAAAAAGCGGCAATATCTTGGAAAGTTTCGGTACTGCCGGGATCGTCCTTGTTCGACTTGCTTACTACCGCCGACGCACCGAAACTCAAACTCAGCTGAATGTTAGAGTGTATCATCGGTTTTAAACCACGGGTAAAGTAAGTATTTTCTTAGGGTCTAAATATTTCACGTGGCGCGTGTGCATATCGTCAGGTCGAAGACGCATGGTGACATTCAGATCTGGCCTTTGCTCGTACGACTCCTAGTTTGACAGGTTGCTAGTAGTGTAGGATACAACGTCAGTAGGCAGGCCTAGGTGTGTTCGAGTTAGCAACTCATTCCCCGCGTTGTAAGTAGGGCCCATCTTTAGCCACGCGTCACCTCCAAACTGATACTCATAGTTGACTAGTGTGCCCACGTCGCCTTTGAAGGAAAACTGGTTCACAAACTTGGTCAAGCAGGGACTAGCCTTGTCAATGTGAATAAAGTCGTAGGCAAAGTTGTGTCGCGACACGCCCATGCACGCAGGTATGCTCTTTTCGTCGTCGCCATTTTGCTCCTCGTTTCCCGGTGTGATTTTAAGACCCCAGTAGCTCTTAGCCAGATCGGCATGGTCCTTCTCCTGAAACGGAGTGTAAGACTGCGGGTTTCATCGGGTTGTTTGTCTCGCCTTTCTTAACGCGGCACATGCCTGTATCCAAGGAGTGGTTTAATCCGACAAAGCTAAGACCATAAACTAGCATGTCAGAGTTGACAGGTTGGACAACCAAAGAGCCGGTCTTCCAAGGGGTGCGTAGACCAGTAACCTTGACAGTGCAATGCACGCCTCTTGTGTGAGACGGTAAGTTAAGGTAGGTGCCGTGAGGAATGTAAAGATACGGCCGGTCCACTGGCAAGTGTGAGAGGCTAGTTAAAACTCCTGGAAACGTTTTCTCGGTGTTATACACTAAATTCGTCTTCAGCATTGCATAGGCCCATGTGGTCAGTACTTTGCTGTCACGGAACACTGTGACCACCCCGTGGTCGCGAGGTACGCGCAAAATCTACTGAACGAGTTCTACGGAGTTTTCACCGTCACCTCCAATTCCTACTCCGCCTGGACGGACGGGAGCGTCCGATTGCATCTGCGCCGACATTTCGGCGTCGCCGGTGCTTGAGTCAGGCTGGTATCGCTTTGCATCTGCTGTATCTGATTGCCCTTTATGAAGTGATATTTCAGCCCATTCAGCTGAACATCTAATTGATAGATCTCTATAAACAAATACATTATTGATCTCCGGTAAGACATCATTGACACGCATGTAGCCTGACAACACTACTCGTGAACCATGACGTAATAAGCCGCTGGCTTTGTGACCATCTCGACTCCACACAACTGTTTCAAGGTCAGTTGCGTGTACAATGGAGCTACCTCAGTTTTTCTACGACTTGGAATTGAAAAGCTGAAAGATTCAGAGCGGCTGAAACTCAAGGCGGATCTCCTGCATGAAACAGATCATGTCCCACACAACATGGCAACATGACAGTCGTTGGAAGT
Organism: Rhipicephalus microplus; assembly: GCF_013339725.1. Lineage (NCBI taxonomy): Eukaryota > Metazoa > Arthropoda > Arachnida > Ixodida > Ixodidae > Rhipicephalus > Rhipicephalus microplus. The sequence continues at coordinate 105,553,681 of NC_051165.1, forward strand.
GCGCAGAGTTTTTAGCCACCGGACCTGTATAGTGGACTTGGCAAATAAAAATTATTTTTTGTTAACCGTTTTTCATGAATGTACAGGCACACTAAACCCTCTACTATTTTTAGCTCAAAACGGCAGCATGGAGGGTGGCCCTGTCATGGCCCTTAATAAATACATAGTTATGTCAGACTCAGTTACATAGAAGTTTAAGCAGAATCATGTATTTATTTATGAACAGTTTTATAATTTAAAGCTGCACTTGTTAATAACCCCTGTTCTGCCTGCGCTCCTCAAGCGCCTCTAGCTCCTGCCGCCTTTGCTGTAACTCGAGCTCCTTTAGCCTGAAAATCGCCTCCTGCTGCGCCTGCCACTTGCCTGCGCTCCTCAAGCGCCTCTAGCTCCTGCCGCCTTTGCTGTAACTCGAGCTCCTTTAGCCTGAAAATCGCCTCCTGCTGCGCCTGCCACTGCTGAAGCTCTGTTTGCTTTGGCTTCATTTCTTGTCGTGGCCCTTCATCTCAAACCGCAGCCGGTTCTCTTCAAGTTTATTGCGGCGGTTCTTGATGGCAGTTTCCTGATCACAGCGGGCCTTGATGAGGGCATACGTTGCCTCAGCATGCTGTTGTGCACTTGCACAAACTTACAAGGAAGTTAACTGTCTTAGGTTGAAATGGATGAGCAAGTGCAATCGTTGAAAATTCAAGGTAAAGAAAAAAAGAAAACTCTCATGATGGGAGGAAAATGCCATTAACCGTTGCGAGCGGCTTATTATAAAAGTCGCTCAGTCAATTTGGTGTCCTCAAGAAAGTCGAGTAAGGCCACGAGGGCAGAGCAGCAATGGTCTTCGTAGTCGGTGGTATGTAGGATGTCCTGCAGGTTCGCACATGACAGTCCGACGAGATGATGTTTTTTGATGAGCCGCAGGCACACATCACTGAGAGCAGGACACTCACACAAGAAGTGGAACAATTTTTCCATTGAGCTGATATTAGCACACACTTCGGTGACATTACGTTGCGCAGAAGATGGTTCTGTTCCACTGGCCACATGGAGCCGGTCCTCAGGGCTAGGAGGAGCCCACGATAGCGGCTGGTGCAACCATACGCTGTCATAGAAGGAGGGGGGCGTCCTGCGGCAACCCAAGCGTCAGTACGCTCATGTGCTAACTCGCAGCTAAGGTTGCTGCGTGTCGAGTCGAAGGAGCTTGCATAGTTCGTTAGCTGGGTCTCAGCGGAGTGTGCTCGTTTGGCAAGTTCATTGGCAGGCTCGTTTTCTGCGATGCCAGGATGTGAAGGAGCAAGTGAAGCGCAACGTCACCGCCGCGCTCTTATAGGGCAAGTCTGCTGTGTGCAGTGCGCTGAACCAGGAGCGGGCCACGTTCTTCTCTCGTGAGCTGGCTCAGGGCAGGCTTTGAATCGCAGAATATTGCTGCGCTCATGATAGCTGGCGACATGCGTAGGAGGTCAACAGCCAACAGAAGCCCGACTAGCTCAGCTGTTGTTTAGGATGCACAATTCTGCAAGCGGCATTGTCGCTCCATGTAAGCTGAGGGACTATTCAGCCGGCCATGACTGAGTCATCCCTCGGAAAGATATGCTCATCTACTGCAATCACACAGCGAGGAGAAGCGACAGAGAAAGCGGGATTTAAGCAGCCATTTTGTATGCTTTGGTATCTGGCATCGCATGTGCGCATTCAAGTGTGTGAAGTCACCAGAGTTTATACTGGTTATGAAAATCAATACCAGCACCCGCTGTTAACTCCGCGAAAGTTGTTAGGGCATCTTCTTCCCTGTGGTGTACAGTGACTACACGACGTTTCGCTGGCGGGCGGGCGATGAGTTTTCTTTCGAACCTTTGCCGCTGTCGCATTTTGTGAGCAGTCTAATGGTTGACCGCGACGATCTGTAGACGCACTCGCGCGCTAAGTCAGCCACTTGCTGCAGCAAGCCCTCCAGCTCGGACCGCTTCTCTTTTGTCCAGAACTATTTTCAGCCAGTAATGGAAAAGAACAGTACTTAATAAAGTCTAATACGAGACGCACTTGCCTCCTAGTTTTCTTCTTTTCTGATCCCACAAAAACCACGGGAGGATTAAATTGAGCCTTTCTTTGATAGTGCAAACTTAAAGCACCTACTAAGCAGCTCGGATAGCTGATTGGCTATATTTAGCCAGTTTGTGGGGTCAAGGAAAGGATTCAAATTGAATTACTCTTTTGCCAAAGCGGTGTCATCCCCGAGTATAAGGGGTTTGCGCCCGGACATCAATGCCTGTGTTGACAAAGAGAACTGTGCAAACAAAGTCAAACAATCTGTTCACTGTCGGCGCTTGTGCTTCGGCTTGTCTTCGGGTTGTCTTATGGCGGCTTGCACCGGGCCATATACCGTAAAACCCACGTATAGTTCGGGCCCGCGTATTAGTTCGAGGTGTAACTCGGGGATAGCAAACGCGAGAAAAAACATTTTCACGCGAATATTGTTCGAGGAAAACAGAAAAAATGCATTTATTTGCCTGCAGCAGCTCGATGTGCACAGCGAGTTGTGCAGCTCGTTGCTCCCAAACAAAGTCCGTCAGTTCTCGTTCCACGTCTGGAAATGGTCCATTTTTCGGTCCTTGGAAACTTTTTCTCTTGCCGCAGCATGCAAAAAGGGCTTCCTTCTGCTTCCGCCAACTGTGAATGCTCCGCTCATGCACGCCGAACTGCCGCTCCGCGGCACAGTTGCCGATGGTTTCGGCAGCAGAAATAACTTTCCTCTTAAAGGTAGCCGAGTACTGCCTGCGCGGTCCCGACATGGCTTAAAATCACGAAAGTAAAATCGTGGCCGTCGTGATGTGCGCCAAGTGATTGCAATGGCCACTGTTGCTCGCCTGATGCATGCCTGTACCTGTAGGTCTCTAGGACTAACGCCGCTCACGCTACCACGCCACCTAACGTAGAAGTGCGCAGACACCTGATAATGATGATAGCACCAACCAATGCCGAAACCAAAACTGAATTCGGGCCGAAACTTTTTTGGGATCCGCATATAGTACGGGGCTGAAATTTCGCACCCTAAATTTTAGAAAAAAAAAAAAACCCCGGGCTATACGCGGGTTTTTGCGGTACTTTAAGTCTATCCAATGAATAGTTTACGTTACGTAAAGGTTTGGCGTTTTGTGAAGTTTGGTGCATGCGCAGAATAATTTGGATATCTGGTAACACAGTAACGGAAAGAAATATACGTACTTGTTAAAAGCCCCTAGTGATTTCCACTCAACTTACTTATGCTGGCGATGCTCCCTGATGGCTGCAGCAGGCCTCCTCAACCAAGGTCATTCTTCAGCTTGTCGCTAAGTTGAGACACCATTTCGTGAGTTGACTGAATGGTGTCGGTGCTTCCTGACTTCAGGTTGTGCAGGGATGCTTGATGTTTAACTAGTCCACCCACGTCGCCATGGGCATTCTTTCGATGCTTGGTAGGGGAAAATAGCCACCTTGCGGGCGGGCGCTTAGTGTAACACAACTTTTAATGATAATACCTATTTATAAAATGGCTTGCTGCACCATCACTGACATATGTCACGTGCCCATAAATGGGTGCTTTCTCATGTGAAATTTTTTGCACTCTGCGTGTAACAGGCGTGTGCTTTGTCGTGATGCATATTGTTTTTGACAGCAAAACTGCGTATGGCTTTCCTTGTTGTGACAACACAAGTGAAGATGGAGATTCGCTTTTTATGCCAATGCTACGACTGCATTTCCTTTGAGAGTAGGACAGTCCCGTTCTATCAATCTGAGCCTGTTTTTTTTTTTTTTTCGTAAGACCGTATGATGCATTTGTGAATGGAAAATGAGGGGGGGGGGGGGGGGCATTAGTGGTGAAACACCATAAACTGAGCGTACCTGTTCAAATCATCGATAGCTGCTTCTTCCTGAAGAAATGTCTGGTCTGCTTTATCGCACTTTTAGTGAATGAAGATTGTATTTCCTTGAGGCACGTAAAACAGCGCTGGCAAACCTTGTCAATGTCACGAATAGCCTGAGCCCCTGGCAGTTGTCTCTATTGAGACTCAACATTCAAAAGATCAAGCACTGTAATTTTAATCTAGCTATCTTCTTGTGTGCACGTAAATAATCTGCACAGAATACTCGGTCTTAGCTACGAGCCCCCTGCATTGCAACATAGATGCAACATAGCATATATGCTAGTTCAGCACAAATCCCAGTTCATACCTGGAGAGGTCTGTTTTCTTGCTGCCCCTCAGTGTTGCATTCATGCATTTCCAAGTTCAAGGTGGCGAGAGAAGTGTTCAAACATTCTTATGCTTGATCCTTTCATCTATGAAACCTCGCAGGGACATCTGCGCAAGCAGGCGTTTGCTGTATGGCAACACCACGGACCCGAGGCAATGGGAGGGGGGTGGGGGTGGTTTCGACCTCCTACCACGCTTCGCCGTCCATGGCTTAGCCGTGTACAGGGAAAAGGAAATCCTGGGGGTTGAGCCGATGCTGGGTGATTGTACTTTTAAGGCCCCCCGGCAGAGCCAACACACCCCTTTGGCCCCAGCTTCACATAGACAACACCCCTGGGCTGACCGACCCAGGGGAGACCGGCAGTTGCCTTTTCCTGTCTCTCTCTTCCCTGATCTTTGTCTTTTTCTATTTTGCTATCCTTCCTGTCATCTCCTCATTTCTGTTTACTTCCATCTTCCAGGTGGCAAGGGTTAACCTTGTGTATGTGCCCTCCCTTGGTCACATACTACGTACCACACAAAGTGGACGGGCCGCAGCGCCATTCATCTTCTCAGGGGAAGTAGCAGAGGCTCTTCTGCCACCAAAAGGCTTGCAGGCCTCTGGACCTGAACCTTATGTGGTCCTTGGGGACTTAAATGCACATGATGGTCTGTGGGGCGACTCATTGCGATGCACAAGGTTGCCTAATCAAACAGTTCCTCTTTTCTATGGGTGTGTGTCTGTTAAATAAGAACGAGCCTACATACTTTAGTCTCGCCAACAAAACCTACTCATGCATAGATGTCAGTGTTGTGTCACCATCGCTTGTACCCCTGCTTTAATGGAAAGTGATCAACAATCCTTTCGAAAGTGACCATTTCCGATCATTCGAAGCACATCGATAGACAAAGGTCCTCCACAGGTTCCCAGATGGCAGACAGACAAAGCAGACTGGGAAAATTTCAGGGAGGCTACTCGCTTGAGTTGGTCGGATATATGTGAAATAAGTATAGATGCAGCTGTACACTTTTTGACAGCACTTCTTATTGATGCTGCAACAAAGTGTATCCCACAATCTGGACTCTCCACCAAACGACGCGTCCCTTGGTGGAACAGTGATTGTCGGAATGCTCGAAAAAAGCAAAATAAGGCATGAAGGCTGCTTCGGAACTCACCGACAGCCGAGAAACTTGGCAATTTTAGAACATAAAGTCTCAAGGCAGAAGAACGCGCAGACAGGTGAGAAGGGAGAATCGGCATAACATTTTATCCAGAATCAATTCATATACACAAGGGGCGACAGTCTGGAACATGGTAGGCAAGGTAGTGAGACGGCAATCTCACCCTCTTCCTCTTGTGAGCACACAAGGCGACAGCTTCGAGGACCAGGCAAACTCTCTTGGGGCGAACTTGGAACAGGTCTCCAGCTCGTCGCACTGTTTCACATCGTTCCAGCGATACAAAACAATAATCGAAAAACAGAAACTAGAATGCAAATCCACAAACAAAGAAGCATATAATGAACCTTTCGTTTTAGTTGAGCTAGAGGCATCACTAACCTGCTGCTATAATTCTGCCCCAGGCTCCGACCGAGTAGTATATGAAATCTTGAAGCACTTGTCCTCTCAAACTGAAAAAGCGCTTCTCCACCTGTATAATGCTGTTTGGCTTTCTGGTGAGATCCCCTCTGTCTGGAAACAAGCCATTGTAATTCGAATTCTAAAGCAAGGAAAATACCCATCTTTAATTGCAAGTTACAGGCTGATTGCATTGACAAGTTGTCTATGTAAACTTTTAGGAAAAATGATTAACCACCGGCTCTTACATTTTCTAGAAAGAAACAATGTACTGGACCTATATCGGTGCGGATTTTGTAAGGATAGATCCACTACTGGCCGTTTGTTAGGAATCGAAACGCAGATTTGTGATGCTTCTGTCCATAATTAATTTTTCCTTTCGCTGTTTCTCTATATGGAAAAAGCATACGATACCACCTGGTGCTTTGGCATACTGCGAGACCTCTCATAGTTAGGTGTCCGAGGTAACATGTTGACCATAATTGAAAATTATTTGTCCAACTGCACTTTTCGTGTCCGGGTAGAGAATGTCTTGTCACAAACATTTTTCCAGAAAACTGGAGTGCTGCAAGGTGGTGTCCTAAGTTGCACACTTCTTATTATAAAAATGAATACTCTTCATTCCTGCATTGCACGCAATATGTTCTATTGCACACACATCGATGATGTGCAGATAGGCTACAAATCATGCAACCTCGCAATGTGCGAGCGGAAACTTCGACTTGGTCTGAATAAGGTTACCAAATGGACAGATCAGAGGGGGTTCATCCTTAAGCCACAAAAAAAGCACGTGTTTTGTTTGCAAGGAAGAGAGGTCTTCAACCCGATCTAATCATTGACCTCCACGGGCAGCGATTAGCTGTGAAAAGTGAACATAAATTTCTAGGTTTACTTCTAGACAACAAATAAACATTTGTCCCTCACCTGAGAAACCTCAAGTACAAATGCCTGAAAGCTATAAATATTCTCAAGGTTTTGTCGCGGACATCATGGGGCACTGATAGAAAATTCCTGATGAATCTTCATAAAAGCCTCATACACACGCACTTAGATTACGGAGCGATTGTCTATCAGTCTGCCTTACCAAGCTCTCTGAAAATGCTTGACCCAGTCCATCATTTGGGCATTTGTCGTTTGTATGGGTGCTTTTCGCACTAGTCCCGTAAAAGCGTGTACGTCTAATCGATCGAGGGGTCGTTGTACCTGCAGAGGACTTACATATCTTTTGTGTATTACCTCAAATAAAACGCTCACAATAAGCGCCCCTCACACTTTGTACTCAATGACTTGTGCAGTTTCACACTGTATGATAACTGTCCTTCGTTTCGACAGCCCTACTCGCTTCGAGTGAGAGGCCTCGCTGAGGAAACGGGAGTGCCACTTCTTGATCAGTGTCTGATGGCTTCTGCCGCGTGTTCGCCACTGTGGCAATGGCAACTCATAGCATGTGACATATTCTTCGAGGAAGTTTCGAAGCACGCACCTGAGGCACATATTTGCATGTACTTCCTAGAGCTTCAACACAAATGCAATTGTCCTGAGTTCTTCACAGATGTCTCCAAGTCTCTCACAATTCTGTGTCGTAAGCAGCAGTCGACCCATATTTTTTGAAGACCGGCATGCTGCATCCTGATACGACCATCTTCACTGCAGAAGCCTATGCGATACTTGCGGCTGCCAAACATGTCAAACAACCAAACTTCAAAAGGCAGTAATTTACACGGACTCTCTAAGCATCGTAAAGGCTTTGAAAAATTCTCAAAAAACGCAAAAGCCCTACCCTTATCTCACTTTATTCTCTACTATTTACAGTGTACAAGTCTAAACAGCATGTTATAGTGTACTAGGTACCAGGACACTGCGAAATCCGAGGTAACGTGATGGCGAGTTAGCTAGCCGCATCTGTTCACGACAGTACTGTTAATACACCTGTAGGTATCCCTGATCCTGACCTAAAACCATATCTTAAATGAAAGCTCAGAGCTTATGGACAGAGTACATGGGATAGTCACACAGAAAATAAATTGCACGTCATCAAGCCGTTCTTTGGTCATTGGGTGCCGGTATTGAAATCACGCCACACAGAACTTACACTTGCAAGGCTATGAACAGGACATACGCACAGCACCCACTCATACCTTTTGTGCGGTGGTGACCCACCTTTGTATGATAGATGTAGTGAATAATTCACAGGCAACCACATCCTCATTCAATGTGGGGAATAGGACTCTATTAGAAAAAAGCATTTTTCGTTAGCTTACCGTGAGCACATTTCACTTCATACTGGGATGCTCATTGGCAAAGAAATACTTTTTAAATATCGATCATTAGTGGCATGTTTAAATGAAATTCAAAGCTTTGGCATCATATACAAGGGAAATCCGCAACATGATTTCTTTGCAGAGTTTGTTGATGCGGTAGCTACTCTGAGAAGCACCTGCATCTCACACTTTGGTTTTAAAAGGATTGAAGAGGCACTTTGCTCTTACAATCGCTCACTTGTAGATACCATGATCACTTAAATTCATTCGACACCCATGCGTCAAATCATGTATCACTGTCATAATTTTATACTTTATACACACATTGTATGCTTTCATACAGCACGTGATTTTAGGCCTTTATACAGCCCTATTACATCTTGCCATCGCAATCATTGGTCATTGCTTACATCGCATCAAAGACATGGCGTTCTTTGGTCACCCATGGTCCTTGCGCCACATGACTCTTTAATCATCATCATTCATCTACGAAATGTGGACATACACTTGTGCATCAGCAAAAAGTGTGCATGGAACTTCTGCTGCACAACAGAGCCCTGATTAATCTCGGGAGTGCTTGCAGCTGGAATGGATTGAGAAAGAGAGAGATGGGAGACCGCGGTGACAAGTGAGACATAGTTTATCACGCAAAAAGCAGAAAACACATTCAAAATTGTGTAAGACAATACATGCACACAAAATTAAGATGTACCGCGCAGTGAAACTGAAACTAACAATAAGCCACAATTGGGGTCGTCTCTAGCCGTAGCCAGTATCTAGTCAAGATGACGTCTTAGTAATCAAACGTTCTTACAGTTCATGTCGACTGCGTGCCTTTGCCGCGTCAACCGTTTCTCTAGTGCATCCTCGATGTCTTTCACAAACTTCTAGCATCGCGGCTGGTTGCTTCCGCCCAATGAGCCGCTTGTCCTCATTGCTGGCGTCCTGGTCTTCCAAGTTAGGTTAAACCTAACTTGCAGTGGCGTTGTTCCATGTCAACGGGGCACTTTGATGATTTGTGTGAGCCGCAACCATTCTAGCACGAAATGAAAAGGCTGTAAGCCCACTGGGAACAGCTGTGAAAGTGGGTGGCAAGTCTGGGCAGTCTCACTCGGGTGTTCTGAGGTAAATGGCCACTCCGCTTGCCTCTACGCTGACAGCCTTTAGAATCGGGTGGCTACTCCTTCTGTCGCTGTAGCGATGCTTAATTTCCTGATCTTAGCCACTCGAAGCCCCACAGCACAGTGGCAGGTAATCTGGGATTTTCCATCATGGCTCGGGTCGCGTGCCACGAGCCTTTTCTTCCATCGATTTCACGTGAACGGGTGCGTATGCGCATCATCTGGGCCTCGTGCCTTGTGCAGTCTTACTCATAACAAACAGAAAGTTTGCTTTCAGAAAGTGATGTGAAACCGCCTCACTTGGAGGACTTCAGTCGAAACCTGTAGATCCAATACTACTTAAGTGCGGTGTCTTTGCACCAGCTATGGCAAGTAGTAGGATCACCGTCTGTTGGATTGATGAAGTTACTTGGCTTGTAACAGGGAAATAAAGCTGAAATCGTTGTCTGAACATTATCCAGTTTGTTCGCGATTCCCCAATTATGCAAATACGCGCTCAGATGTCTTGTCTTAGAACACTGTTTCGGAGTGGAATGTTCGAATAAAGTGATGTCACCGGTGATGCTTAGCTGTTTCGTGAAGGTACTCTGCTGTTCCCAGCAGTGCTTAGTGCTGTTGGTAAAACTTCAATGATTTCGCACACTGTTCAATGCCTTGTCTGGGGTGATAGAGCGGGAAGACACATTGTAGGCACAAAGGGCCTCATGTACTATGCTGCCTTGTTTTGGATGGTGATAGTGAGCCAAAATATAAATTGTGGGTAATGCAGTTTTGATTTCGACTTAATTAGTGGTCTTGCTACATCAAAGATGTAGTCTGCAGTGAAAAAATGGGGGGGTGGGGCCAGCATCAAAACAGTTTGTGGACATTGAAAAGTGGTCTTTCAGCATATTTAGTGTCATCGCTGGTTGTGCGTCCAGGAATCATGTGTGAGTGAAAATTCTTGTGGATTACGGAAGAAAGTGACGTGACGATGATGAGTAGGTAACACACCAAAACTAGTATAAATATTGCCATTGCATGAGCATTCTCCCAAAGGCCAGAAAAACTGTTGCTGTCACTCGAGGCATGCAAGAAGAGTGGCCTGTTTTGCGCTGGCCTGAAGCAATGGGCAACTGGGGAAAGTTGACTACCCATTAGGAAGGGTGGGCCAAGCGATTGAAGTACATGGCATCACCAATTTTGGTGTGGATCATTCCTGTCTGAAGTGCAACAGCCTCCTGATCATTCCCGTTGAGAAACCATCGCATGTCTTCACCACTAAAGAAGTGCGCAAGCAGACTCTGCTAGTTAAACAATTAGACAAAATGATACTGTGCAGTGTCAATAAAACAGTCGCATGATACCGCTTATTGTGTAAAAGAAGTGCAATGGACTTGTTGGCTAATACTTGGCCCTCATCAAGCCTTTTTGTAAATGGCACATTGGCGGAGATAACAAGCTGAAGTAATTGTTTGTATTGTTGACAATGTCTATCGCTATTAGCTTGTGAATGCATATACAGCGATTCAAAGGTTTGCTTGGCTACACATATAAATTGCAGCATATAAATATTGACACACCATTCAAGCTCCAACAAGATATCGAGCCCTATTGATAGTCTTGCCTAATTTTGAATCCTAACCTGCTTTTACTCCTCATTGCCTTTAGACCATATTAATTAAAGTAGCGAAATTTACAGGACAAAAAAGTGTATACAATGACGCCTTTGGGCATGTGAGGCAGTTTGTGTCTTTTGAAAAGGGAATAATGTGGTGATGCATGCAATCTTTTCCATATATTCCTTCTTTCCATTTGCCTCTGTTTGTATACTGCTAACTAATGCAACAGCTTGAAACGACATTCTTGCAATCGGATCAAGAAATAGAGGATTAGACTGCCCAGAATGTTGAGGGTGTTTATTGCTATCTTGCTCTAATAAACGGTTTAGGAAATGTCTCTTTATGTTTAATACTAGCACTTCAAGTGAATCTGCATCACTTCAGAAGTTAAAGAATTATGCAGTCTGGATGTTAAACATTACCATTTTAGGTTAAGGGTTTTTCTGTTAGAAATGCAAATATTTTAAGCTCATGTGTTATTCTCTTGTAATTTTTGACAGCTTGCTGTAATGTCCTGCTGCTTGGCCATCGGCTAGGAAAGGAGGCAAAATACTTCCAATCTAGGATGGGATGACCCACTGCCTTGTCTCCAGCTGATGAGCTGTGTGGCAGGAGTTTGCTGTTTTGCTGCAAGTTGTTCATTTTTGTTGCATCCTGTTGGAACTTCTGTTCATTATCCTAGCACTGTGGGCAATGAGGCTTGCTGGTTTATAATTGTGGGAGCCGTATTAGTCAAGTATGTAAACTACGGGTGACACCACAGGAGTGTTGAGGCTATCAATATTCAATGCACATTCATTAAGCATGAAAGAACGGAAACTTCAGTGCGACTGTAAGAATGCACACATGACTTGAAGCTCGAGAAAATGGGTTCGTGAAAGAAAGCTAGACAGGATATGCTCTTATCTTTACAGTCAAGATCTGTGGTTCTGGAAAAATGTCACAAAGAACTCGCATCCTTTGTCCTTGGACTGCATCAAGCAATGTCTGCAAGGTCGTGGCAGAAGGTTTTTTTCACAGGGAGCTAATGATAGGTGAAGTGCGGCGACGTGCTCTAGCATAGCGTGTCTTGGTGTAACATGTCTGGGTATAGCAGCTGGCAATGAGCTGAAACCTAGCTCACGCCATATGAAAGGCCCTGGGCAAAGTCATAACAGGCATCTTGCTGATTAACGACGGTTTCCAGCTCCTGGGAAATGCATACCAATGCACACGCTAGCCAAAAAACGAGGTGCTAAAGAGGAGGGTGCGCTCAGTTCCTACATTCGTCTCTCCTATGCCTGAGGCCGCTCTGACCGACACTGGCATTAAGCGCGAGACAGACGTGCGATTTTCTCTGCGATTCGGCGTGCGGTGCGATGATGCGACTGCCGGAGTGGTGACGTTTCGTGACGTATCATCGCGTCGCACCGCCGCATATCCGGTGCGGCGAGCATCAAAGCGGCCAGATATTTTTGTCGCAGCGTCGCACCGCCGCATTGCAGCAGCCAATCACAGCGCGAAGAAGGAAACGTCATGACGACGTGCCACGAAGCAGGTGAACCAGCTAGTGGAGCTGCCATATTGCCAAATTTTTGTGCTGACAAGGTAGCTGCATCGGTGCCGGCAGTTTCAACAAAGCCATGAGTTCAGAAGCGGCCCGATTTTCCACTGAACTATTAGTTGCACTTGTGCGGCAGGAGCCGGCACTGTGGAATCAGCGCTCGGCAACGTACAGAAATGCAGACGCACGTGCGGATGCCTGGAGACGAGTCGTCAGCACGCTAGGCCTTGCTTTGACAGATGGTATGTGCGTGTACTTCATTGTCAAATATTTTTTTTCTTTCGGGCGCTTTTTTTTTGTAGTGTGAACTGCGCACGCAGCTGAGCTTTTCATGTGAGATAAAGTTTAAAACACGTAAGTTTTAGACTCGCACAGCGCAAACCTTAAAATATGACGTACGGCAAATCTGGAAAGCTATATTTACCGGTTTCAAATTAGCAAGTGACATTCCATCGGGTTACACTCCGTAGTGATTGGAAACTGAAATTTGTAATGACAAATTTTGAGCACCTATGACTTCTTTTCATAAAGTAATGTACGCCGGCGCTTATATTATGACCCCATAGAAGTGTTGTGGCGAGCAAACGAGCCCGCGCCTCTCGAGCCGCTATGTAGCCCTCGAGTAAAGGGGCTTCACATGAAAGCCACTTTTTACACTTCTAATGGAAAGTCTTGCAAACACTTTTCATGCGTCGTCTAACATAGCTGTTGCAGTCTTAACGTCAACCAAATTGTCTTAACATCAATCATCAGTTATGTATAGTGCAAAATTGTTACAAAAAGAAAGAAAAAAGCATAAATGACACGTTATCATTTCAGTCCCCATCCCATCACTCTCAGGTAAACATATACTTTGAGCTCTATTTCTGAACAATCACCAACAACAGTAGCAGAAATTTTGGTGCCACTTCGTGGCGCCACAATTGACACAGGGAAAAGCCGCAACTTTTCGTCGCTAGACTCCCAAAGAAAAACGGGTTAATCACATCGGCCTTCTGTGATGAGGTGTAAGTAAGGAGAATCACTGATGTGAGCCCACGTGACATGCTGCCTGTCCGAGAATTCTGTCCCCCGTGTGAATGCGATATTAAAGGAGCACTGCCACGAAACAGTCAAAGCGAACATTTTGTGGCATGCGAAAAATATGCAAGACAGCAACAACAAATTTAAACAATGCACATTTAAGGAACATGGTAATGCACATACTGTGGATGTGAGGGCAGAATGGAACATGTCACAACGTAAACTAGATGCCATAAGCTCACGTCGGCTACCATGTTCGTCCTGTATAGTGATATCACATCAAACAAAGCTTGTCCACAGCACCACAGCAGTAACTAGATCAGTCCAGAGCATTGTCAAAACTACTGGACGAAATAGGTAACTTGATTTCTGTCAGTGTTGCTATAGTCGCCGACCAATTTTTTATGCTTGCTGATGACTGCAATATTGTCGAAAAAATCCAACACACTGAAAATTTGTACAGGCAATAAAATTCAGTTCATTGGGATTGTAGTGAAGGTGCAGAATACGTAATGCGCAGGATGGCTCAGAAACGGCTGCCACACGACTTAAATGACCACATGCAGAATGACATATACAGAAATTTCCCATGCTGTTTATACATGTAAAAAAAATCCACAACAGTTCGCCTGCATTGTGTATCTCAGACATTCGTTCCCTTGGTAGATATTGATACGTCAAAGTGCCGCACAACAGTAGTTCGTATTGGAATTGGAAGAGTGGCAACTAGTCCGGCCAGCAACGTTTCCTGCTACTTCAGTAGCACTATGCAAAGTCTTGGAAGCACAACAAAGCAAGGGGGGTAGGTTCTATCGAGGGAGTCGCTTGAAGTACAATCACTACATCACATGAGCGATGGAAGATGACACCGGCAAGTTTACAAATACACTTTCAACTCACACCAAAATTTGAAATCCTTTGCCACTTGTTCATTCCCCCTTGCTGTTGTCCCATATTCGAAACAATGCAACACTTGCAACATTACTCGATAACTAAAATCTGAGTACTTGTTTGGCAGAGTGTTTAAAAGACAGAAGATTAAATGAGGCGTAATATGTTCGTGAACATACTGCAAGTCCATGGCTTCTTTTTGGCATGTGGTATCGAAAAACGAACTATATTATACCCGGCGATGAAATACTCATGCTCAGCTGATACTGCACATTTTTAGTTGGCATAAATTCATTATTATCTTCAAAAGCGACTGTTTAACAGATTTGCCAAAATGAGTACCAAGTTAACACACTGGGACTAAAGAAGAAAAAATGAACACTTCCTTTCAAATCCAGGTTTGTCTGATTTACCTTGCTCTGCTCAATCGGTAATTGAAGATGCGCTTCTCGCCCTCTGGCCCTCGTCCAGGGTATGGCCGTAGGAAGTCGGTGCGGAGTTGGAAGGCTTCGTCTCCCACAAACACGCAAGGCACTGGGTGGGGCCTGTTCGGAAGTTCCAGGTCTCGCGGGATATGAAGCTTTCCATTCTCCAAGTGACACCCGAACTTTGATTGTTCTAAGACTCCACCATCACTCTGTTTGCCGTAGGCACCAACGTCGACGATCACGAACTTGTAGTCGCTGTCGACCACGGCGAGCAGAACAATGGAGTATGTGCCCTGCAATGAGTATGCATACAATAGGATTGTGTAACATTATTCTAGATGCTTTAGAATGCTGATATGCTGAGAGGCCAAATTAATGGGGTTGCAACATAAGAGTTCACATCTAGTATTTCTAATTAAACACAAGGTTAACTTTGTTTGCATGCATGAAAACTGTAATGTAATTTATAACTGCACATGCACCAACATTCTATCCTAGCTTCAAGAAGAGAAAGGGACATAAGTAGAGCTATGTCAATAGCAAAATTTTTGGTGTGAAGCCAATTCTATTACAGTAAAAGCTCGTTAATTCGAATTCCACGGGAACGCTGAGTAATTTCGAATTAAACAAAACTTGAAATAATGAAAGTGAGCAAAAATGGGTGGATTTCGGGGGTGGGGGCACGAAAAATAATTATTGTCCAAAAAGTCGGCGATGGCCATCTGCTTCTTTTCTCTGAATGCCACAGCTGCGGCTCTCTATTCCAGCGCGCGGACACGGCGCAGGAAATCCTCTTCACCCTCTTCAAAGCTGAAGAAGAGACGCGCCACATTAAGTGCTTCCATCACCGCAGAAGCTGACGGGCGCACAGGCGCTTCGTCATTTTCGTCTTCCTCACCTTCTGGCTCTTCAGCAACAGGCTGTGCACCGGCTACTTGAGCGATAATGTCCTCATCAGTCAGGGCACCACACACCGATGCACCGGTGTCAACTTCAACATAATCGGCAAAACGTACGCCCCGAAGAGTTCCCATGCGCGCACCAACATGTGCATGGCAGTGAGCAGCGTAATGCCGAAGTGCTTCCTGTCGCCCGCGCACAAAATCACTCCAGCACGTGATGCCTATAAAAGCACTTGATGTTCCCTATCACACCCTGGTCCATTGGCTGTAGGGCCGCAGTCGTATTTGCTGGAAGGAACACTTTGTTGCTCTCAGCTCAACGTCGACTTTGTGCGCCGAACAGTTGTCGACGACAAGAAGAACGCGTCTGCCGCCCATTTCCATTCGCCTGTCGAATTTCAGTAGCCACTTCCTGAATAGGTCACTTGTCATCCAGGCTTTCTTCTTTGTGGCGTACTCCGTCGGCTGCGACAGAATGTTTTTGAAGCACCGTGGCTTGAGTGCTTTGCCAATCACAAAAAGGGGGACCTTTTCTCTACCGATCATATTTGCGGCGACCAAAACAGTGACACGCTCTTTGCTGCGCTTGCCGCCGGCACAGCTGTCTCCCTTGCAGGTGATCGTCTTGTCTGGCTGCAACTTGGAAAATAACGCTGTCTCGTCAGCATTAAACACATCCTGTGGTGAGTAGCTCTCCAAGTACTGCTGCAGGGTGTCACTTCTCCAAGTAGCGCATGTTTCGGCGTCCACTTCCTTTGCCTCGCCAGATAACGTGCGGAATACAAGCTTGTGCCGCTCCCTGAAACGATGAAACCATCCCTCGGAGGCGACAAAGTTTTCAATGTCGAAGCGCAGGGCGAAATCGGCTGTCTTGACCATGATGATAGGGCCGCTCAATGCGATACTCTTGGCTCTCATTCTTTAACCCAGATAATCAAAGCTGACTCCAGTTCCAGGAACTTCGCTGTCCTTAGCCTTTTTCGACTGGTGCCGAAATCCTCGGCTTCATAGGTGTTTTCAATGGCCGTCCTGTTGCATATGTAGGTTGACAACGTGCTCGGAGGTATGCCGTGCTTCCTCGCAGTTTCGTATTTGCTCGAGTTCCCTTGGTCAACCTCTCGCAAAATCTCCACCTTCTCCTTGACAGTCTTCGCGCAGCAGTTTCCCCGCGGCATTTTGCAACTTCGATGCGGAATAAGACGGCTTGACGGCGTGAACGAACAACGTGCTCGAGGAACAGTGACACTGCCGGGTGCGGCCTAGGACTGCTAGGACTACTCCGCCGACTCCTTAGCATCCCGTGGGTCCCGCGTATACTAGTGGCGCCAGGCGCTGAGATAACGGGAGGGCTACAGAAAAAAGAAATTGCTCCCTGGATTTTGGAGGCCATACTTTCCTCGCCCTTTGCTCGGAGGCCACTTTAAAGCTCGAAAAAACTGGTCGTGCCACCTATCGTTCGGCCGTAAAAGCTTCCACTAGTGTTTGATGATGATGATGATCGGCGGCGCACGCTTCGAATTATCAGTAGAGGCAGCAATTTCTGTTCGAATTAACGAATCGTTTTACACATGGTCTTCTATGCACTGCGGACCGGACTGCAGCGACCATTTCGAATTATTCAAAATTTCGAATTTTTGAGGTGTGAATTAACGAGCTTTCACTGTATTTCTTGATTATTTTGTAACAGTTCAAAGCAAACTTGACAAAAAAAAAAGTTGTAGCGAACTCCTAAGAATATTCTCATTGAAGTTACCTAGAGTGCCCTGTTATAATACATGTTACCAAAAGAAAGTTTGTGAGAGCGTTAGGGAATACTATCATACTTGCTGCAAGTACGATGTACTGTATGACAAACTAACGTGCATGTGTGCTTTGTAAAGATCATGGCATCATATTCCACACATCGGAACATCTGATGCCACCATTCAGACAGCACACTGAAACGTACTATGTGTTCAGTGCTTACAACGGCACATAAAATTCATGCGCAATAGACAGCAATTTTAACAGAATTAAATTGTCTGTAGAGTACATCAGAACATTATACATACTAACCTTATAATTGAAGTACATTTTTCCAGAGTTCGGAGGACACTTAATCTGTATGTGCTTTCCATCAACAGCCCCAATACAGTTCGGAAACTGCCATGTCCGGCTGAATCCTTCAGCGATATGCAGCCATGTCTCCGTCTTTGGCTCCTAAAATGAAACAAGCAGTGATTTTATCAGTAATGATAACACTGTGGGATCAAAGCCATGGAAGTGGAGATATCTGGGCCAGTGAAAGCTTCATTTTATCGCTGAGAGGAAGCCTCAAACATCAAACACTGTCCACAGTTTAAAACCTTAGCGTCATGTACCATGGCTGACTGTAGTTTTTGCCTGAGCCGCTATGCACTGTTGACCCCTTCAGGCCACTGGCAAACTAATAACCTTCCATATGCATCTCTTTCAATGAAAGGTCATTCCTCTCCTCTTAAAGATAGCTCACGAATCCTCACGATGGCTTGAAGCATACAGAAGTGCGCATTTTGAAGTAAGGCACAAAGCTGGACATGTTGAAGTGGACTTGACTTTCACTTCTGGCTACATTTGGCAAGCCACAGGGTGCCATAGATAGCCAGAACACACAAGTCTTTTTCAGTATGCTTTGCTCACTACACAGCATACTTCTTGCATGTATGCAACATCATCTTTGTATTTATTTAATGGATTTCAAGAAAGGCATTTGAAGGTTTTGACCTCTCTTTTCATTAACAAGTGACATTACCAAATCAAGTGCTAAGTGCACTCATACTTAGCACAACATTTTTAGGGTCTTCAAGGGAAGGGCCTTTCATTTGATGCAAGAAAAGAAAAAATGAAAATTGTCATATTAGTATCACTTTACCAAGTCAGCAAGATCAGTAAGAAGAATAAAATAGCCTGACAAGTAGGGTGAAGAAAGAATTAACTACTGCAATTGAATATGCCCATGAAAGGTAGGGCACGAATAATGCTCCAGAAACAGGAACTAAAACTGAGGAGACGAAACAGAGCCAACTAGGTTACGGTGAATACACATGTACAGCAGGCATGGCATAAAATGCAACATCTCAACTTCAAGCATAACTTGCACATGTGATTGCTGAAGTGACCACGTTGTGTCACAACAAGTTGATTCTGTAAAGGTGGTGCTTCTGATGCATGTGTTAGTGCCACATTGAGACACTGTTTCATTTAGTTGACCGTCAGCAATTGGTGATTTAATTTTGTTAAAATGTACAAGTGCATTTCACAGCATTACAAATGTGTGGCTGTGCGGCCATTAGTTATCGAGATCTGTTAATGATTCCGACTCTATGACTTACTGTACCTTCCACACACCACACTGTGATATGGAAATCATTATACTGATGGCATGTGTGTGATCGCCTTTGGAAGGAAACTATGGTTACTAGTAAAAAAAAGGTTACAAGTTTTGAATACTCAGCCACAGCTTTACATGTTCGTTTACTTACAGGCATGTACAGTGGTTTCAGTCTGGACCAAAGTGCCGCACATGTCTCTTGCACGGCCTTACGAGCTGTGGATATGCCCACACGAAATGATAGGGCAATGTCTTGCATGAGGGCTCCTGAGGACAGATACCTGCATTTAAATTTAGTTGGTTTCTAGTCGGCCATTGCATAGCCATATAAAGATTTTATATTGCCATAACAAAATTCAATTGCAACTCGAACCAAGTATGGATATTCTGTATAGTTATTACATGTGGTCCTTAGGTGTATTACAGGCACAAATGTTGCATGAGAACAGAAAGCTTTAGTTCCAAGGGTCTCTAGCCACTGGATATTGTATTGCGTTGTATTGCACAGGTCCTTTCTTCTATCTGTTTAACAGCCACATAAAAGAAAAAATCTGTTCAATGGCTACACAAAAGAAAAAAAAAAGAAACAAAACAAGTAACAAAATAAGCTTGTGTATGCAAGTACTTTAGGGGCCATGGCACTAAAGCTCTGTAATAAGAGGAAGTCGTACAACACTCAAAACTTGCCATTGATGAAGTACTCCTTAAACAACTAATGTGCCCTCCACATTCTATTCTGCAGCACTGTTTTTATGCACGCACATCCAATTAGCCCGATGACCATGTGAGGTACTGACAAATGTGGTAAAAGAGATTAACTATAATAGATATTTTTGGAACTATTGGCAAGCAATTTCTCTTGTTATATTGTCATAAGTAAAAAGTAGCATAAATTATACAAATTGAAGTTGAAGTGCATAGCTGTGTAGGCAAAGCAATTTTGTACGTAATCATAATATATATCAACACAATGCAATGCTTTCAATAGAGGTGTAAAAATTCTGCACCTCATAGATTACGCTTACAAAACTGCTGTGCCTTAGTTTGAATACATTATCCCTTGTCCTGCCTTGACTTCGTTACTCTGCCAACTGGTTTGGGGAACTCCTAGCCACATCAGCTGGCTAGTTTTTTCAGAAAGTTCGAGTGCCTACAGCTTACATATCCTCAAACACAATGGCCACATGCAGCTGAAATCAAGGTGATGCTGCACAATCAAATCAGAAATGAACTGCAGGACACATTGTAAGATTTCTGCATATCTTGCAAGACAACAGTCCTCAATACACAGTGTGCACGTGCATCACGCAGCGCTCCTTCGTCACTTCCAAAATGCGCCACCGACATGCTCGGGTACCTACCGACTTCGTCGCCTACCGCTGCCGTGTTGTCTCCTCGTGCTTGCACCCGTTTAGTACCCTATGCATGGCACATTGTCCATTGCTGTGCATGGGTGTCGCAATATACCCCAGTTCGATTGGCCATGGGTAACATAGACAGGTGCTGACAAAGCAAACTGAATCGCCATACTTGATATAACATTATGAGCAAGTTTACGTGAGAAACAATCACAGTATTTACTAAGTAGATGAAGTAATGCACTACAAATGTGTATTATGCCTATAATCCTATAGTACATTTGGCATTAAAAATATTCATCATGCATTAAACAAACATTTGAAATACAAGTGTACTGCCACAAGGTTCCAGACAAATTGTATTACCTCAGGGTCATAGCAAGTCGCTCTGCTGAAGATATGGGCTCTCGGATGAAGGTCTCTCTCTCCAAGTCTTTCTTGACCAAATTAAGGATATAGTCATATTGTGATGGGGACATGCGATAGTACTTTTTGAAGTATTCTAGGTCCCCAGCACGCATTTTTTTCATCTGAAATAGAAACACTAATTTCGCTTTTTTTTATTTCTCAGCAAAAGTCACAAAACATAACTATGCAGATTTATGTTGACTGGCACATAAGCGAGCAGCATATCCATAGCTCAACCCTTCTTGAAATATGTGTCGCGTATATTGCATGTGTATTGCTCCATAGAGGCCAAGGAGATTACTTCATGCATGTTCCAGAGTCAGTCTCAGATGACCAAACTAGAAATCATATCTCTGGCAGTCACAAGCACAGTCGCATAACTTTAAGTAAATAAAAAGGAGTAGTTGTTCACTGATTGCCCGAAATTGCCCTCAACAAAATGTGGCCTGCAGAATACGACTTCCATGCAAGATGAAATCTATTTGTGCCAATCTGAATAATGAAAGAAGTGGTTCACTTTTAGGATTAAAATTTATGGAATTAAGGTACGCATGAAATATTTATTTTTATCGGAGCAAGCAGTGTATTGAGCACAGGACGGCTGTGCACTAATATGAAAAAAAGGGGGGGGGGGGCGCGAATCAGCCTGATAACCAGGCAGTCACAATTATTGATTGGTCCACGCAGAGTGAGGTGCTGCCATGTGTCCTTTGTCGTCGCGAACACTTTTTAATTGACAGCTCACTCGCACTGTCGATGATCAACTTACTTTTGAAGAACGTTAAAATCACATAAACAAACGAGACTAGAACGTTTTCAAACAACGCTTTCTTAGAAAGTATAGAATCGCAATGCACATTTAATGCTCTGGCAAGGAACCGTCTTGAGTTAGTATTATGCTTCGTTTTAACGAGCAGCGAAATGTTTTAATGCGTGTGCAACTAGCAATGTAACTTATTGGCGGTAATGCGATAACTGGTATACGTACCGTGGTGAAGAATTCACTCTCGGCGTGCCGCGTTCGCCATGACGGGCGCACCCACCACCTCCACTGGCGTTGATCCTCCAGCATCATTTGGGCCAAAAGGACCTTCTTCTTTAACAGAAGCAGTCGCTTTCGGCGCTTAGTCAAAACCATGTCGGCGACCCGCGAACAACAATAACAGGCAGCCGAACTAGAGTCAAAGGTCTCTCTAATCAAACACGACACAACGCTGACTACTGCCACTGTTGCCAACATCTTGAAGCGACTCCTTCTAAACTGAGTGGTAGTTACACAGACGTGCGTATACAAACTCACTACGTTTTCCTGGAATAGACTGCAGTAACTAAATTTTTTGAGTTTCTTTTTATATTTTGTTATGTTGAAGTCAAGAAAGAGAGGACTTTTACGTACTTTTTCTTTTGTAAAGACATTGCTGGTCAGGCAGCGCTGTGAAAGGCGGAGCGTCAACTATCCGGCGAACCGGCAGTTTTTGCTCCATGTGTCTCAAAACGTCGCAGGGAAAATCGCATGTCTGTCTCGCGCTTTACCTGCACCATCATCACCATTATGTATCGAAAAAACTGAGGTCTGTATCTGGTGGGCAGTCTTCGAGGGCAAGGGTTTTCGTTCGAGAGCACTATCTGTGGTCGTGGAAGGGTGGCGACCATTGCAGCGATGGCCGCCATGAACATTGGATCAGCAGTGTTGGGACTCCGGGTCCTGCCGGTCTCGTTTTCGATAGCTGGCCCCGTAGCAGGATTCATCGTCCGACAATTCAGTGAGAAGAAGCGCCCGAACAAACGACAGAGATTTATTTACATGTTGAGAAGTGATCAACCGATCCAAAGAGAGAAGAGAGATACAAAACGTCTTCGGCATTTTATAGCGCCGTGTTGCCAACACTGGGCGCATTGTCCGCATCGTCAGCCAATACGGTGGCCCCGGCACCTCGGCCACGACGGAGGGGAAATACACCTCACAACACATGGAGGTGCACAACCTAACACGATGCCCAAATATGGTCACGACGCCCTAAAAATGCCCAAACATGGTCATGAACGCACAGCAGATTTTGGAATTCTCCCGGCGAGAGGGAGGAGCCTGAATAGGGAGGTGGGGGTCGACGACACAGTCGGTCAAGAACCGGTTCTCCCCGCAACTCCTCTTGCTTGGTTCCCTAGCGCAAAACCAGTGCGTTGACCTTTGTTTTCGCTTGGCTGCAAGGCCGTCTCAGGTGCAGGCTATCCCGGGAATGCGTCGACGATCTCCCAGAGGGGTTCGCAAACCTTTGGAGAATCCCAACGCTGGGGCCGGTCGTAACAGTCTCTCGCGCGGGGCGGTAAAGATCTCAATGGGCTGAGGTTTGCAGCCACTGTCCGGAGAGATCAGCGCCGGCAGTCGGTTTGGTGACGACCGTCTTTGATGAAGTAGAGGGCACCACCTGCTTCATTGTAGGCTCAACAGACATCACATACGCACATGAAAACACAACTACTCAGCCGGTGAGCGCCGGACAATTCCGCCAAACTCCACCAGGCAATTTTCCCCTTTAACTGATATTAAAGGAAATACACAG
This sequence comes from Rhipicephalus microplus, assembly GCF_013339725.1. Classification (NCBI taxonomy): domain Eukaryota; kingdom Metazoa; phylum Arthropoda; class Arachnida; order Ixodida; family Ixodidae; genus Rhipicephalus; species Rhipicephalus microplus. Next base: position 105,576,901 of record NC_051165.1, read on the forward strand.
TTTATTCAAAATGTTACTCATACGTTAAGGTGACACAAAACAACAACACTGGAAGCACACCGAACCCGAAACCCTGGATAGCCGTGTCTTCAACGTTTTCAAACAAGTACACCTAAAAGAGTAAAAAACAAAAACAATCACTAGCCCTTGTCTAGGTCAGGAAAAAAAATGCCAGAGTTCTTGAGACATCCTCTCGCGTCAGGGGCATCGACTTAAAGCCATCAGCGTTGCCATGGAGTACACCCTTTTTGTAGCGTATTTCAAACGTATGTTGTTGCAAAACGAGGCTCCAACGCGGCAGGCGGCCGTTCCTAGAGGACATGGTCTGTAGCCAGGTGAGAGGACAATGGTCCACTTCCACAATGAACTTGTTTTTGGCAATATAACAAGCCAGTTTCTGGACTGCCCAAACCAAGCACGCACATTCCTTTTCGCTAGCGCTGTAAACCTGCTCGCGAAGGGCGAGTTTCCGGCTAACATAGAGGACGGGATGCTCTTCATCCCCCTCATCCCTTTGACTAAGAACTGCCCCCATGCCTCTATCACTAGCGTCGCATTGGACAATGAAAGGCCTCGAGTAGTCCGGTGAACTAAGCAAAGGTTGGCTCGACAAGGCCGCTTTCAAAACGCGGAAAGCCTTTTCTTTCTCCTCATCCTAGTCGACCATTTGGGGCTCGGTCTTGCGCAACGCGCCGGTAAGAGTGCTGGCAATGTCGGAATATCTAGGAATGTACCTACGATGGTAACCGGCTATTCCAAGAAAAGCCCGAATATCTGTTTTCGTTCGGGGCTGGGGAAAGTCTCGGATAGCTGCCACTTTCATTTCAGAGGGACGGCGATGCCCTCGACCGATAACATGCCCGAGATAGAGTACCTCTGCTTGTGCTAGCTGACACTTGGGCGCCTTTACCGTTAAATCTGCTTCGCGTAGGCGTGTCAGTACTGCTCTCAAATGCGCCAAGTGTTCTGGCCAGGACGAGGAAAACACGGCGACGTCGTCCAAGTAAGGCAATGCGAAGTCCTCTTGACCCAGCAAAACCTTATCCATTAAGTTTGAAAAACAGTAAGGCGCGTTCTTTAGGCCGAAACTCAACACTTTAGGGCGGAATGGCCCCAATGGTGAAATAAATGCAGCATACCGGCTGGCTTTCTCGGTGAGCGGCACCTGCCAGTAACCTCTGACTAGGTCTAGCGTTGAGATAAATTCCGCGCTGCTTACCCTCTCGACGCGTTCCCCAATGTGGGGAATTGGGTATGTCTGATCCTTGGTGATGAGGTTTAACCCCTTAAGGGCTCATTAAACAAATATATTATGCACCAATATGGCCAAATTTTTTAATGATGTGATATGCTTCAGAAACGTGTTCAAAACACAAAAATATTTGCGAAAATTGTTTATAGTCGATAATCATGTTTAATTGGTCATTCTTTACCCCATATAATACCCTATATTTGGGGCATTTCTGGTGTATTCACAAATTAATTTCTGCAACTCCAGAAAGCACGGGTCGGGTTTGAATTGCCTTGCAGAAAACAAACAATTTCTTGATAGTTCACTTGAAGCTAGTTGAGGCTACCATCCGTGTGGTAGCGTTCAAAGCACGGCACTGCGCAGAGAGCCTTCTCGCACCACCTGCACCAGGTCCTGGTTTCCTTGCGGATGTTCTTGCCATTTACATCTCGCTTCATGTAGCAGACTACGCACCGGCGTGTCGGTTCTTGCTTCTTCTCTGTTGGTGGTATGTGCGATGGAAAGTGGCGCTCACCAAACCGTTTTGCGTTCAGGGGGCGCCCTGGCCGTCCTTTCTTCTTGGTGCCGGTGTTGGGAGAGTACTTCGTGATGATCTCATCAATAAGCCTTAGCCTATACTCCAGATGAGATGCTCGGCCTCCTCCTTTCTGGTACAGAACGAATGAATTGTAGGTCGCCTCATCCAAGAGGTGTTGAAAGATCTTCTTGTAGGAGATCTTTTTTCGTTTCCGTGGCACTGAGTAGCTCGCCAGCATCTGATCTGCTCTGTCAACTCCTCCCATTGTATGGTTATAATCAAGTATAACTTCTGGCTTCAGGGTTTCTTTGCCCATTTTGTCAATGAATCGCGCCATTTCAGCACTATGTACTGTAGATAGAACCATCACCAGTTTTTTGTCCATCCACTGAACAGCCAAGCACTTGCCCCTTTGAAAGGCAACCATCTCGCCTTTCTTGAGCTTTGCCTTGGCGAAACCAGGCGGAAGGTCTTTGCGAGTGGCTCGCGTCGTGCCATAGATGTCAGTTGATCTCTTCAAAAGAAAGTCAACCAGTTCTGGTGAGGTGTAGAAGTTGTCAGTTGTGACGCAGTAGCCTTTGTCTAGCAGGGGCTCCAGAAGCTTCAAAACAACTTTCGTCGCCATTCCGAAGGTTGCTGCTTCTTCTGACGAGATCTCAAAGTTCGTTTCTTTCCCTGTATAAATTACAGAGTTCCATATATACCCACTTGAAGATTCGCACAGCAAAAATGACTTTATGCCAAACCTCGCTCTCTTCAGGGGCATATACTGCTTCCAGCTGAGCCGGCCTTTGAAGAGCAGCAAGCTCTCGTCGACACTGACGTCCCGCTCCGGCACATACAATGTCCGGTATTTTTCAAGAAGTGCCTGATAAACCGGCCAGATTTTCCTCAGATGAGGTTGAGGGTGTCCTTCACAATTTTCGATTGTCGTGTTGTCGACAAAGTGCAACATTCTCATTATTAGTTCGAAGCGGTTTCTGGACATTATCTCGCCAAAGACCGGAGTCTCAACCAGCCGATTCCTAGACCAGTACATCCTTTCATTTGGTTTTTGCACAATGCCTTGCAGCAACAGGAGGCTCAGAGAAACGCGAAGTTCTTCTCGCGTAAGTGCATACCATTTTCGGAAGCGAGAATGTTGTCCCAGCTTGCTAGAATTCAGAAGCTGAGAAGCGTACTGGTTTGTCTCCACGACGATAACATCAAGCAGCTCATCATCAAAGTAAGCTTCAAAGAGCTCAAGTGGATGAGGGGGAGAGCTTACTGTGATCTTCAGTCCCGTGAAACCCCTGAAATCAAACCGTGGAGGTCTGGCTGGGATGTTGTCGAGGTCTATGCGAAACCATTCACGGGAGCTAGCCATTGTATCATCGCTACTGTCTTCTCCTTCAGAGTCACTGTCCATAAAAACGTCATCACTGTCTTCTTCACTTGAAGAATAAAACACTACGGTGGCATCCTTATCACTCTCGCTTTCATCGTCTGAAGAAGGAAGATTCTCCGCATCAGAACGCCGCACGGATGAGGCCATGTTTGTAAAACGCGCGGGAAACAAGCGCACACATTCCGCCATCTAGTGTGCAAACTATAACCACCGCCAATGACGGAACTTGCGGTGCTTAAACATAGATGGCAGCACAGGTTCCGTAAATCCCCGTTTGACGACCCGGGCTCGTCAAAAGCCTGTAGGAGCATTGCGGAAAACTCATGACGACCACAACTCGTCATAAGCAAAATAGTGGCAACTGCTCTTGACGAGCGCAGGTCGTCATAAGCCTTTAAGGGGTTAACTTACGATAGTCTACGCAAGGACGCGGATCTTTGCCGGGTACCTCCACAAGAATTAACGGGGAAGTGTAATCACTTTAACACGGCTCAATCACGTCCAATTCCAGCATCCTGTTAACCTCTGCTTTTATTAGCTCAAGCCGGCGAGGTGACACCCGATACGTCTTAGATCTTACCGGTTCCGACGAGGTAAGCTCTATGTCATGAGTGAGGACGAATGTCCGGCCTGGCTCGCTTACAAATCTGTCCTGAAACTCGGTCAAAAGACCACGCAATTCTTACTTCTGCTTCATTGTCAGCTGTGACTTTGATACTAAATCCTCAACTCCTTTCTCGATCGGGACTTCGTCCGATTCGGGAGCTAATTCAGGAATTTCTGCCGGAACCTCTTCCGGAACATTTAAAGTCATGTTCACAATGGCTTCCCTCTCTTTATAGGGCTTGAGTAAGTTGCTATGATACACCTGGTGTACCTTATGACTTCCTGGTAATTTTACCACATAGTTGGTGTCAGACAATTTTCGAGTAATCTCGGCCGGGCCGACCCATTGCACTTCAAGCTTATTCTTTTGGGAGGGCCTCAACAACATGACCCTGTCTCCTACAGCAAAGTGTCGCGCTTTAGCTCTTCGATCGTAGTAAAGCTTAGCCTTCTGCTGTGCTTTGGTCATCGCACTCTCGGTCAGTTCTTGGGCTTTTGTTAGACAATCCAACAAGGTGAGGACATATTCCACTACTACAGGATCATCACCCTGACCTTCCCACGACTCTCTCAGCATACGAAGAGGAGATTGCAGTCTGCGGCCGTAAACAAGTTCCGCTGGCGTAAACCCTGTTGTCTCATGTGGTGCAGTTCTTAGTGCAAACATCGTTGCAGGTAAGCACATTTCCCAGTCAGTTTTTCGTTCAAAACATAAGGCTCTTAACACTCGCTTTATCACGGAGTGAAGCTTCTCTATCGAGTTCGACTGCGGATGGTAGACTGAACTATGCAATAATTTCACGCCACACCGCTCTAGAAAGGTTGTCGTTAAGGCACTCGTGAAAATGGTGCCCTGGTCTGATTGTATCTCCGCAGGAAAGCCTACCCGGGCAAACACGGACAGAAGTGCGTTCACTACTTCCACAGAACTTAGCTCTTTTAGCGGGACCGCCTCTGGAAATTTAGTAGCTGGGCAGATTAAGGTCAGGATGTGACGGTAGCCTGAAGTTGTCTTGGGCAAAGGACCTACTGTGTCAATTACCAACCGACGAAAGGGCTCCGTGATTACGGGTACCAGCTTCATTGGAAATTTCGCCTTATCTCCCGGCTTACCCACTCGCTGACACACATCGCAAGATTTTACAAACCTCTCTACATCTTTAAAGCATCCAGGCCAGTAGTATTCCTGTAAAAGACGATTTTTTGTCTTCTTTACGCCTAAGTGGCCTGACCATGATCCTCCATGCACCAAACTAAGCAAATCCTGACGATACGCCTGAGGTACGACTACCTGGTCAAACTCTACTCCTCGCCTATCTAGATATTTTCGATAAAGTATGCCGCTCCTTTCTTGGAATCTCACATTTCGTTTGGCGATTCCCTCTTTCGAACTGTCCTGGAATCGCTTAAGCGTCGGGTCACCTTTTTGTTCGTTTATTAATGAAGCGGGGCTCACCTGCAGCAGCCGACTGAAATTATCCGAAGTTGGCATGACACACAACTCTTTTGTAGTTCGTAGTACCTGGAATGTGTCACCCTCTGTGCTATCCTCTGTACTACCAGGAATCGGCTTGGGAGCAACGGCATTTTCTATTTGCTCGGTCAACAAGGTGTAATTGACCCTTCCAATTCGGGAGGAGGTTCATCGTCGCCTTTAGGAATGGTTGCCTCCGCGACTACGGCTTCTGCAGCCGGTTCTCGCACAAGTCGATTTGTTACCGTGGTGTCCAACTCGCAACCAGGCCCGTTGTCGATTTGAGGCTTGTTTGCCTCAGTGAATGTTGCTCTCGCAGCCAGCGCACGTGCCTTCGATCTAGTCAGTGCCTGCACTATGCCTTCTCCCAACGTTAGACCTTTCTCCTTCAGCATTTGATCTGACTTATTTGAAAATAAGTAAGGATACTGAGGGGGTAGATATGGCGATACAGCGGCTTCTGTTTCCAACGTACCAAATGCGCTTTTAAGGACAACTTTAGCTACGGGAAGGCACTGACTGTTTGCTTCTACGGCTTGTCTAATCCAGGCACAGTTTCCTGAATACTGTCCAGACTGAACAAAGGACGGATGAACTACGTCCATAGTGGCTGCGGAGTCTCTAAGAACCCGACACTGCTTGCCGTTCACGGTAAGGTCGTATATATTGTCACGAGGTTGTGATACACGCAGCACTTGAGAGGAAGCACGCAGGAGTCAGGGCCGTGTCAGGCGAACTGTTTATTGGGCGAACTTGTGCCCAGCAAAACAAGGCCAAACACAACTCACAGCAACAGCGGCGTGAACAGTCGTCGGCCGACGGAAAAAGACTGACCAGTGGCGCACTGCGCCGGCTTTTATACACGCGTCGTAACGCGTTCCAGAGTGGCATACAAGATAAGCGCGGCCTGCGTTGCGCTCAACAGAAAGTGATAGCGGCTTCTTTCGTAAACCAAAAGAACCGCACGTGTCAGTCTTTTATACACGCGTCATAACGCGTTCCAGAGTGGCATACAAGATAAACGCGGCCTGCGTAGCGCTTAACAGAAAGTGATAGCGGCTTTCTTCGTAAACCAAAAGAACCGCACGTGTCACTACCCCCCTCTGAAAAAGCATCGTCCCGGTGCTAAAGACAGAACATAAGAGAGAGTACATGCAATAGATTACATTAACAATGCGTCACAGCTAATCAGTGCGCGTAATAAGGTTTGAGTCGCACCACGTGTACGACTTCGGGTCGTGCACGGCGTCGTTGGGATGACGTTAAGCCATCGGGCACGACCTCATAGTCCAGTTCACCACGACGTCGGACTACCTTGTAGGGTCTAAAGTAGCGTCGCAGGAGCTTCTCAGACAATCCCCGTCGTCGTATCGGCGTCCAGACCCAGACAAGGTTGCCGGGTTGGTATTCGGTGTGGTGTCGTCGAAGGTTGTAGTGGCGCCTGTCGACCGTCTGTTGGCTCTTGATATGCAGGCGGGCTATCTGTCGAGCTTCTTCAGCGCGATCCAGGTAGCTGGCGACGTCGAGGTCTTCTTCGTCGGTGCCGACCGGTAGCATGGCGTCAAGCGTCGTTGTTGGGCTCCGTCCGTAGACGAGCTTGTATGGAGCAAACTGCGTCGTTTCCTGCACGGCCGTGTTGTACGCGAAGGTTACATACGGGAGTATGGCGTCCCACGTCTTGTGTTCGACGTCCACGTACATGGCCAGCATGTCGGCGATGGTCTTATTTAGACGCTCGGTGAGGCCATTCGTCTGTGGGTGGTACGCGGTGGTTCGGCGGTGGCTTGTCTGACTGTACCTCAAGATCGCCTGCGTTAGGTCAGCCGTAAAGGCCGTACCTCTGTCGGTGATGAGGACCTCGGGGGCTCTGTGGCGGAGGACGATGTTCTCAATGAAGAACTTGGCGACCTCGGCGGCAGTGCCCTTGGGCAAGGTCCTTGTTTCGGCATAGCGGGTGAGGTAGTCAGTCGCTACGACAATCCATTTGTTGCCAGAAGTTGACGTCGGGAACGGCCCCAGTAAGTCCATGCCGATTTGTTGGAATGGCCGTTGAGGTGGTTCGACGGGTTGCAGAAGTCCGGCTAACCTAGTTGTCGGCGTCTTGCGTCGCTGACAGTCTCTGCATGTTTTTACGTAGTGGGCGACGTCGGCAGTGAGGCGAGGCCAATAGTACTTCTCTTGTATTCGTGACAGTGTGCGGGAAACACCAAGATGTCCGGCTGTCGGGTCGTCGTGTAATGCTTCCAGAACCTCTGGACGTAACGCTGAAGGCACCACGAGGAGGTGGTCGGCGCGGAGCGGCGAGAAGTTCTTCTTCAGGAGGACGTTGTTTCGCAGGAAAAACGAAGCCAGTCCTCGGCGGAATACTTTCGGCACGTCGGCGGTCTTGCCTTGCAGGTAGTCCATGAGGATCTTGAGCTCTGGGTCAGCTCGTTGGCGTTCCGCGAAGTCGTCGGTACTTATGGGTCCCAGGAAAGAGTCGTCGTCCTGGTCATCCTGGGGTGGCGGATCGACAGGGGCGCGAGACAAGCAGTCGGCGTCGCAGTGCTTTCGTCCGCTCTTGTAGACGACGGTGATGTCAAATTCTTGTAGTTTGAGACTCCACCGTGCGAGGCGCCCTGATGGATCCTTCAGGTTAGCTAGCCAACACAAGGCGTGGTGGTCACTCACGACTTTGAAAGGCCTGCCGTACAGGTAGGGGCGGAACTTTGATGTAGCCCATATGATGGCAAGGCATTCCTTTTCTGTCGTGGAATAATCGGCTTCTGCCTTCGAAAGTGACCGGCTAGCGTAACTGATGACCCTTTCAAGTCCGTCGGTCCTCTGCACGATCACGGCGCCGAGCCCTGTGCTGCTTGCGTCCGTGTGAATTTCGGTGTCAGCTTCTTCGTCGAAGTGCGCCAGTATTGGCGGCGTTTGCAGGCGTCGCTTTAATTCTTGAAATGCCTCGACTTGCGGCGTTTCCCATTTGAAGGCGACGTCGGCCTTCGTGAGGTACGTCAGTGGCTCGGCGATCCGCGAAAAGTTCTTCACGAAGCGCCTGTAATAAGCGCAGAGGCCAAGAAATCGGCGTACTGCTTTCTTGTCGGTGGGTGCAGGAAAGTCGGCGATCGCAGCTGTTTTCTGTAGATCAGGGAGCATTCCCGACTTGCTGATAACGTGGCCAAGGAACAATAGTTCCTCGTAGGTGAAGCGGCACTTTTCTGGCTTCAGGGTAAGTCCCGAGGCTTTGATTGCCCGAAGAACAGCTTCAAGGCGCCGGAGGTGCTCGTCGAAGTTGGAAGAAAATACGACTACGTCGTCCAAGTAGACAAGGCAAGTCTGCCACTTCAAGCCTGCGAGTACTGTGTCCATAACCCGTTGGAACGTCGCAGGCGCCGAGCAAAGACCAAAGGGCATGACCTTAAACTCGAATAGGCCGTCTGGTGTTATGAAGGCAGTCTTCTCTCGGTCTCTCTCGTCTACTTCGATTTGCCAGTAGCCGGTTTTGAGATCCATCGACGAAAAATACTTGGCGTTGTAGAGTCTGTCCAGAGCATCGTCTATCCGTGGGAGGGGATACACGTCTTTCTTCGTGATCTTGTTCAGGCGACGATAATCGACGCAAAAACGTAGGGTTCCGTCCTTCTTCTTCACCAACACCACGGGTGATGCCCACGGACTCGTAGACGGCTGAATGATGTCGTCACGCAGCATTTCGTCGACTTGTTGCTTGATGGCCTCGCGTTCCCGTGCAGAAACTCGGTAGGGGCTCTGACGGAGCGGACGGGCATATTCGTCGGTTATGATGCGATGTTTCGCGAGAGGGGTCTGACGAAGCCTCGATGACGACGAGAAGCAGTCCTTGCTTTGGTGAAGTAAGGCTTTGTGCTTCTTTTGTTGCTGCCTGGAAAGGTTTTGATTGACGTCGAAGGCGGGCGCGGACACTGCTGTCGACGTTGCGGCTCCCTGAGAATCGGTGAGGGCGAAGGCATTGCTCGCTTCCACAAATTCGCTTAGATGTGCTACCGTCGTGCCCCTATTCAAGTGCCTATATTCGTTGCTGAAGTTCGTCACCATTACCTTGGCTTCGCCGTTATGAAGCTTGGCTATGCCTCTTGCGACGCACATCTGACGGTCTAGGAGCAGGTGCTGGTCGCCTTCGATGACACCTTGTAAGTTGGTAGACGCTTTGGTGCCGACGGAAATGATGACGCTCGACAGTGGCGGGATGGTTACCTGCTCTTCTGTCACATTCAAGGCATTGTGAGCGACGTTGCAGTCTGACGCCGTTGCATTATCCGTGGACAGCGTGATTGACCTGGATCTTAGGTCGATGACTGCGCCTTGCTGGTCCAGGAAATCCATGCCTAAAATGACGTCTCGCGAGCATTGCTGCAGGACCACAAAATTCACAGAATATGTCTGGCTGTGAATCGTGACTCTTGCCGTGCAGGTTCCAGTCGGTGTTATAAGGTGGCCCCCTGCTGTTCGGATATCCGGTCCTTCCCATGCAGTCTTTACCTTCTTGAGCTTAGCGGCGAAGAGACCGCTGATGATAGAGTAGTCGGCGCCGGTATCGACTAGGGCGGTGACGCTGTAGCCGTCGATGATCACGTCGAGGTCGGTGGTTCGTCGTCTGGCGTTCCGGTTAGGTCGGGGCGTCGGATCACGGCTGCGTCGGCTTGGTCCGGTGCTGCTATGTCGCGTCGGCGGCGAGGCTTTGTCGTAAAGACTCTGCTCAGGCGGCGTACTGCCACTACGTCGGGAAAGTTTGTGCGTCGTGGTCGTCGACATCGGCAGCGGCGGCGGCAGCGGAGGAGGATCTTCGGCATTGCGTCGTGCAGCAACCGCACCTCCATCGGTTGCTGCCTTTAGTTTCCCGGGGAGGGGCTTGGGGATCGGCCCCGGTTAGGGCCGGTGTACTGGCGGCGATCCGGGGAGACGTAGCAGCCAGGCGAAGGTTAACGGGATGGTCGTCGTTGTTGCCACTGCGATCCGGCGATGTAGTCCGCGATGTCGCGCGGACGCGGCGCGTTCACGTCGAAGCCACGCAGTCCCATCTCACGGTACTGGCAGTAGCGGTAGGTGTGCCCGGCTTCGCCGCAGTGGTAGCATAGTGGGCGGTGGTTCAGGGTGCGCCAAACGTCAGTTTTCCTCGGCGAGCGCTGGATTACTGGCGAGCGGGAAGGCGTCGGGGGTAGCGGCGGTGGCTGGCGACGAAACTGCGGAGACGTTGGGTCCTGGTGTTGGCGAGGAGCGGCGACAGGTCGTCGTGCAGTAGCGGCGTAGGTCATCGCCTCCGGTTGGGGCTGTGGCCGTTCAGGAACGCTCAGTGAGCGCTGTAGTTCCTCGCGGACTACGTCTTCGAGAGAGGCGACTTGGGGCTGAGACGATGGCAACATGCGGCGCAGTTCTTCACGAACAATAGCGCGTATGGTCTCGCGCAGGTCGTCGGGGCAGAGTCCTCGGACTTCTGCGACGTCTGGCGACATGCGCCGATCGTATTGGTGGGTCCGCATTTCAAGAGTCTTCTCGATGGTGGTAGCCTCGGAGAGGAACTCTTGTACCGTCTTTGGCGGGTTTCTGATCAGTCCGGCAAAGAGCTCCTGCTTCACTCCTCGCATAAGCAGGCGAACCTTCTTGTCCTCAGACATGTCGGCGTCGGCGTGGCGGAAAAGTCGCGTCATCTCCTCCGTGAAGATCGTTACGTTTTCGTTGGGGAGCTGCACCCGAGTTTCAAGCAGTGATGCGGCTCTTTCCTTCCGCACGACGCTTGCAAAGGTGCGCAGGAAAGCAACGCGGAAGTCGTCCCAGGTTCGAAGCATTGACTCGCGGTTCTCGAACCAAGTCCTTGCGGCGTCTTCCAGGTAAAAATACACATGACGCAGCTTGTCGTCCGGGTCCCACTTATTGAGGGCTGCGACGCGGTCGTAAATGTCAAGCCAGCTTTCTGGGTCTTCGTAGGTCGATCCGCGGAAGGTAGGCGGCTCTTTGGGCTGGTTGACGACCATGGTTGCCGAAGACCTTGCTTCCGTCATCGTGGATGCCGGCTTCGTAGCAGCCTTTGTTTTCTTGTCTTTGTCGGGGAGCGGCAGGTATTCGGGCGGTAGTCCTTGTTGTCTTCGGCTCACTCGAACGACCGGGTCGGCGTCGTCCTCTTGGCGGCTTGGGCTTGGCTCACGGCTGGACGGGGGCGTACGGTACATGGACCGAGCAGCACCTCCACCAGATGTCACGAGGTTGTGATACACGCAGCACTTGAGAGGAAGCACGCAGGAGTCGGGGCGGTGTCAGGCGAACTGTTTATTGGGCGAACTTGTGCCCAGCAAAACAAGGCCAAACACAACTCAAAGCAACAGCGGCGTGAACAGTCGTCGGCCGACGGAAAAAGACTGACCAGTGGCGCACTGCGCCGGCTTTTATACACGCGTCGTAACGCGTTCCAGAGTGGCATACAAGATAAACGCGGCCTGCGTTGCGCTTAACAGAAAGTGATAGCGGCTTTCTTCGTAAACCAAAAGAACCGCACGTGTCACTAGGGCTCTAACAACTTCATGTTTTCGTCGGCTTCATTTATAGATAAAAAGGCCACCTTTTCTTTCGGTCAATGTATCGCGAAGTGCCCCGTTTCGTGGCAATTGAAACAAGCCATCGGTTTTTTCGCCTCAAATTTCCTTTTGCTTGCCTCTGCCGACGCCCCATGGTTAGATGCCTTGTTTGCCTCATCCTTTTGTGCGAAACTTGTCGGTTGTTTTCCAAACAGCGCCTTATTCGGTAGGAATTTTTCCCTTTTTGGTTCGCTGCTTGCCCCGAGGGCGCGTCGCGTAACGAATTCTTCAGCGAGCTCTGCGGCTTTCGTTACGGTGTTCACGTCTGGTCTATCCTGCACCCAGAACCTCACCTTTTCTGGTAACCTTTGATAGAATTGTTCCAGACCGATACACTCGAGCACCTTGTCATGATTACCATACGCCTTTGCCTCTTTGAGCCACTCCCCCATGTTGGCCATTAACTTGTAAGCAAACTTTGGGTATGAATAACTGTTCTCTTTTACGGCGTTGCGAAATTTTTGTCTGAAACCTTCTGCTGACAACCTGTATTTCTTGAGAAGGCTCGACTTTACCTCACTGTACTCGTCAGCCTCCTCTCTCGTGAGGCGCGCGATTACTTCTGAGGCCTCCCCTGGAAGTAGGGACAACAAGCATTGAGGCCATGTATGCTGGCTGAAACCTTGCCTTTCACAAGTTTTCTCAAAGTTGACGAGGAACAGCCCAATGTCCTCCCCTAGCTTGTACGATCTCATTAGGTCCGTCATTTTGAACCTGACCCGCTCTGCGGTACCGGATGCCTCGCTGCCTCCTGCTCTACTATTATGGCTAATCTCTAGCTCGAGGTGCTTCATTTCAAGCTCGTGCGTTCGTATCTTATCTGCCTCGGCTTCTGCCGCTTTCCTTTCGGCCTCCGCCGCCTTCCTTTCGGCCTCTGCCGCTTGCCTCTCCTGAATCTCTTCGACACATTCTGACAGCTCGTCATCCTCCGCCCCCAATGCGAGAATCGCCTCTATCAGCTCTGGCTTTCTTTGAGAGTCCGACACCTCCAGATTCAACTCCCTTGCAAGTAGCAACAACATCGACTTTCGCAGGGATTTCAGATTCATGGCTGCCTCCAGTACCGCTGTCTCTGTTCCACAAAGATTCCTGTCCTGCAACTAATTAACCTTGACGGCAACGACAGCTCTAGATTCCTGCCTTGCCTCAAGTTTTCCGTTAACTTAGTCTACAATTAAACCTTCAAAAAGCTCTTACACGGAATCCTGCCCTGTCACTGTTAACCTTGACGCCACTGACAGAAAGAGCTTAACCAAGCTATCACACAATTTCTGCCTGACGCAAGTTACCTGTTAACCCAATGACCAAGACAGCCCCTCTCTACGAGCTTTTACTTAACACATATAGTAAATGCCTGGTAAAATTTAACAGAGAAAGCCAACACTCACCCAGTTCGCAGTCATGTCTCCGGCGTCGTGCCTCTCAGAAGTGCCGTTCGATTTCCTCTGGAAGTCGATGAGCTCGTGTCATTCTTCTCCTGTCGTCCCGTTGGTGGATTTCGGGCTAACTCTGTCCAGTGGTCGCTTTCCGGGTTATCGGCATCCTGCCGCTGCCATCCAGTTGTTGGGACTCCGGGTCCTGCCGGTCTCGTTTTCGGTAGCTTGCCCCATAGCAGGATCCATCGTCCGACAATTCGGTGAGAAGCGCCCGAACGAAAGACAGAGATTTATTTACATATTGAGAAGTGATCAACTGATCCAAAGAGACAAGAGAGATACAAAACGTCTTCGGCATTTTATAGCGCCGCGTTGCCAACACTGGGCGCATTGTCCGCATCGTCAGCCAATACGGTGGCCACGGCACCTCGGCCACGAGGGAGGGGAAATACACCTCACAACACATGGAAGGGCACAACCTAACACGATGCCCAAATATGGTCAGGACGCCCTAAAAATGCCCAAACATGGTCATGAACGCACAGCAGACTTTGGAATTCTCCCGGCGAGAGGGAGGAGCCTGAATGGGGAGGTGGGGGTCGACGACACAGTCGGTCAAGAACCGGTTCTCCCCGCAACTCCTCTTGCTTGGTTCCCTAGCGCAAAACCAGTGCGTTGACCTTTGTTTTCGCTTGGCTGCAAGGCCGTCTCAGGTGCAGGGTATCCCGGGAATGCGTCGACAATCTCCCAGAGGGGTTCGCAAACCTTCGGAGAATCCCAACGCTGGGGCCGGTCGTAACAGCAGGTAGCGCCACCATGGCCGCCTGGATGGAGCCAGTCAGCAAGGTGGCAGACGAGACGAGCCAGAAAAGGGAGGCCCAGGCTCTAGGGTGGATGATATCGCAGGAGCATCCGCAGCCTTCATTCACTGCACCCGCAGACAGAAACGAGACGGTTCGTGCATGGCGAGGAACCTGCAGCCGTCATAGGTTTGTGAGGGAGCGCCCGTGGAAAAGACACGGGACAGACCCAGAAGCCAGATTTACCCAGACCTGCTGCTTGGCTAAGTGGCGGGTCGTCGTGCAGGGGACCGGAGCACCATCGCCAGGATGGAAAGTCCAAGTTGAAACCTCCTGACAGGGTGGCGGCTTCTCGGGGACTACAGGAGCCGGGGAGCATTCGGGGTGAAAGGCTTGTTCGAAGCAAGTGGGTGCAAATGGAAAGTAGCATGGCGGGCTTCCCAGGCTTTTCGTTCTTGAAGTGATGCCTCTTCGAAGGCAATGACACAGATTAATCTTTTTTTTTTGTAATTTTGTGCACAATATTTCGTGATGCCATTTCGTATAGTGCTTCACATACTTCAGTGCTCACTCCCAGCCCAATACTCTCAATTCCTAATGATGAGTTCAGTTAGCTCAAGTGTGGACTCATTGAGAATTCCGTCCTCTCTTCAGTTTCCATTTTAAGATTATTCTTTGATGCTGTTGCAAATTGTAACAAATTTATTTCGGGAGCGCTTGCATTGCACAGAATTAAGAGAGTAGGGAGATGGGCATGGCAAATACAACACACACTTTATAACCCAAAAGATAAAAAGTAAAAATCGAAAACAAAACAAATACTCGTGGACACAAAATTACCCAAATAACAGCACAAGCAAGGTAGTCTGCAAACCAGTTTAAATCTGTTCTTTGCCCTAGCCATTGTTCCTAATAATATATGTCGTCACAACAATCTAATGCTCTTACTGTTCACGCCGGCTTCTCTCCGATGTCGTGTCGAGGTTTGTCACGTTCGTCGTTGGCCTTTTTCTCAACCTCTTCGGTGTCGTCGGTTGGTCCCGCCGAACGAGCCACTCGTCATCGTTGCTGGCGTCCGGGACCCCGTCATCTTCTTCAGCCTCACTAGGCTAGGCTTAGCATCGCCGTGGATTCTCTTGATGGGAAGTTCGCTCTGCTGACTGGTGTGGGCTGTCGCCGTCCTGCTGTGAAGTGAGAGAGCTGCAAGTCCACCAGGAACTACTGGGCAAGGGTTCAGCAAGTCCGGGCAGCCTCACTCCGAATCTTTGAGGTCGACGACCACTTTCCGCGCCTCTCACGCCGATATCTTCAGAACTGGGCGGTCATGCTGCTCCCGTCGTGGTAGCGACACTCATTCCCTACGTCCTCGCAGCTCGGCCAACACACAGAGCCAGCTCATGCTCTGGTATTTTCCCTGCCGGCCCTCCTGCAACCGAGCCTTCCTGCAACCGATTTCTTGCTTCTACATGGCTGGTGCGCATGCCTCGGGTTACTCTTTTTCTCCTTGCGTACTGTCGCAGCGCTTTGACGCTCCACACGCGCCTCATGCTATTCCTTTGCCCATGACAACATGGAAGCAGGTTATGTAAAACTTTGTCGATAGCATCAAATAGACAGGATTCAGATTGGCGGGATAGATAGTGCTTATGCTTTCACATAGTTGCAAGTTATCGGGTTTAGATGCCGGTGGCTAGTCAAAGGAAAACTTTTTGAATTTTCTGTCACTTGGGTGTTCTTGGAGTTGCTCGATGCTGTCGGTTTTAGATGATGAGCAGCAGGCCGTTGAGCCTGCACACCAGCCACATCTATTGTGTGGCTGGCAAGTTTCCCTATGGGCCTAAGGTGACATGCACTCAGTTGCATCATCTCCAAAATGGCGATAGTACCGGCATATGCGTCCAGTATCAGAAGAGTGAGATAATGCATGGTTGGGTGAAGTCGTGTGAGGACGTACAAGCCACTTGCTTTAGCAACTGTAATGCCAAAGAATTATCAGTTGACGTAACAGGAAAAGCTTCGCTCTCTTTCATGACCCTTCAAAAGCGGATATTGCCAATTCCGCGGCTTCCAGCACCCAGTCAGTCGGAGCTGTGAGGTCATCAAGACGTTAGTCCGCAGCCGTTGTAAGAATCATGCCAATGCAGGGGGCACTGGAGAAACAATTGGCAGAGGGGAGAGCCGCCCATCTACGACGTCTATTCTCCAAGGAACTGGCAATTGCCTCAGAGCAATTGTGATGGCTAGTGGTCCCCCAGGTTTTGCCCTGTCAGGAGCCGTTGTAGGCCCTTCAGCTAGGAGAGGGTGGTGTGACGGATTACTTCGCGTTTCTAAACATTGTATGGCTGCTGGGCCGGAGGGGCTAAAATGGTGTCAGAAACCTCGGCTTCTGCTTCGGTTGGCTTTAGGGCTCAAGTGACGTGGTAGAATTTAGTTTTCTAAGACACATTTCTTCTTGTGATAAACTGGGCTTTGACTTGCATGAACCAAAGAGCAGGATCGTCAAATCAGAAACATGCAAGTTTGAGGGCAACTTTTATCTTGAGGGCAACTGCTGAAATGGCAGGATATTGCAGGGCTTTGTTGGGTATCTCCGTCTGCGTAGCATTGGTGGTCGCCATCGCGATCTCTGTTGATGTTTCGGAAACAGATGTACAGTATTTGTAAGGTTGGAAGCATTTGCTGTCATAACTCCAGGTCACCGAATATATAGAGGAATCATTCACAGAGTAAATAAACCAATTAACTTTTTATTCTAGGTATGCATGACTAAGTGGTATGAGGCTCCATGAGCTTGTCCCGTCACTCACGAGCTTCCAGTGTTTTTGTTACTCGAGACTATGATTATTTTAGCCAAGCTCTCCGGCGGCAAACCATGGTCAGTCGTGGTTGCCAGACATTGGGGGCAAAGCCAGAACTAGTGATACCGAAGCTGTGTTCTCAGAGGTCCATTGTCACTCCGTAGCATTTCTGGCATGGATGTTTACTATCATTGGCTCTTCTTTAGTTTTTCACAAACCCTCTCTTTGGCTTGAACCCGGAATGAGGACCCCGTTTTGGACCAGTGTCACCGACTTCATGAGCCTGGTGAATTTCGTTGCTACCTCACGTCTCTGGCTGCAGTGCTAACTTATGGCCTGTTGTAAACTTTATGCTTTAGGTTTGGTGGTAGCAGGTTATGGAATTGCACTTGCCCTGATCCCTTAATAGCATTTATGTTTACCATACTCCTTTTCCTTTAACCATTTCTCCTCGCTTTACTTTGGTTTATAGGCAAATTGTACTCTTACTTCCTCCATATCATGTAATTTCTGATGGAATATCTTTGCAGGTGGCCTGTAGCACCTAAGCAAACAGGACTTTATTGTAATCATCAATATTGTCATTGAATAAGCGAGTGATTACTCCAGCTGCCTTGCCAGGTAAAAGTGCGAGTGAGGGCTTTGGCCATGACTCACGGGAAAACCATTGGTTCTAGGACATCCACTGTGTGTTCAACAAGAATAACCCATTTTCCTCTCTGAGCTTGTAAGACCAAATTAGCTCTGTCATTTTGAACAGTGTGCTGTTGCGACCGGCTTTTGCAGGCACAGGAGATTCGGGATAAAGATGTTGAGGCAGAAGGAAAGTGAACTTAAAAAAGGGTTTATTTACACTCTGTACATGGCAAGCTCTCCGAATGAGCTGGTTGGCTCATTATAAAGGGTACATTTTCCTCAGATTCTTAGACCGGAGAATGGGGCCAGATTGCACTGTTCAATCACATGTCAAACACAACTTGAGAGGGTGATGCGCACAGATGCCCATGTAAACGTCCACAATTGAGGCATAGTCACTGCACTGCAATGTGGCAGCAACGTGGCTCTTCCTTCTCGTGTGAGTGCCAATGAGTGAGGGATTTTCTCGTACAGACGACAGGATCCGTCAAAAAGGGCTGCCACAACAAAGTTTAAAGGGGTCAGCCGAACTGCTTCCTCAATTAGCGGGGCAACTAAGATGTTGCATCTTCAGAAACCATTGTGGTCGTCCCAGGGAGCTGTTTACGGTAAGTGACGGCACGGCATCTCAGTTTCCAGGTAGTAAGGACAATACATGGCGGATATACCGTATTTACTCGATTCTACCACGCCCTCGATTGTAATGAGCACCTGTTTTCTATGTAGAAAAACGAAAACAAAAGTAAAACATTGATTGTAACGTGCACCCAGAGAAAGGAAAAAAGTCCTTAAGAGTCAACCTTCGCACATTCAGAAGAACAAGTATTTGGGATTTAATGCACTGAAGTTTCGAAAGATAAAACACTGTCAAACAGCCGGCCCTCCCACTAAAACTGACCACTACAGCGGCATTATGAGTCGCGTAATGGGCCAGCCACTCGTCGCTCTCGGGCAACTCCTTATCGCTGTCAATGGCCAAAAACATCTCATTCTCAGTATCATTCTTGGCATTTTAGATGCCACATTTCTTGAATGCCTTGATGACCATGGCTGATGATATTGCACTCCACGCATTAGTCACCCATCAGCGAAGTCTTGCTGAGAGGCGCACTTTATCCTTTTGCTTGGCGTGAAATCGTGTCGTCCATTGGTCAGCCAGTGGGTCTTGTAGCGCCCGAATTTTGCACTTTACCGACTTGTTCAGGCAGACATCATGCGGTTAACCCTTTGTGAGTTCGCCTATATTTTCCTAGACGAACATAATTTATTTTTGCTTTTTTGAGCTTTTGAACACGCTAGAAATGTAATACAAAAGATTTGAGGTTGATAGCATGGTTTATTGGAAAAAAGTGGGACGTATATGTCCCAGTGGCGTATTCGGTGGCTGTTGAAAATTGGGACAACACTGTCCCATTGTGCCATTTAGATAACTTCCCGATTTCACTTGTGTGCCTACTTAGAGTGAAAGGCACCAAAACAAGTGAGACAGAGGGGCACCTTGCAAGTGCCACATGTGACCTTTGTGCGGACCTCATTTCCAGTTTTTGAGCACCACCTGCACCTTCTCGGTGAGGCTCCTTTTTTCGGATTGTGGTCATTTCCGGTGAATCTGATTTCATCCGAGATTCCAACCATCCTCTGTCCATTCTTCTGTCCTTGCTTGTTTTTTCGGAATGGCGCAGTTCTGGCGTAGTGCCTGAAAGTACGTCCATTCGTCAGTTGTCGTCCCAGCACAAGACGAAACCACAAGTAGCTTACGTCAGTATTGGCGCTGTGCTGTATAATAAGGGGACCAAATAGATGACGCGAATTTCACTGCGGGCGAATGAAGGTAAGGTACGCTAACTTGCGAATGTTAGGTGGTGATTTACGGAGGTTACGACAAGTGTATCCAAGCGTTTGCGATGCTTTAGCACAGAGAGCGGTAGTGTGAGGGCACCATGAAAGATTGTGAGTCAACTTTATCCCTAGATACTTGAATGACTGAACACGAGATATGACAGAGCTGGTAATGACGTAGGAAAAATCAGAGTTCCATTGTTTCCGGGTGAAAGAAATGAGTTTACATTTTCCGGAGTTCAATACCATGAGCCATTTTTGACACCACATATTTATAAGGTTAATGTCACTTTGCAGGATGTGGTGATCCTCAGGAGATGTTATTTTTCTATAAATGATACATTCATCGGCGAACAACCTAATGCTTGAGGAAATATTGTTGGGCAGGTCATTAATGTAAATAAGGAAGAAGAGTAAAGGGCCTGGAACGCTACCCTGAGGGACTCCGGAAGTTACATTCGCTAAGGGAGAAACACAGTTATTAATTATGGTGAATTGTTGGCGAGATGATAAGAAATTTCTAATTCAAGATAAGCTAGCAGAGTCCATTCCGAGGGAATTTAGTTTGGAAAATAATTAACAATGGGCGACCTGGTCAAAAGCTTTGGAAAAGTCAAGAAAAATGCTATTGGTTTGTAGATTGTTGTCCATGTTAAAGTGCAAGTCAGTAGTAAGTTCAAACAATTGCGTATCACATGACATATTTTTACAAAATCCATGTTGATTTATAAAAAAGAAATCATTAGTCTCCAAGTGGCGCTAGATGTGCGATGCAGTTATGTGCTCTAGCATTTTACAAGAAACGCAAGTTAGGGAAATGGGGCGGTAGTTGTCTGGTTGATTTGTCTTTCCATCTTTGAATACCGGAATAACCCTGGCAATCTTCCAGTCTTTAGGTAGTTGTCCGGTCGACAGTGATTGATTAAATATTCTGCATAGTATTTCATCAGAAAGCGGTAGGGTATTTTTCAATATCTTAGCGTTTAAATTATCTACACCCGCCGATTGGTAGTTTAAGGTTATTTATGAGACATGCAACTCCATCCTCAGTGACCGTTATTGGTGTCATGTAAGGGGAACCTACATCTGGAACATAAGGCACATTTAGGTGATCTTCTTTAGTAAATACTGACGAGAAAAATTTGTTGAACTCGTGGGGGCATTGCTCATCTGTTAGTGGTGTGTTGTCGTCATTGAAAAGACAGATTTGTCGCGATTCATTTCCAGGAGATATGGTTTGCCAGAACTTTCGTGGTTTTGACTGCAAGAGGGAGGGTAGGTCATGCGAGTAGTACTTGTTTTTGGCGGAACTTATAACTGATGAATATTCTTTCAGGCATGTATTGTACCTTTCCCAGGAAGACACGCTGGATGAATGTTTGGCTGCAGTGTAGAACCGCTTCTTTTTATTTCGCAATTTGTGCAGTGATGAACTGAACCAGTGATTTTTCTTATCGTGAGCAATAGAGATAAGAGGCACATACTTGTCCACCAAGTCTGACATTTTGTCCTTAAATGCAAGCCAATTTTCAGCCACAGACTGAAAAGAGAAAGATTGTATAAAAGACTGATGGAAGAAGGCCGCTAATTCATTGTTCATCCCTTTCTAGTCCGCTCTATTGTAGTTACGAATGAACTTCGTAGCCATGGAACCTATGTTTGGTACCAGTTTGTGGATGGCGAGTTGCAGGAGAGTGTGGTCACTAAAACCATCATAGTATTAAATTGTGCCTATCGTATCGAGGGCAGTGGTTAGCACCAAATCTAGAATATTAGTACCACGTGTGGGTTTATTTACCACTTGTGAAAAGTTGAAATCCAACGA
The DNA here is from genome assembly GCF_013339725.1 of Rhipicephalus microplus. Classification (NCBI taxonomy): domain Eukaryota; kingdom Metazoa; phylum Arthropoda; class Arachnida; order Ixodida; family Ixodidae; genus Rhipicephalus; species Rhipicephalus microplus. The sequence continues at coordinate 105,598,001 of NC_051165.1, forward strand.
AAGGTTAATGAGATCAGTTGAACTTTGGCAGGCTGATGATAAAGTGGGCCAGTCGATATTGGGTAAATTAAAGTCACCAAAAAGGTACACACGATTCGTAGGACATCTCTTGGTTGCGGCCGAGATGCTCTTTCGCAAATCATCTTGGAATAGCGGACTAGCATCAGGTGGACGATAGTAAACGCCTATTAGTATGTTCTTGGTGTGAGCCCTACATGCGGCCCATATTTCCAGATCAGAGAATGTATCAATTACGAATGATGCAATGTCATTCCTAATGGCCAGCAGTACCCCTCCACCTCTCCTTTGTGTACGGTCACGCCTATAAATGGTGTAGTTCTTATCACACAGCAATTCCTTGTCTCTGATATTAGGGCACAACCAAGTCTCTGTAAGTGCTATGACCTTTGGACAGCAGTCATCAAGGAAGAATGAAATTGGGTCGCATTTCGGTAGAAGACTTCTGATGTTAGTGAATAAAACTGATAGCAGAAAAGTGGAGGTGGGTTTCGATGGTTCACTACGACCACACTTATTCCTTTTTTTCTCTAGCTATCGTGAAGATAAAACAACAGAGTTTGAGGAGTCAAAAACATAGGTCTCTCTATCTATTTGGAGCTTATCAATCGATAATCTATAAGGTTTAGCCTTTCTTCTGGCATATTCCAGCAATTTCCTTCTTGTTTGACGTTTTGAGGGTGAAAAGTCTTCGCTTATTTCAAATTTTGACCCTTTTAGTTTGCGGGCGGAAGCCAGAATGTTTTGCTTGTCCTTGAAGGCGGTCATCTTTGCTATTATAGACCAACATTTGCTTGAAGCAAAGCGACCTAATCTATGTACCCTATCAAATTGTGAACCAGTCATTGTGATGTCAAGATTTTTGGAACAGAAAGATACGATGTTTAGTTCATTCGTCGTCCAATCTTCCTTCTCATCATCTTCAATGCCAAAAAAAGTATATTGGAACGTCACATTCAGTTTTTGGTATCTTCGCACCGTGACATTATGCTTTTTAGTTGATTGATGATGTCGGAAACATTTGAAGCGTTTGTTTTACTAGGAGCGACCGGAGAGTAGGCCGCTTCCAGTGTCCCGATCGTTTCATTTAAACTCTTGATTTCAATGTCAGTCGCAACCTGTTTTTCTTTTACGCCCTGAAGTTCCCGCAGTATAGCGTTCTGACCTTCCTCGATTCTGCGAACTGTCTCCAGAACCGAAGCCAGAGAGCGCGGCAGATCAGCAATAGCGGAACTTGGGTTCTGCTCTACGTCTCCAGCGACTAAAAGTAGCAGATCAACTATACTAGAATACGTCAAGGCAGGAAGGAACAACAATTTCTTAGTGACGTCAAAAATTTGAGGTGGGCACAACATCGCAATGAAACAACGGTCAGAAGTCCTAACGCTATAGGCATGATTCAAATAACTAACCTGCGTTAGCAGTACCGGTAAGTGAACCATCGTGGCAGCGGTGTTGTGCCCAACTGCGAGAGTCAGAGGTAGGTGGTTATATCTCACGCCCTTATCTTCGATGATCATCGTTGTCGACCCACGTGACCAAGCCTGATCACAAAGACCAGCAGCGCCAAGCGAGATAATGCCCACCGAGGCAGACAGTGTCGACCCGTACAGCTGAGTGCAGGAATGGCGCACTGAAAGCCATGACCCAGATCCGAGAAGGAATGCAACCTGCGTTAACAGTCCCGGTAAGTTAACCATCGTGCAGCAGTGTCGTGCCACTTAGTGTGGAGCTCTACTATTACCGCGCGTATTTATGCGTTGGTTATAGCCTCTTCAAATTGGTTGTGCGTAGCCCCCGTATAACGTGGGTAGTCTTCATTTGAGCTTGGTTGTGTGCATGGATACTGGGTTATTGCAGCATATAAAATCTGTGCATTTGCCAGTTGCTGCCCTTGCACTTTGTGTAAAAGTCCATCGAGGGTTAGTCGTTGCTCTGACTTGGTGGGCTTGGCTCCGAGTAGGTGCTTGAGAAAGTCCCATTGGAGTCCTTTTCTCATATGTGCATCGAGCGAATTACATACCTCATTCCACTGTTGGCGTACTAGTATCTGACTGTACTGTTCTGTTCGTCAGTTGAGCAGTGCAATACGTTTTCGTAGCCTACGATTAAGTTTTTGCATTTGTCATCTGTCCTGAAGACATTTTTTGAACCTCCAGGAGATGTGCAAGGTGGCTCTCCATGTGGTCGATGTTGCATGTTGTAGAAAAATTTTGGTAACTTGTTCTACGTCCTCCTGTTGTAGTCTCGTAAGGAGTTCAGTGAAGGAAGAGTAATGGATGGTGTCTCTTTTGCGTATTTGCCTAAACAAGTTCCAGTCGACTATTTTAAGGTGTCTGGGCGCATACCTTGGCTAAAGTAGTTGGGCACACGTCTTATCGGAGGCCTACTTGGCCGCAGTGCGGCAGGTGTCGGTTTGACGCTTGTACAACGTGCAGCGGTAGATGACTTGTCCACAGTAGACGTAGTTGGACACTTTCAGCCCATTGAAGATCAAAATCACCATTGCAGGTCCTTGATGTGGCGTGCTCCCAGTAGGCTTGAGTTGCACGGTTGCATTATCATGCTGTTGAGTGCAGCGTCGTCGAAGTCCGTGCTGACGCTGCGAATCACACCTCTGCTCGTTATGCCGGCAGGTGAAAGGTAGGCTGTGACTGGGTGTCTCTGGTCGGTGAGAATGATCTCGGTTACTAGACTGTACACTGCTGCATTAGTAGCGCTGGGTGTGCTCACGACATTTTTGTCGTCAGCAAAAAGGGTAAAAGCGCAAGAGCGCTCGCACGAGCGGGTAATGCCGCAAGAGCGTTCGCAGAGAACAAATGAGTCGGCCCATTCCTATCGCCTGGAAAGTGCATAAGATAACATCTCTGGTGTGTTAAAACTGCCGTCGAGTATTCAAAGTAAACCACCCGTCTTGAATAATTGTGAAACAACGTGGGGCAGGGGGGAGGGATCGCTTGAGTGGCAATAACCCAAGTAGCACAAATACGTTATAATAATGTTACTTTTACGTTCAGCTTTAATGTTGAAACAATATTGTTAATGTCATGGAAACTAAATGTTCTGCTAACGTTTTGAATAAACGTTGAAATAACGTCATCTTAAACATAATGTAATCATTAATAAAACGTTATGATAACGTTTGCATAACGTTAAGCAAAACGTAAGAGTGACGTTACAAGTTACACTCCCGTAACATTTATAAAACATTAAGAATTATTGTAAATTATGCTCATGCAATGCTGAAAACAGGCCCAATGTCAGAAGTCTTTTTAACTGAAAAGACAAACTTGCAAATCATAGCTGGAGCACATGTTCAACATGCAGTAGGATATTCTAAAGTACAATAAATTATTTATGGAACGCATGTGTGTTAGCGGCTTGTATATATATATGCATGGACCGAACCAGACTTATTCAAAGCACTATAATCAGCAGTTTCAACGACTTTTTACATTTTGCAGCTGTTTGGCAGCATTAACTCATCTCAACTGCATGTCTTGATTGCAAATATACTTTATTGCATGATGCCCTTATATACTTTATTCCTCGATGCTCATTCGAGGCTTGGCTGTCATCAATAAGCAGGCCGCGGCACTTTGTTCTGCAAAAACAAGAAATATTCAGGAATTACTGCAGATAATAAACAAACAAAATAGCTTTAGTAGCAGCATAAACATTACAGATGCTTTTTATAGGACAATGAAAACCATTCACCCCCACTGCACAATTAATGCACGTAGATAGATAGATATGTAGGGCTTGACGTCCCAACACCACCATATGAATATGAGAGACGCCGTAGTGGAAGGCTTCGGAAATTTTGACCACCTGGGGTTCTTCAACGTGCACTCAAATCTGAGCACACGTGTCTACAACATTTCTACTTCCATCGGAAATGCAGCCACCGCAGCCGGGATGCGAACCCGCGACCTGCGGGTCAGCAGCTGAGTACCTTAGTCACTTGACCACCGCGGCGGGGCAAAATTAATGCACGTAGCCTTGTAAGTGCCCTGTAAAGTACTTGTTCGCAGCAGCTGTTTAAAAACTCGAATTTCGTCCAACCACCAATAATGTTCACTGTCAGCACTGCCTTGCAATAGTGCTACCTTCCTGGTCTACATCACACATCACATTTAATAGTGCCATGGTGGTCCCTCGATGGTATATGCTGTCACTTGCTGCCTGCTTGCACTTGACCGCACTTCCAAATTTAAAGCTTTTGACTTACTTTTACTGAATCACTGAATGAAAGCAGATACCTTGCAGCGCTGCTGGAGCTACGCAGAATACACTGGCAGTAGACTTGTACAGTATATACAATATAGTTCCGGTCAAAGCTGTTTCATTAAGCATATACAAGGGTTTTAGCTGTGCTTCTTGCATGAGACGCTACAGTTTTAAAAGTACGTTTGGCATGTACAGTCGCCGACCGTTTATTCGGACGCCGAAAATTCGGACATGCCCGTTTATTCGGACATCTTTATGGCACCGCCATTCTCCCCATTGATCCTAATGTAAACTCACGACCGAAAATTCGGACGCCCCACTGTGCGCCATTCGATTATTCGGACTCCGTTTGACTGACCGGATGCGTCGCCGTATGCCATTACACGCTGACAGCGACGTTAACAATACGTTTTCCAGGTTGCCAGCACTGATATGCTGCACTAGCTATGGATGGATGTTGGGCCAGTGTCAAAATGCACGCGGAAATCGCCAGTGCCGATCTCGAAGGCTATGTGTGGCGACGCTTTTTATTGTTTAGCCAGTCGAGCGGCCAAGCCAAGCCACCTACAGAGTCCGTTCACTGTGGCGTGTGCACGACCGGCTTTATAAATAGCGACCTGCGCACGCGTCCTTCTCCTACGGGGCTACGCGGTCCAAGAAAAGCCGCGATGTTGACGGCGCGTCTCACCAGGGAGCACTGGGTTTAATCCTCAACTTCGTGTCGGCTGCTACAGCTACTACGACAGCGGAACGCGCGAGATCGTGTAAACCCCGTGCCTTTGCAAACATCAGCTGTTTTGTTTTTTGTTCTGCCTACCATGACGTGAAACAAGGCAGTATATACCAACTTCCAACCAACCAACTTCGAGGAAACGTAGAAACGTCAGCACTCGTAACGGTGGCTTATTGCACGGGCCCGCAACCTGGGCTAGCTTTTCCTGGCAGCCTAGACAACATTGTCAAAGAATGTTATGCAGTGTCATGCTGGTTCTGTCTAATGAGGTATATTTAGCAGGTCCGCGAGGTGCACTCCGAAGTGCAGGAAAACAAGTAGGCTAGGTCGGCTGTTACATTTTGTGCGCGTACGTACTTGTCACTTTATCCTTTCGAGAGTTCTTGCGCAACTTCACCTTCAATTGTGGCTTGTTTGATACGCAGGTCACACAGATTGGTGCAATGAGCTCGCTAACTTTTAACTGTATTACGGTAGTTGTACCTGCATTGGCCGTCTCGTCAGATTTATCGCGTTTTATGCAGGTGACGGGAGCGCCAACAAATATTACACGCTTTTTTTTTTTTCTGGGTTTTACGCGCTGTGCTTGCATTTGGGCTTCGAGGCGCACCGTAAGGACTACGGAATTAGTTCAAGGAAACTTGAACGTGTGACGAAATGAGGACACACCCAACTCATCTAATCCATGCATTCAAGCTTAGAGCAACAATAGATCACAACTTGCCAAATGTTTTATTCGTTAAATGACACACTGAATCACGAGCACATTTAGAGACAGTCTGGCCTTCAGAATTAGACCTTCAGCACCTTTCGCGAGGTGGGTTTCGTTTTGAGTGCCTTTTTCTTGGCGTTGGACACTGTGAGGCCATTGGCGGTGTTAGACAAAAATGTATCTGTATCTGCCCCCCTGACAAGCTTGAAAAAAACTTCGTGTTCGACTTGTGATTGTCTCCAACAAGACGAACCACTGGAAAGCCAGCATCTTCAACAGACTGCATCACATTTAGAGCAAGATGAATGTTCTTCAGCCACAGGTTCCGCACATCCGTGATCGGGAACTCATGGAACGATATTCCTCGTGATGCGGCCGTGCGCCCGCTTGATTTGCAGAGCGGTACGCAGCAATAAACCATTGCGCAAGTTGCACCGTGTAACTACTTCGCCCAACTTCTTTCAACCATAGCTAATAGTTGAGGTAATACCAAGAGACGTGCATGCAAATGCACAAGCAAACGCGCCGATCACCCTCGCCCGGCAGCATACGCAGTCGCGAGGATGGGAGACGTGAGGATTAAAAGCAGCGCCACGGCTTGCAGCGGCGCTCGCGGAAACTATAAATAACACACCAAGCAAAAAAAGAATCACGGACACGGCGCTGGTGGCGGATGCGCAGGTCGCTATTTATAAAGCCGGTCGTGGGCGTGTGGCGTGTGTCAGCAGTGTCAGTCAGGTGCTTCTGCGGCTAGGCCTTGTTCGTCTTGTTCTCTGTGTTCTCGCTCTCTTTAGTGTTCCGTGGCGTGCTGAAATGGCTCCGACGCCACCCGTTGCTGCACCCTTGGGAGTAAATAAGTGCGGCCAACGTGGGAGCTATAAGATGCTCACGATGACGAAGAAAGCGGAGATAATTCGCCAGGTAGAAGGCAGCCGACCTCAGTCTGAAGTTGCTTGAGAATTTTCTAATTTCCTAGCAAACCGTCTCGGAAGCGTGCGTGTGTGCAGACATGACAGTTTTTTCGGGCGATAGGGCCTATAAAAGTGCTTTTTTTTTTAGTGAATCCGTTTTTTCGGACTCCCGATTATTCGGACTTTTTGGCGGTTCCCGTCGAGTCCGAATAAACGGTCGGCGACTGTACTTGGCAAACTCTGAATTACTGTAGCCATTACCAGCTGGTAATCGCAATACTAACCAAGATGACCTACAGCAGCATGGCAGCCCCCATGCAACCCAGACCATCTGCTTTCATCCAAATTTGTGCTTTTTACTGGCACTCTACCCAGACAGAAAAAGATAAGCGGTATAACCTGTCATCACTTAGTCTCATCTAAACCTGAAGACAAGGCATCAGGTATCTTTGACAGTATTTTTCCTGTCATCTAACAATCCAGGGATCCAGCTGTACGCAATAAATAAAGCTGGTGTAGCCAACATGCTTAGTAAGAACCCTATGTGCACATAACTACCGCACTGACCAAAACACATCTACCAACCTTGTACGTTTACCTTAAAGCAAAAAATTGCAGCACAACCACTCGTAGGCTGCTGCCCGTAAAACTGATCACCACAAGCTGTTGTTATGTGCTGCATTTTTTCTTCTTTTGATTCAAAAATAGAACATAACTGAGCTCGTATCATATATATATATATATATAATATATATATATATATATATATATATATATATGAGAATAGTGCATTGAGAATAGTGCTTTGAGAATAGTGCAGTATAGGAAACAAAACAATAAAATATTTATTTAATCCTAACAGTTTCGGCTGGTGGACCAGCCTTCTTCGGAGGATCTAAGTGAAATGGTACAAGTTGCCGTAGCAGAGGGTCACCCTCACAGTTTGAAGACCCTAAAAAAAAAAAAAAAGACAACAAAAAGCAGAAGGAGGAGAGGAACTAGAAAGGAGCGACGGAGAGCCGCCGGGAACGAGCGGGTAATTCTGGCATTGTTACTGGGTATAGGTAAGATGCGCCGACAGCGGAGGCGACCAAGAAAAACGGAAAAATGTGAAACATGTTGCCGCTTACTCGCATCCCACACGTGGATCGAGTTTAAGCTCACGTGGTTCGGCGGCTGGCCCGCGGCATCGGGCCACACAAGAAGCATACGACCCGCTCCAGCTTTAGGAAAATAATGGCCACGTTGGAAAGCTAATGTGCCCTTTCCCCCTCCCTCCACCTGCCCTCTCTTGCAGAAAACTGTACAACCAGTCATACAGAAAATAAATGAATGGGTATTCTTGTAAAGGATGAAGAAACAAAAAACGTAAACAAAAAAATAAAAAATAAATACCAAAAAAGTACTCGGAAATGAAAATAAAGTCTAACAATACTAACACACGCCGTTTGGTTCACGTAGCATCGAATTCGTTTAGTTTCACGCGCTATATTCTCCAACTTACGTGTTATTTATGTAAGTTGCGATTCAGAAGCTTGGAGACTATTAAAACATAGTAGCAATGCTCTTTTATTAGGCTGCACGGAAATCAGTGCTGCCTAATACTCGTACTGTATCTCTTAAGAAATGCACAATTACAAAGGCAAAATAGTATTTATTGAATAAATATCTCTTTAAGGCCTCCATTATTTAAGGAACTTTTGAAGAATATCAATCAGCTTTTCTTCTTTTTTAGCTGCTTCCTTCTGAAGCTTCAACTGTTCATTTTGTAGCTCGAGTTCTCGTGCTTTGCACTCTTGCCACATTCCTCTGAACATCTTTTGCTCTTTAACCATTTCCTTGATTGCAGAATCGGGGCCAGCTCGTGTCCTTTTTTTTGATGCAGCTGGCTGTGCCGCAATTGCTCCAGCTTCCGCTGGTGACGATTCACTGCATTGCGGAAGGCTTTCCACGGCAGGTGCAGCTGTCTCCGCCGGTCCAGTTGCTGCAGTTTGCTCTAAATTAGCAGTACTTGTGGCAACGGTGGCACTTGAAGATTCTGGCACTTCTATCACCAGCTGCATCTCGGCCTCACTGCCAAGAAGCTCAAGCTCGCTCAATTCATTCCTCATTTCCATACTGCGTATGATCTGCGAAACATTCGTTGCAACTTGCACCAGTGCTCAGGGGAATGTAGATGCTGACGAAGCAGTAGACAAATTCACATTTATGCAGGTAAAGCAATGCAAACACTGCAATTTTATGTGTGTGATGGTGTCTGTTTGTGCAATGCTTTTTGAAATCGTCGTAGCTCACCAAGTAACCCATCGGCACATATAAGGTAGATACCAACCTGTGAATGGAGAGGCTTTCGCAGTTGCTTTCAACTGCGAAACTGCAAGTGTAGCGTCATTTACCGGCAGACTCCCAAGGAACTGGTGGATTCGCCAATAAAATGGCCACGTGACCGCACCAGAACCTGTAGTTCTGTTTTTTGAGAATAATATGTAATAAACGAAAGTGCAAGCTTAGTAGTAGTGACAGAAGCAAGTCGAAACGATTCTCTGGGCTTGTGCATGACACCATCTTACGACACCAGGCTTTGAACAGTGGAATAGGTTGAATTGTTGTGCATACTGCGTGTGATAATCCAATTCGATAACAGTATCCAATGGCAAGACGACTGCACCAACTTACACAGAGTCGATTCTTGGTAGACGCACTATAAGGATAAAAAAATCCTAGGTACACAAGGTATGTCTAGAGTTAATGTTTTCACAAGTGGACCTGTATTCTGTAGGATTTTAATTCCTGAGGACAGGTCCGTTTGTTGAAGTGTTCGCATCAGGAACATCCTGTCTTTCAAGGGTTTTTTTTTTCATTGCTTCAAATTTTATCTCCGACTGAACTTGCCAATAAAGGCACCTGAGAGAGGCCATGAGGACGAGCTATGAACTCATCTATAATGTTGCCCCGAAAGGCAATACAATCAACGCGAGTACAAATTTGTTTAAATTTACAACTAAATAGGCATAGCAAGTGTTTTTATGTGGGACACCTGGCCAAATCACACCTAAATGGTCGTCAGGGGCAGAGCTTTTTCGCGCCGTTTTCCGCGAACATTTGGTTGGTTAGAAGTGTGGCAGCTTGGGCTAGTTGGTATGGCATGACGATAGTCATAACGCGAGAATAAAACGACGACACAGAGACAGGGAGTGCCCTTGTCTCTGTGTCGTCGTTTTGTTCTCGCGCTATAACTATAACACAGGCTTGATATTCAAGTCAAAATGCTCACCTGTACTTGCTTCGCAGATTTTCGATTATAGTATGTACTTGGGCTCGCGTCCTCACGATGCCGTACCTGGCCAGCGCTTCCGTAATGGCAGAGTAAATTTTGGCATTCCGCTTTTGACCACGAAGGCCTGAGAGGTGTTCTTCCCAGAGCGTAATCAAAGTCATCATCTCCTCTTCTGTCCAGCTCGCGCGCTCATTGGGACACGTCATCTCTTCTTTTATTTCTTCTTTGTTTAAGCAGAGCGAAATGGCACGTGTGGGTTGGCGGAAGATTGGAAAGCAAAGAATGAAAACTGATGAAAAAAACAGAGAAAGTCACGGAGAAAGTGAACTCGATGGTGATGGCGATGAAAATACCAGTGTTGCATGCTTGTTTGCCAAAGTTTCGCTAAAATTGACAAGCGTTTCATTATCAGTACTTTTTCTTCGTATAACGTTCAAAGCATCTTTTTAAGACTTTAGTGCAAATAAAAGACGGGAAATTTCATTTTTAGCTCAATATGATTTGTTTTATATACTTTCAGGTAAATCGCACTTCGCGAGCTGTGTCGTCGAGAGTAGGCATTTCTCAGTCAACTGAGTTCTGGCGAAGGCAGTTGGCGGCGAACGGCATTCGAATGGCATTCGAATGAATGCCATTTTGTTCGCCCGTGTGGCACCGCGCGAATGGCAATAAATCTGAAGGCATTCGGGGGTAAATGCCATTTTTTCTGACCGTGTGGCACGAGTATATGTTCACTATCGGCCCACACTAAGAATATATCATCGAGGAAGCGTTGGTAAAATATAGGTTTGAATGGAGAATTTTCGAGGAAAGGGATCTCCAAAGAGGCCATGAAAATATTTGCGTAATTTGGCGCCATTTTGGTTCTCATGGCAGTTCTGTTTACTTGCAGATAATGTTTTTGGTCGAATTCAAAGTTATTATGTTTAAGTACAAGATTTAGGAGCACCTCTAAAGCGCTTTCGTCGAATTCACTCGTCGATTTACTTTTTCCATAGGCGGCGTCTGTGGTGGCGATTCCTTCGGTGTGGGGAATGTTTGTGTACAGTGATGAGACATCCATGGTGACCAAATAGCACTCTAGAGGTACCACAAGTTTGAGACTTCTCGAAGGAAGTGGCTGGTATCTTTGATGTATGATGGGAATGATTGTGGGATGTGCCGAATCAGAGAGTCAATGAAACTAGAGATTTTTTCAGTAGCAGTACCGTTGCTGGAAACTATGGGTCGGCCGGAATTGTTAATCTTGCGAATTTCAGGTAGTAAATAGACACGCCCGGGACACGATTTGCCAGGTGACGTCATTTTAAGCATAGGGTAGGTTATCTTACCACTTTTACGTAATGATATTAGTGAGGCCTTAATAGTACTTTCATACTCCTCTGTCGAATCACAAGGGAGATGTTTATAGAAATTTTCATCTGCCAGTTGGCGAAGCCCTTCTTTGATGTAGTCAGTCCTGTCGAGTACAACCACAGCACCACCCATATCAGCTGGTTTAATAACGATGCTCTGGCTGTCACTTAAACTGCACAAAACCTCCCGCTCCTCTTTGGACAGATTGTTGCGAATGGGTCGGTGCTTTTCATATTCCTTGATTATATCACCTTGGACAGCTGAAATGTACATGTCTAGATATTTGTCTCGTTGTTCACCTGGAGTCCAAGATTTATCTGAAAATTGATTTTGTTGCGTGCTGTTTCGATCATGAAAATATTCTTTTAGACGCATGGTTCTGGCAAAGTTGTCCAAATCTTGGTAAAGTTTAAACTCATCAATTTTGCCAGAGGCGGGGCAGAAGGTTAGACCTTTTGATAGCAGCTTTGTTTGCGCAGGTTTCAAAGATTTGCTGGAAAGGTTAACCACATTGGTGACATCGGTGCTCGTTTGTGGAGATTGACGAGAGGTAACAGTTTGATCTGTATACGTTGTGGGAGGATTGCTGGCGGAGTATTTTAAAGCCGGCCACGCACCGTCTCGCCTCAATTTCTTGTCCTTGTTGCCGAGAATTGTCAATCTATTTTTTCCTTCATATTTGGCCAGCTCTTCTGTTTCTGACTGCGTCAAGCTTGACTGTTTTAGTCGCGCCTTTTCTTCCTCTTTAAGTTCTGCAGCCCTACGTGTACTGTGTTGTATTACCACCTGTGTAAGCCTAATAGATGCATCTTTTAAGATATTGCTCCACTGCCGCTGCTCATTTTTGTTGAAGTTATTCATTGCGGGTTGCAGTTGAACAGTGAGACCCTTTGGTGCGAATCCCGATGAAATATATGTTTTAAGGTTTGAAGCATGCATTTCAAACCTCACGCGCTTATCAACATTCTTTCTTAAGGCCATGAAATCACGAGACCAACATGTGCTGGTGCGGGCCGTACCTGACGGGTTGTTGAGTCAGTCCCTGCGTGGGGGAGAAGCACTGTCACCGGAAGCCTCTGGGTGGCCCCGAATTGTGTTGTAGGGGCTCTTGCTTTTTGATGTATGAGGAGCATTCCTCGGCGCTCGCGGTGATCGTCGGCACGAAATCCTGCTTGCTTCGCGGATGCTGGGGTTCTCACTCCGGGAATGTTCTCTCGGTGGGCCCGGCAGACCTAATGGTGCATGGTCAAGCCAGGTTGACGGCGACCTCACTATATATATATATATATATATATATATATATATATATATATATATATATATATATATATATGTATTACATTCTCAGTAAGATTAACTATAAAAAAAGAGTAGGTATAAACATTACCACTTTCTCTTTCTTACAAAAGAACACAGGAAGGCCTGTAAAAAAGTTATTCCATAAACTTAAATATGGCAAGGACAAAAAGAGTGATAGCTCGGCTGAATGATAAAATAATAAAGTTTTTGCTTGCCTTGGACGCAGTAAGCCTTGCATTGGCAAAGCGTAACCAATCGCCAATCACGTGGCTGATCTCAGCATCTGTTGCTTTGCATGTTGTATGACAGCAGCTAGAAATAATATGCATAGCAACCAGGACCATCATTTTTTTTTTCACGAACAGTAATAAGTACACCAGGACATGAATAAATTGCGTCCCCTTACCAAATACAAGAGGAACAATGTTGAGCTCCGCTGCCCGTCGTTTGCCTTTTCTTCCAGTATAGCTGTACGGTACCGCTACACTGTCATGAAGAAGCCTCTTCATTACTCTTTTTTGTGGTCGTGCTTATGTCACAACCTCCAATTTGGCCCAGTTCTTTCATGTTTCATGAAAAGATGTTGAAAAAAATTCACACAATACTCTTGTAGTCCTGGAATTTTGAACCAACACATTATCTTATTGTTGAACCAGCTTGCAGCACCTGCAATGAACAGCAACACTTACCAGTGCAGCAAAAATGATGCTGTTTTCGAGACTAGCTTCAAGTGTCCTCAATTCTTCCTCAGTTGTAGCAGGGTAGAGGGGCATTTCATTTAAATCCATGGCATTTTCAACTCTGGTGTCTTGATTTAGGCGATGCTCAATTCTTGTCAGAAGTGCACTTTGTGCAGCTAGCTGCATTTTTAAATGCTCAACCTGCGTGAGCACTTTTGCAAGAACTGATAGAAAGAAAAAAATGTACTATATGATTGCCCTGTCAAGTAGATTTTTGAACAAAAGAAAGGCACAGCATATTACCACAGAAAAAGAAAGAAAATAAAGTTTGACAGATCGGCTGCTGATGCTTGCACTTGAATAAACGGCAAATGATACAATTGGCTGTTGATAAGACTAGATTAATGTAAACTATTACACAAAACAAAAGAATGAGTGAAATTAACTGCTATACTAAGCAACAACTTTTCTTGGCGCTGCACAGAAAGCTACGGAGGTGGAGTTTCTGCACATGTAGCACTACACGAAGTAGTACGTTTTGGCGTGCGTCTCTTAACGCTATAAAAAGTGACGGGGGCGCACCATCAGGGGTTCATGTATAGATGCAAATATCGCTTAGCGTTTGAGGTGCACGTAAAAAGGTGGGACGTACAGGGTTGGGGAAAAGTTCTTAGGCCACTATCTCATGTATTTCTTTGGCAGCATGGCCTGGGAACTGTTGACCCCTCCTGTACTTTTGTGTCAGCCATGGCGCGGTTCCGCGTGACAATGGTATTACATGCATGCAATAGTTTCACTTCATCGAAAGTAGCAGCTTTAAAGTGCAATGAAGTCATTTATGCTTACCTTCATATACTATCTTCACAAGCGTGAATGAAAAGCGCGCCGGTCTTGTCGTCACGATAGTCTACGCTCGCCAAGAAAACAGAAAGACGCTTTCATGGTTGCCAACTTGAGCCAAAACATAGAAAAATTAAGCGCTGCATCTGATTAAAACTGCTAGTGCTGCAAAAAAAAAACATTTTTGCAAAACAAAACAGATTGTAATTCAATATAGGAAGTTTTTGTTAACTAAATAAAAAATATTTTTTAAACATCAGTAAAATTTCACTAGTGCTACCTTCTCAGTTGAGCAAAAACAGAGGTAAAAATGGGGCTGCACCCGTGAAGTGGCTTAAATTGTAAAAAACTAGGTTCTGTGGTTAAGTCGTTACAGTCAACGCCTTTTTACACTAAGTAGAGCCATAAAGCAAGCTGCGCTAGAGCTGCAATGACCCATTGGCGAAATTAGCGTCGTAAAAGATCGTAACGGTAACAAATTTTGATGTGGGGCATCGTCTTGAAAACGTATGGAGTGTGTGTGCATCATCTGCAAAACTGTAGGGTACGTTCGTGATTTATTCGTGTTGCGACATGTATATACACTGGATGCTGACATTCGGCGCACAGTTTGGCCTTCACAGATCTTGAGACTCTCAGCGCTCGCCTACTGTGCTTTTGATTTGATCATGGAAGGTGGTTGGTGCGTTGATCAGTGCCAACATGTCCCACCTAACGGCATGTTGCCTGGAATGTGCTTACTGTGTTCAGCGTGTTACCAATCAGGTTCAGTTCGTGGTGCGGCCCAGCAAGGGTAGCTAGCCCAGCTGCACACTGCGTTTGCGCGCTGTCTTCACGCCTTGCATTCATGATTCACTGATGCGGCGAATACAAGAATGTGTCCGTGGACCATATTTTGTTGGTTGCGATGTCATGTCCCGCAGGTCGCGGGTTCAAATCCCGGCTGCAGCAGCTGCATTTCCGATGGAGGCGGAAATGTTGTAGGCCCGTGTACTCAGATTTGGGTGCACGTTAAAGAACCCCAGGTGGTCAAAATTTCCGGAGCCCTCCACTACGGCGTCTCTCATAATCATATAATGGTTTTGGGACGTTAAATGCCACAAATCTAATCTGCGATGTCATGTCTGTGCATGAATTGACTTTCGGCAGGACATTTTCTGACTAGTGTTCAGCTATTTTGACCGAGTGGCCGACTGCATGCAGTTGTACAGCCTACGAGGTGTGTTTCTGGCACTCTTGCGTTACGTCTCATATATGTAGCTTCCCTGTTGCTGTTCTGGCTAAGGAGTTACGTTAGCGTAATGCTTTTCATGGGACGTTTCATTTTCGGCCAGTTTCATTCGGGCTGTGCTCCAGATGAAATGTAGAAACCAACCTCATCCTATTAACGCAGTGCCTACAATCCTGACCGAGTTTCCATATCTCCAATAATTTAACACAATTTCAAGGTGCACAGACAGAAACGGTGTAAAATATAGTATTGGCTCTTGTTGAAATATTGTTGCACAAAAGCATACTGCACACAGAGAATGTACAACATGACTGCTCATGTTAAATGTTCCTACTGCTCTTTTTTCTTTTATGCACTGAAATTCAAACAGCCAGACTACTTTCACTGTCATGTCCTTATGTCTGGCTTTGTATAGTTTTAATAATAATATTATCAGGGCGTTTACATGCCAAAACCACAATATGAATATGAGCGCACTGTAGCAGAGAGCTTTAGGAATTTCAACTATCTGGTGTTCTTAAACGACATTGCACCGTACAATTGTCGAACTGGTGTTCTTAAACGACATTGCACCGTACAATTGTCGGGAAGCTTAACTCGAACGCTCTGCAGCGTGTCTTTTACTGGCTTGACTGAGGCGAGCCGCGAAATACTGGGCACGGTTACCGAGATAGCAGCTCGATAAGCTTGGATTGTATGTTGGCATGCATGCGTAACACCTCGGCGACAAAACTCAAAGCTGCGTGGCGCTGGTGTTAACCAAACTGCTTCAGGACATGTTGTGGAGCATTCGAGCTAACCTTACTGACGACTGTAGATGGGCCTCTGGCATTTTGCCTGTAGCTTTGGCTGCTGATTGTTAGACGGTGAATGAAAACAAGCCAGAATGAGGAGCATTCTTTACATGCTCACGCTATCATACTTGTTAGGAACAGTAATTCTTACTGAGATGAGAAATGTTTTAACATGTTAATTATAAAAGCCCTTTAAGTTATCTGAGATTATGGTGGATGCGGAAACTATACACAATATTTATATCGCTTCTAATGCAGTGACATACAAGAATTGGCAAAACTTGTACTAGGCCGCTCGAGGCTCGAAACAGCAAATCTGGACGATTGTGAAGACTTATATGGTTGCTTCTAGGCTTTAGCTAGGTGATGCTAGGTTGTTTCTACGTTGATTCTTAGATCAAAAAAGCCCATAGACAGTCACAGGCACGACATGGTTATTCAAATTCCAGAGACAAAAACTCTCCCTGAAACTGAGCGGGCCCCGCCGCGGTGGTCTAGTGGCTAAGGTACTCGGCTGCTGACCCGCAGGTCGCGGGTTCGATTCCCGGCTGCGGCGGCTGCATTTCCGATGGAGGCGGAAATGTTGTAGGCCCGTGTACTCAGATTTGGGTGCACGTTAAAGAACCCCAGGTGGTCAAAATTTCCGGAGCCCTCCACTACGGCGTCTCTCATAATCAAATGGTGGTTTTGGGACGTTAAACCCCACAAATTAATTAATTAATTAATTAATGAAACTGAGCGTCCACACGTCTTATAGATCGATAGGCACGTCTTTAGCACAGGCCTTCCATTGCTTCGGGGTCTTCTCGCCGCTGCTGTTGCCTTTTTCATTTCCTAGTATTTTCTCATAGGGGCCCAGGGTCTTCGGTTCGCTGTTGCTTTAAAGCAATTTGTTGGGCTAACTGTTGCCTTCATCATTATTAGTGAACCAGGGGCGAGTAGTAAGATTTTTCCAATTTCTGTCACAAATACCCATTTATGATGATAAATGTTTTCTGGTAGGCTGCATAGAGTCGCATACCTCTTACAATGATAGTTTTTTCCACCGACTCGCGATTTCCCAAACAGCTTCGCTGATAGAAGTCTAAAGGATCGCAAAAGCCCTGGTAAGGTCACGCTACGATGTAGTCTCTCAATTATCTTAAGTGTCTTGTCTTTTCAAAATTACCAGAATCTGAACGTCTTCTGTAGTAAGATAGTGAACAATACTTACAAATCTTCTGGCTATTTTCATTATAACTTGCATTTTTCCCCTCCATGAGTCAAATTTTTGAGCTTACAAAACATGAAGTGGCCCAAAATTAATCATCTGCAGTTTGAACCCAGCCCGAATGAAGTCTATGGAGCTTGATCTAAACCGTGAAGTTATATTAATCTGTTCCAATTACCCTACTGTTACTCGTACTGTACCAGCTAGTGTTGCTTAGATAAGGACAAACCCAGGCGTACATAATGTATACCTGCAATGCACAATCACTAGAATGTACTTGTAGTACCGAATGCATACATTTCAATATAACTTCCAAACTGCTCATCATACTTCAGCCCACACACATTACCACAAGGCTGTCGACCTACCTCTTGTTTGCACAGTGACCCACTGTCGTTCCTTTGCTAGACCACCCAGGACTGGAAGGTCTTTCTAAGAGAATCACTATCATTCAAACTTGGATAGCTTTAGTGAAGCCTCAGAATCTTTGTTTTATTTACAATAATTGTTTGGCTCACTCCCGCATGTAAAGCATTGGGACCTCAATAAAAAATTGCATTACTTTTTTGCCAACCTTTTGTGAGTCACCAGTGCTCTTGGGAATCAGCAGGGGCATGCACATTTAAAGCATCATTTGCCCAAGCCACACCAGCACTCCCTCACTGCAATGCAACCGCCCCCCCCCCCCTGCCAAGACTTAACTCATTCATGCTGACCTCCATGGTAGTTTGGTACATATGTACATATGTACTTTAAAGTACATATGTACATATGTTTCTCACACATCACTGTAATATATACCACAGTGATGTGTGAGAAACTTGAAATCTACTACAAATACATGACCAAATGACAGCTGTGCATGAAATTTCAAGCAGTAAAACCAGTTCATAAGCGTGCATAGAATAGTTGCAATATAAATTGAAGAATAGCCACAGATTGACTGCACTACATGTTATTGTAACTATCATTATCTGGTGTAACTTAGCAAAAACCAATTTCATTTCTTAAATGAAGTTTAATGTTTTTCCTGTACATCATGAAGTATTTCCCTGCAGCTATAAGTTATTAACTTTCTTGGTTAATGGGCATTTTCGGCAAATAATGATGGTAAAATATTACATGAACATTACTGGAATGTTTACCTGTTATGTTAATTCTTTGTGCAATTTCAACATTTTTTCAATGTTCGAAATATAACATTCAATGTTCAATGTTTTGTTTGAGTGTTGCACTAATGTTCCACATTCAACGTTATTTTAACAGTGTATTTCTAATATATATATATCGTTTTACATACAATAAAGAACGTTATATGTTTCATGTAAAACGTTTAGACAACGTTGTTGGAAAACATAAAACAGTTTCTTCAACATTCGCAACAAAAATACAACATTACTTTAATGTTTTGTGCTACCTGGTAATGAACTTGGGTTTTAACGGTGGTCGCGATCACTGGCGCGCTTGCTATCTCGGCGAGTATCGGTGCAGTTTCTACGCGAAAGGATGGTGTGAAAAAAGCACTTCACCCTGGAGCGGCCGTATTTAATCACACCAGCGTTTTGTAGAAGTTCCGCGATATCAGATCCAAAAGAGTTGGCTGCCAGCCTTACTTCTTATAACATTAAAATTTTTTTTGCTATCGCGTTTATTGCATTGCATTCAACGCGCCGTCGTGTTGCCTGAACTAACCGACTAATCGCAAAAGCTACCAGCCGTCGTGCGCCGAAAGACGGAAGCGCGTGACGATTGGACCTCCGAAGATCCCTCGTCACCTGACGTTTCGGTGAGTTTCCATCAGCCTCTAATCTGACAACCTGTTGGTGGTAACGACACAGTTTTTCGAAATCAAGGAAAGTCACAGTTTCACCGCAAGGGTGAATAAATGACAATTTGGAATGTAACGTTGAGAACGGCAAGCAGATCGAAGCATGCAGCGCACTGCTCAAGCACAAATGATGCGCGAAAACAACATACACAGGACGAGAGCGTTGCCGCTTGACACTAACTAGCTATATGAACAAAAACAAAAACTACGCACAAAACGTGATCACAGGTACAGATATAAGTGCGAACTAAAAAATACCTCAGTTGTTACTTCGCTGTGTAAAAGCGCACTCTTTTTTCAAACGGCGCCTGTCTATTGGGGAAACCCGCTCAAGTTTGCCCGCCGACGCCAGCGCTTGCCATTTTCCTGCTAGAAAAAGCACATAATACTAGCGTGTAGCGACCCTTTCGCTCCCTTTGGCTCCCACGCATTTGCGAAATGTGTGCTGCACGTAAAACACCCGTCGTTCCGGGATGTCACCCCAACAGAAAGGAAGGAACTATTACTGCGTCGTCATCTGTCACAATAACCATGTGTGATGGTTATGAACGTTCGTCACTATGCTTGTCGATAGCGGACGAGAAAAGATTAACATCAACAATTGATGCGAACAAAAGAAGCTTTATATTGCACACTAGAGAGGAAATGGCAGGTGAAAATAAAACTATATCCAACCCTACACGCCAAGCATCACGCCACTTGCACGAGAGTCAGACCTCTATTATGCGGGGAGCTTGTGGCTACGCTTACTCAGTGTCCAGCGCGTATAGCTCTCGGTTCGAAAGCAGAAACCGCTGCCTCACAGTTTGGGTCCCCGTCGTCCCGACATGATGCGGTCGTCGACGTGCGCGAGGGCAAAGGTGGCACGGCTGGAACGGCTGACGGCACACGGATGCGCTACCGTGTGCAGGGCCGTTTAGTCGGACGTCGCGGCCAACACAGCAGTCAGGGTCGCACTTCCTGAGGTCCAGGGTCAGGCCACGGCTCACGAGGACCATGCCTGGTAGGCCTCGTCCCACGAACCTGCTCACGGCCACTGTACCCAGGCAGGAGCCGTTCAGCAGGCCCCGTCCTTGGACCTTGTACAGGCCGACGGACTCGACCTCGAACAGACACACCGGAGCTCGACCTGGCCGACACGTACAGGTCCCACGTCCGGCTCGGGAACGCTGCCAGGAACTCGTCCTCTCGAGCGGCGCACCGCTTCGTCCTGCCTTCGTGGCCTCCACCCTCGAGCTCTCCTTCGCACGTTCCTTCTTCTTCTCCTCTTCTTTTTCATTTCTTGTTATCGCCTTCAGTGCCACCTGCCCTCCGCTCGTCTTCTTCAGTTTTGGTTTGATGTTCCTCGGCGCTTTTAAGTCCTTTTAGCCACAAATCGTACCTAAACACAGCACTTTTGTGTCCTTTCCTTACACCATTCAAACACGAAGGGGTCGACTCCACCACTGAAATTCTACCCATTGCCAAACAGACGGTACGAAGAAGCAGACGACAGGAATGGATTAAAGCAGTGTGCCGAAAAAAAGTGCATTGCTTTTTTGATAGTTCATACAAAGTAAGAGTGATTCAAGCAACAGACAAAATATTTAATCAATAAGTTTTCATACGTAGCTATCTCCGTGAAGTTCTTGTATGAAATGTTTCTCTGCACACAGATGGACACAATTGCTAGTTTTTTAATGGGGCACTTTGCCATTATACATGTTTTCATAGAGTTCAATTTCTTATGCGGTACATTTTTTATTTTGTGAATGTAAGGCGTTACAAGATTACGGAAAACCCTTAAACGCATATACTCATTTTCAGACTTCTTTTACATTTTACAATTGAAGATGATAAAAAAATTATCTGGTTCACTACAGAAATGTTCAATGCACAATAGCTGAATAAAAAGAACTCCAACGTATAAAGGTTGTTGTGAGCGAGGTGATCGAATCTCTGCCACAACCTTATTTTCTTAGGTGGAAGCGTCATTCGGTGATGGCAGCCAGATTAGCACAAAATTCCGTGGAGCAGGCTGTGCCGCAACGTATTGCTCAAGATGACCAAGCAATGCAAGATGAAGAGAACTCTGTTTTCCTCTATGTCTATGACACGCTTTCAAGTGATTTAGAGGTGCTAGAGACGCCAGCGATGCAACTACATATGCTGCTGGAGATGCAAAGCACCCGCTTGAGTGGGCACGACCATGACAACTACGAAAAAAGAAGAAATGCGTTAGCCAAATTCATTAGCATTAGCATATACAGTGAACTAGTTGTTACTGAGTGAGCAGGTGCTGCTCTTACAACACGGTGCATTTTCGATAGTGACCAAGATAAAATGCCTTTATAGCAATGTGTTCTTCCCCAGCAGATTAGACACACAAAAAAGGTTTCTCTGAAAGCTGGGTGCTCATCATGATGGTACACACGCTGTTCGTGAACTCTAAGTACCTGCAATGAGAACCATGATAATGCAAGGAAACCCACACGAGATAGATGTCAATTTTTGTTGTAGCTCAGAAAGAAGCCCTAAATAGACCTTTTATTTTTGAAGTGCTGTGTATATACCGCACGAAAACTTGGATGGGTGTTAGTAAATTAAGGTATCCCAACTAATAGCAGTCACAGCGCAAGAACCGCTTAACCTAAAGCACGAGAAGTGGCCTTACCCATGCATCCAGTAACAAACTCAGTGCATAGTACACACAGCAAACCAAATAAAACAGGTATATAATTATGAACGTGTAGAAAGTTGTACTCGCCTCTAACTCCACGTAAACAGCGCCGTCATTCACTTGCGAAATGCACTTCACTCTGACGAGGACGGCGTCGTCTGCTACAACTTGCTTTGCATCGGCTACATGGCTGAGCAGACGCTGCCCTTTTACTAAATTGCTGCCACAAAAAAAATCCTCTATTGCGGTGATCCTATTAAACGCGGCTAGAAGCGTATACATTATAACCGCACGTGACGCGAAACTCTCAAAAACACGTGCAGAACACGTGCAACGTGCAAGCAAAGCAACACGTTTTTAAGGCAGGTTGAAGGGGACAGTGGAGGGGACAACACCCGAGTAACCAGTTTTCACCCCACATTGACTGACAGCGCCCGGCAATGCAGCGCCATGATCAGCGTGAATCTCCCCTATAAAGGAAAGTGAGCTTTATGTGCCTTGCAACTAAACCCAATTGTTCCGGCCAAGGTGGAAGGCGCGAGATTCTCCCCGCCGAAAGATAAGCGTAGCCCACAAGCATCAACCCCCCCCCCCCCCCCCGCCCGCCAAAGTACACGGGGGTGATAAGCGCACGACAACGCATCGTGATAAGCTGGGCGCCCAGCGCGACAGCTATAACATAGCTATAGCTATAGCTATGCTTGACAGCAAACGGGAACTCATCTACAGCGACTCCAGACCGGCCATCAAAGCCTTCGAACGTAGAGTCATCTCCGATCAGGCGTTGCGTATCCTGCGCAGAGCGGACCCGAGTGCCCTCAAGCACCACACTGTCATCTCGTTCCCGCCCATCTCGGCCAGGTGTCGGGTGCCCTACCCAACCTCAACGAGATCGCCCATGATGCAGGGTGCGCACTTACTGACCGCACCGCCGCAGGGCAACCTCATCTTGCTGAGTTCAAGACCAATCGGGATGCACCCGTTTCATACAATGGCATAACAAAGCACTTTTACCCCTAACGCTGCCTTTTTCCACCCCCACATCCGAAACTTAACAGAGAGCACGCATTAACACTATGCCTATTATAGACACACATGTACCCAAACCTTGCCACGCTTCACGTTTATTATCCTGATGCATATCCCAGCAACACATGCCCATCATGTGGACACACGGCGACACTCTCACACGTGATTTGAGAGTGTAGAAAAGCTCCCGACTCTACCTCAAACAAGTGGGAGAGGTCCCTCAGGAGCTCATTTCTCGCCGACCAGCAATAGGCCGTTCAGCAGGCCCACGAAGCGGCTGCCAGGTACTCCCCGTCGGTCCCTACGTGGGAGACGCCCGCTACGCGTTGCGCGCTACCTGCAGGGCTGAAATAAAGTTTGTTCATTCCATTCCTCAATCTGCATGTTACACTGCATATGTCGTCGAAAGACTTACGCTTGGAGAGAGTGAACGAAACGTTTATTTGGTATTCTGCGCAAGAAAATTGGTGAAGGGTATTCTGGAGGCGCTGCGTTAATTTCTCGAGCATGTAGCGGAGACCACAGAGTTTCCCAATATACACTAGAGGGAACCCTGGCGCTTGTGCCTATGGGAGTTGCAACGCAGGGTGCTTCAGCGAGCATGGGAATGATGGGTAGTACACACATTTGTCTAATTTTCGTGCTTCTGGCCTGCTTTTGGTTTCATGTGTGTTCGTGTAGCTTAGAGCTGTTATCTCACGAGAAAAAAATTAGCAAATGTTCAGCGTTTGCACTTTACAACCTTATTCTTTTAGACTTACGATTTTGAATCGGGACACAAAGCTCAAAACGGTTTGTTCTTTTCTTCAAAAAAAATGGTAAACAGCAATTAACGAAGCCACAAGTACGATTTGCCACCCGCGAGTACGAAGACTAGGCAAATGTGTGTACTACCCATCATTGCCATGGTTGCTGAACGATCGCAGCGCCAGAGTGCCGTCCACTTAATTTTAGAAAACTATATGGCAGAGACAAACAAGCGCATCGAGGCACGTTAGACACGAGTGCCATCTGGCAGTTTGAAATTGAAGAAAGGCGCTCGCGGAGAAAGTTGCGCGCTTGTCTCGGGGTGATGATAAGGTGTAGAATGCAAAGCGACAGGCAGGTGCCACCACCGTTTTTTTTAGCAAAGCATTGAAAACACTTTTTGAGCATCGCGTTGCACTGTCAGCACAGCGTGATAAACACTACGGTCTTTAGAATTACTTGTGTGTGCCTTTTCTAGTATAAAGGCACACATACAAAACCGTGTTGTTATGGTGCCTCAGATATGGGCAATAATAGCTTTTTAATTGACAATCGCACAAGAATGAACACTCAACCTTGAGCAATATTGGTGGGTGCTGCAGATAGAGTTGGCCGTTAAATGCCGTTTTAGGTATCAGTAAGGGCGGACAAACAGACTAGTGTACAGATAGACAGACCAAAATTTTTTATTCGAAGGCTCCCGAGAAAGACTATCGTCTTTAAAACAGCAAAGCCGAATGTTGTCGGGAGCCACACCATGTGCCTGCAGTGAAACTATACGGGCGTGCACGGCGTCAAAAATGAAGAGTGAATGACACAGACACGGATACCGTGGAAAACTATTCGGTTAATTTTACTATTTTTATTTTCGTTTAAAGCGTAACGTGGGGAGGCACACTTGCGCGTATTACCTGCGCTTGCAGCGTTGAGAGTGGCGGGTGGTGGTAACGCCGGTTTGTGGTGTGCAGGCCCGCCTAAACGCATTGCGCTCACCGGCGCGCAATGACTTGACAAGCATGGACTTGATGGCGAGTTGGTAATTCTTGACTGAGGTGCGCAAAAAAATTGTAGCATAAAAAGAAGACACCTAGGCACAACACATTGTGCTGGCTCTAGGTGTCTTCCTTTCGTGCTTCAATTTTTTTTCGTGCTCCTCAGATGAAAAAAGAATTCTACTATCACAAAATATGTGAGTGACCAAAACGAAAAATTTAATCAACTGGCTCTACTACAGTTACTTTGTTCTTAAACAGCGTTATTGTCTACATTAACTGTAACTGCATGATATCTATGGGGTGCGGAGGCATATGTTGCATTTTTCACAGCAAGAAATGCGCCGAACCGTTCGTGTTCATCTGGCTTTTCGGAGATTAATTCCCGTGTGCTCAGATTTGGGTGCACGTTAAAGAACCCCAGGTGGTCGAAATTTCCGGAGCCCTCTACTACGGCGTCTCTCATAATCAAATGGTGGTTTTGGGACGTTAAACCCCACATATCAATCAATCAATCATTCAATTGGAGATTAATTTAGACTGCCCTTTTATTTACTCGTCACATTTGTAGCACCTCGGTTTCTTTTTTGGTGGTGGTGGACACGTACTCTCATCTCGGCTTTGCTGTTTGTTTGGTGGCACTAGCCTGAATTTGAGAAACCTCTCTTTCATCGGCCACGTCTTCCAGAATGCACTCTGGCGTCAACGGAATCAGGCGCAGTCTCCCTAGAAGGCAGGGGCTCCAAGTTCTCACTTGTTCTATAAAGTAATACATGGTATGTACTCTCAGCACAATTTTCAACATGCAATACCAGCTTTTAGCTGCGACTTCTGTAAACATTTTATTTCTCTTAATTCACTCCTTTGTCTAAGTAAACTTGTCCGCATGTGCTTTTGACGTAAAAAGGTCGATTATAAACTTACGGCCTCCCTTTCATTGTCTTTCAGAAACATGAGCCTAATTAAAAAAATTTCATTTTGTTGACTCGTTCAATTCGTCATCGGCAGGCGCCCCGCTCCTTAGTGCACGTGCCCTGTCCTTGAGGA
This sequence comes from Rhipicephalus microplus, assembly GCF_013339725.1. NCBI lineage: Eukaryota > Metazoa > Arthropoda > Arachnida > Ixodida > Ixodidae > Rhipicephalus > Rhipicephalus microplus. The sequence goes on from NC_051165.1 coordinate 105,623,594, forward strand.
CACGCTTGAACGTGTCTCGAAGATTTTTCCAGCTCGCCTTCACTTCAGCAACTGCGCATAAATAGAGGAAAGTTGTACAACATGCCAGCACACAATGCAGATTGCAAAACACAACTCACCAGTGGATCCCATCACTGCTGAAACGTGCCGCCAAGCCGCATGAATGATGGCGTGGGACTTATAATTTCGGTCGTGAAGGTCCCATAAGGCACGTTCGTGTTCAATCACGTTAATGAGGCGCTCGTTATGGGTGTTGCGCTCATCGCTGTTGGCCATCTTGTTGTGGTGATTATGAACACGTTGTGAGTGCGCCGAAAAGCACTTGGGAACAACCGGCAGTTCCTCATTGATGTATACACTTTTCCGGTTCTCCGCTATTGGCTGCTTGAGCCCAGCACTTCCGGGTGATCGACTGACAATGTTTAAATCTGGGAAACCGAGCTACAGTGGCTAGAAGGAGAAGTGTGATCAGGTAGCCGTCGCCTGCGTGCGCCAGCGGTAATTCACGGCCTAGGTGGCGCTTGCACTCGCTTTCACGTCGGAGCGCTGCTGGCGTAGCCATGGTAGCCCTGGGTCTTTATGAATTTTGCAGTTAGCATTATTAGTTTTTACTTGCGCTGGCACTTTTTACAGGTAACTAATGCATTTATAGTTGAGTCGTTGGGTAAAAGAAGTCGCTGATTGCTTAAACAATTTTGTTTTTCTCCTTTTTTTGTGCACCCAGTGTAACACAAACCTCCATACTCCCGTTTCCTTTATGGCACGCACTGCGACTAAGATATATAGCGACACGGCAATATATGCCTTCTTACTACTTGACAAACTTGTTAATTTTGGCAGAAAGCTAAAAACACAAAAAAAGACAAGAGCATACATCTTCAGCAAACTCGGGCACCAACCTGCCCAAGAACAAGTTCTTGAGTTCCTTAGTGTTTCTTTGAAATTCCACTGTAACATGTTTGCTCCCTAAAGCGTTTTAAATGTGGATGAAAATTAACCAGCCTATCATCCATCTTGATGTGAGCCTTTATTTTGCCACAATTAATATGGTAAAACAATGCCAACAATAAACATTTGCCAAATGTTTATTAGCTCCACTCGTGTTCGAAATAAGGAATTATTAGACAAAAGCCATAAAAACTCAGACTGTCCGGTCTCTTCTGGTCACCTCTCACCTCGTTCGTCGAAGCTTCAAGTGCTTCTCTTTTTTCTAGTTGATGTCCTCTCCTTGTTAGGTGACTTAGTGCAAAAATGAAGTCTTGTCATGATGAAGAACTTGACTAGGTTGCTGGTCAATTCCTTCTTGTGTGCCTCACAACCTACTTGCGGCACGTTTAGCAAGTGGTGCACCATTTCTGAGAGGCTGTCCTTGTGAAGCTTATTCCAACTAAACCATAGTGTGAAGGTGTCTTCTAAGGCTTCAATAAACGAAAACAGTTCTCTTGAAGGGTAGAGCAGCTCGCCTCGATCACAGAAGGATGTAAAAGATGAAATACTCTTGTCTGCTTGCTCCTCTGATGTCAGCAGTAACTTGAAGCAATCTTGGCACTTTGTTGTCAGGACCTCGCGCTTAGCCACATATCCAGCCAAGCAGTAGACCAACCTTGCATCACTAGTCTGCTGCGGATAGATGTGGTCCATCACTTCTGAAGATGCCTCAAGTAAACTTGTTGCGTCTTCCAATTTGCCGGCATCTGTTAAATTGTCCACATCACTCGCTACCTCACTTGGTCCGACCAATGATATCAGTGTGCCACCTGCTGTGTTTCCAGAGTCGGGAGCTTTCACCAAGTTATAGAAAGCGAGGCAGCTTACAGTTGTTAGGAACTGTGCTGAGGTCGGGTGGCACCCTGAGAACTGCCTTATTACCCCAAAAAGCTCCTCCAGCGGATCTTGGCTGAGACGAGATGTCGTGAGGTACTTAAAGCCTACCTGCTTGGCAAGGTACTCCAGTAGCTCCAACGTAGCCTTCAAGCTTACACGGAGCCCTTCTGCTGTACCAGGTGAAAAAAAAACCTCCCTTAGATGGTTCTGTACATGCTTCCTAGTTGTCTATGTACTCTAAGTGTTATTCAACAGCTGTGCTTCCTTTGAACGGGGTTTCAGGGCACCTGATGGCACTCTTGATGTCATCATGTCGATTGATTTGTGCATGGACATCAACAAACTTCTCTGTTTGGTCACATTGAGAACACTGCTTTACAATCTGACTGTTTGTAGAAAAAAGGCCCGGGAGAACTTCTAAGTTGAATAGATTAAAAGCAAGGTTAATCCTTCATTTTTTCAAAATTGTTTGGGTGTACATACACATCTGTGATTTTTTACATCGCCTTGAGCGTAGTTGCACATTTTTCTAGTTCATGGATTATTTTAATTGGTGTCACATTCCCATGACCACACGGTGTCTTATATCCTTTCTTTATTAAGCCATTCCGGATGCACTTCACTGCGTGCCTGAGGTTTGAGAAAAAAAAATAGACGCCTGTTATCTTCCAGCTGGGTGAGCCGCAAACGGCTTAATTGCAGTTGCAGACCCAGAAATGCCGAACTGCCGCCACATCGCATGATGCCATGACGCTCCATCACGAGTTACGTAGTCCACCCTGAGGCCATCATTTTCAGGCAAGAAGAGTGGCTTCTAGAATGATTTTAGAAGGTAGTGGTGCCTTCATTTCCCCGGGATGCAAATACACTAAGAATTTGGTGCCACGACCCTGAAAGTAACTGGAAAAAGATCACCAAACCGTGGTCGCATGCAACTGTTTTCTGGGGCTCAGGGAGTGAAAGGACCCAGGCTGACGAAGCCGTCAATTTTACCCGAACCACCTTTCACAGCAAAATTTTCAGCCAACTTCATCTCATCGATGATCAGTCCACCATGACACTCAAGTTCAGTCATATTTTCTGTTTTTTGGCAATTCCTGAAAGCACATTGCGATTAAAACCAAATGTGTTCTTGTACTGCTTCATGTACTTTTTGAGGCAGTTGCGACTTGGTAGCGCCAAGATTTTTTCTCTACGTATATGCTCATAGAGCCGTGGGCTCTTTATGCACATAATGATGCATTCAAGGAGCCATTCAGGGTTATACTGCATCCCCTTTAGAGATTTTCATGTCGCAGCCTCAAAACACTGAATAATGGCAGCCTTCTGCTTAGGTGGAAAGTGACCATTTTCAAGAGAGTGGCTTCTTCAATTGCTTCATTTTCTTCCTTCATTTGGGAGATCACTTGCTCTAGCGACTTCACCTTGGTTCTAAGGCGTCGCACTGTCTGAGTATTCACTCTCAGCTTTGATGAGGTATTTCTTCTAGTCTTCTTCGTTTGCTTCGCTCGGCACCTTTGCTTAATTAGGAGTCTCCTCAGATACTTGCACAACACGCACCATTTCTCACTCTGGCTTGATACACCTTTACACCTAATGTGGTACAGAGTATCATCCCATTGCTTTGAATTTGCATTGGAGCATCCTAGCGAAAACTCCGCACTCAGTCCTGCTCCAGTGCAAGCACACAGGCTGTCGACCTCTTGCAAAATATATGCTGGATCTCTTGACACATCAAGCACGACCTCGACACCCGCACATAACACTTCATGTTTCATCACACTTTCGATGCATCTAAACACCACCATATTCAGCGCATGAAGCAGGCTCATGTATTTTCTAGGTAAACACACGCTGTTGGCCACGTGAAGGGGATTTTCGCTGAACACGTGCTTTGCCCACTGGTTCGTCGGAAGTGGCACATTCAGTACTTCTAGAACATGTACCGCTGGAGCATCAATAATAGCACACACTTCTTCAGATTCAACAACTTCAGATATGAGCTATACGTTCCGTCTATGCGACGTCCTTCTTTTGGGCAAAGAGGGCTGTGATGCTGGCTTCTCTCGTGTGCTTCTTTTCTTCGGAACTGGTTTCGAGATGTATTTGCGCAAATTGGGAAATATAGTCGGTACAGCGTTAGCAGGAGAACCGGCCTGGACTGACCAATGCGCACCAAAGCCTTGTATTACATGCTCAAAATGCCGCGACACAAACTGCGGATTAAAATGCAACTCGCATACTGCTGCGTTTCCTTCCAGCGACTTGTCAGCTCTGGGTATGTTCCGCTGTTACTTCAGAAACAGCTCCTCTTCTTTATGCACGCCGAACAGTGAAAGTTTTTGCTTGCAGGATTTGCAACCAGTCTCGCAGCCTGGAACAAAACAGTGGCTTTGTCGCTGGCACATTTTACAAGCCTGGCCAGCGAATTGCCCCACATCCAAGTGCCAAATCCTCTAGGATGCTTCCAAAGTGCTGCGAAGGCAGCTAACCGTGTTGACAAAGTTTTACTCGTATTAAGCACTTTACCGGCACGTCGAAGCTCAACTGATCACTCCTGACCGGAAAAATGCACGCAAGCTTTGTGTGTATGCAACAGCGAGTGCCACCTAGCGGATCCGTAATTATAGTGTACTATAATTCTAGTACACTATAGCATAACTAGCGGCGTCAGCCCTTCTCATAGATGCCGCTTGGACGGTAATCACACTTCTCCTTCTAGCCACTGTAACTGAGCGATCGCACGAAAACGAGCAAGTGACACGTCATGCGAACGCCCTGTTTCGTCGCTCATAGCATCGCTCGTTGCTGTCGCGTGCATTTTTCGCGCTTATGAGGTTTGGCCTTAACGCTCCGCTGGCGCGTGGTGCGATTAAAAGAAGGGACAGTTTCGCACGCCTGGGTCTGTTCATGACAAAGTACCCCCTATTAGCCCTGAGAAGTTGGAGTGGCGCGGCCTAGCGGATTACGTCACGGCGTGGATTCTTCGAAGCGAGCTGCAGTGCGCCTACATAATGATGCGCTCACTTTGTGCGCTGTTCCAATGTTTGTGTTCGCTTTTTGCCTGTCTCAAGCTGCAGATCAATTAAGAAAACAGATTTAGTAATGTTTCAGGCAAAGCAATAAAAAGTTGAGCCCGTAGCTGTTGTGTTTTTCTCGTGTACTTGTCCACTCAACACGTCTAATTTCATGGTTCTTTTGCAATAATTGGGAGCTTTGATTAACCTAAATTATTGAAATTAAGGCAGTTGAGATTAGGAGCGGGAGTTCCTATTGCCGTCACATTCTCTCGTGCAGAATCGTAGCAATAGTGCGCTCGCGCTCCGAACTACCAGTTTATATAGCCACATCATATGTAAAATTTGCTTGCAGTTGATTACTTGTTGATAGACATGACGTGTGAGACCACTCGTCGCCTCATCGAGGCAAAGGTTGATCAGTTATTACATGGGTACAGAAGGCAATAGGTTGAAGTTTTTTTTCGGGGTTGGGGGAGGGTACCTACTTGAACTGGTCATTTTTGTCTCTGCATGGGGAAAAATTTTGAGGGGTAGGGGACAGGCCCGGAGGTGCATATTGAGATTCTAGTAGGTGCAGAGCTAGCAAGCGCGCCAGCACGCAGATTGGCTGATTCAGCACAAGACGCTCTGTGGTGCAATTATATACAAATTCCAAATTCGGACGGAGGCGTTCTGTCGGTGACGTCAAAAAGTGGGCGGTCCGCAGTGGTCGCGAGGACGAGGGAAAGCAAACAGCCAATGAGGGATAAGAAGGCCTGCGTCATCATTTTGATGTCGACTTGGGGACCGTATAGCAAAGTAAAAAGTGTTAACATGTTCAGAAGTGTTTGACTATTATTGCGCACTATTAAAATGTGTTGGCACTAGTTTTCAAATGTTTAATAAGGAATACGACACAATCCAAATGTATTTTTTTTGTTATTGTTCTAAACAACGTCAAATTTAGCGGGACGGTTAGTGATGGCGCTAGGTACAACTTTGTTTCAAGCAGTTACTGTTTTCAAATCTCCTCTACTAAACGGCGCAACTTTTGAAGTCGTTGGCTCGGTCGAGCGCAGTCATGGCGGAGGGCAAAAACACCGCTAGCCACCAGCAGCAGTGGCTCATCCGCGCTTCCAGAGAGTCAGCGTGCGCTGGTGCTCGTCCTTCATGACCGAACATCCACAGCTCGCGGCGAAAGCCATTGAGCTGCAGCGTGGCGTCACGGTCGCAGACCGGTGGCAGCTGTGGCAAGAGCTCAGCAACGCGCTGAACCTTGAAGGCCCTGCGCAGAAAAACGTGGGATGAGTGGCAGGCTTGTTGGCGCATGCAGGTGCACGAGGCCCGCCGTGACGCCGCCACCATCAAGGAGGCACAAACGTGAGTGACCGTCTAATATGCGTTTGATTTGTTCTTTGACATTTCTGTATATTTCCAGGGGCACTGGAGGGGGTCGTCTGTCAGGCTTCCGTGGTCGCTTGTTACAGCTAACCGGGTTGGCACGCTTCGGTGGCGTCTTCGCTTACCTCGAATATCAACAGGTCAGCACTCTGCCGCTGCAGTATCACGGGTTCCTAAGTGGTGCCATGAGAGAGTTTGCCCATTTTCTAAGGGGTGCCTTTAGGGGAACCTTGTTGAACAGTAAGATAGTGGAGGAAAAAGAATTCAAAAGCAGGTAGGTATATCAACTTTGCACTTTTACTGCAAGGGCACTTTGCAGCCCTTGCAGTAAAAGGCGTATTTATTTATCATAACAGACACGCAATGCCTGCGGGCAAGTGCATGCACTAAAATGGTAATACATGATATCAATGACCACTGAATAGCTGCAGAACATTTCGGCAGATGTTTAGTACGTAAGGTTGTAAAATAGCCAGAGTAACGAATACCCTTTTTCTGAAAGAATATGCCCACGACACTTTCCAGCAGGCGGATGTTCCCGCTCCTGCAGTGGAGGTGGAGGTGGAACCCACTGAAGCGGCTCCGCAGGGGCGCCTGCGCAAGTACGGACCCGAGCTAACGGACCCGAGCTAACGGGGGAGTTCTACTCCCTGCCACGCCTAGCCGTGCATGGCTTTGCCGTGTCCGGGGAAAAGGGGATCCTGGGGGTTGAGCCGACGCTGGGTGATTGGACCTTTAAGGCCCCCCGGCAGAGGCAACACACCCCTTTGGCCCCGGCTTCACGTAGACGGCACCTCTGGGCTGACCCACCCAGGGGAAATCGGCAGTCGCCTTTTCCTATCTCTCTCCCCCTATATCTTCGTCTTTTGTTCTCACTTTACATCTTTCCTGTCTTCTCCTCACTTCATTTTACTTCCAATTTTTCCTGGCGGCAAGGGTTAACCTTGTGTGGCTATCCAAACTAGGGTAAACCATATTGGGTTATAGTAACTGCGTACTGCTGGCGTTGCGCAGACATGCCCACATGCTCTGCCACGTCCCCTCGTTGGACTCCGTGGTGGGTGGTCGGCGCCGTTACCGAAAAATACACATTTTCTCATGGGATCCCCGACCCCCTCTTTAACTGATCGTGCTTCGAAAAGGGTACGCACCGATGCAACATTCCTACTTTGGCCCAAAAACAAAGAAATTTTTCCAAAATGCCATGTCCTCCACTGCGAACAATCATCTACAAAAGCTAGAGCAATCTCACCCTTCCTTGTAGCCAAGTGCTTAAGAGAGACCATTGGAACCGGTTATAAGGCCACGAAGATGGCAAGTGGAGATCCTCTTCTCGAATTAAAAGACAAGGAACAGTACAATAAACTCTCGCACCTCGTGGCCTTTGGTAACATCCCTGTCTCTGTGAGCGCACACCGTACCATGAATACAGTGAAGGGCGTGGTATCGGACGAAGATTTGATGACACTGAGTGAAGAAGAGCTCTTTGATAGATGGAAGGATCAAGGTGTAATACAAGTCCAGCGCATCAAAATCAGACGTAACAACAATGAAATAGCAACAAAGCACTTGATACTCACCTTCAACTGAACCACTGTACCCGAGACTCTCGAAACTGGCTATGTAAAACTCCATGTCCGACCCTTCATTCCAAACCCGAGGCGTTGTTTTAAATGCCAGCGATTTGGTCATGCATCCCAGAGCTGCCGAGGACAGCTGATGTGTGCTAAGTGTGGCACAACCGGCCACAGTGCTGATGAATGTAGTCATGACGAGATCCTCTGTGCAAACTGCGAAGGTAGCCACCCCGCATACTCCAGAGCGTGCCCAGCCTGGAAAAGAGAAAAAGAAATAAGAACTATAAAAGTTAAGGAAAATATCACATTCAGGGAAGCGAGACAACGAGTCTCGATATCATTAGCACTAAAAACACCTTTTGCCGAAGTGGTGCAACGAGGGGCGGCACCACAAAGGCCCTTGGCAGTTGCCCGGACCACGCCTAGCGTGCCGAGGCCAATGCCACACGCCCCTGCGGCGGGAGCAGCCAGCGCTGCCCTGCCCACTTTCAGCCTGTCCACACCAGTGACCTCTTCAAGCTCTGGCAGCAGCCAGGGCAATCACGAGGCCAAGGGGGCTCCATCAACCCCCAGCTCGATGGGGACAAAGACTTCGTCGATCGAGGCGAAGTCTAAGCGACGCACAGATCGCTCTTTAGAGCGGGTGTCCAGTGCCTCGCAAGAGGCTATGGACACCAGTTCAAGCCAAACGGCGCAGGAAGCGCCGAAGGAGCGGCGAGCTTCGCTCGACCGCCCCAAAAAGGACAGAACGCCGATTACAAGGCCTGACAAAGGCCCTGTAAAATGAGTTAATCCCCGTCTTCTTTGCACACAGCACTTTTTCCCTTTTTTTTCCACTATGGACAAAATCATACAGTGGAACGTAAGGGGAATACTTAGAAATTTAGATGACGTCCAAGAACTTCTGTGTAAGTTTAACGCGAAAGTGCTATGTGTGCAAGAAACGCACTTAACTCCTAAGCACAAGGACTTTCTAGGACAATATATTATTTTCCGAAAAGACCGGGAGGATCCTGTTGTACCATCTGGCGGTGTAGCCATTATAGTCGATCGTAGTATAGCATGCCAGCATTTGAAGCTCCAAACGGCCCTGGAGGCAGTGGCCATTCGAGCTGTACTTTTTACAAACTTATTACCATATGTTCTGTGTACATACCACCACATCAACAGCTACACAGACGTGATCTGGAATCACTAATAGATGAACTCCCAGAGCCATTTCTGGTTCTAGGTGATTTTAATGCACACAATGTCCTGTGGGGCGATGCTCACTGTGATGCGCGAGGACGTCTCATTGAGCAGCTCCTTTTCTCTTCTAGTTTATGTCTTTTAAATATGAAGGAGCCTACGTATTTTAGCCTTGCAAGCAACACATACTCCTCCATAGATCTTAGCATTTCATCACCGTCCCTTTTACCTGTTTTTAAATGGAACGTTCTTAAAAACCCTTATGGGAGTGATCACTTCCCAATCATCCTGAGTGCGCCGAACAAAGATCAACTACCCCCGCAGGTTCCTCGATGGAAGATTGAGTCAGCTGATTGGGAAGGGTATAGAACTCTTACACACATGACATGGACTGAGCTGTCTGCCCTGACCATAGATGACGCTGTCACGTATTTTACAGCTTTTATACTTGATGCCGCATCTAAATGTATTGCCAAAACGAGTGGCATGTCTTCTAAATGGCGAGTCTCATGGTGAAACGACGCATGCAGGAAAGCACGGACCACTCAGAACAAAGCATGGGCGTTGCTTCGCGATTCCCCTACAGCAGAAAACCTGGAAAATTTCAAGCGGGTCAAATCGCAGGCACGGAGAACGCGTCGACAAGCTGGACGAGAGAGCTGGACAAAGTTTATATCGAGTATCAACTCGTACACAGATGAGGGAAAAGTGTGGAATAAGGTAAAGAAAATTAAGGGCCAACAAACGTATTCTCTTCCACTAGTAAATAGCCTCGGGGGAAGCTTGGAGGATCAAGCCAACTTTCTTGGCACACATTTCGAACACATATCGAGCTCCTCACACTACTCCGAATCCTTCCAGAATTACAAGGCACGAATAGAAAAACAAAAGTTAGAAAGAAAATCCCCAAGAAATGAGGCATATAATGCACCATTCTGCTTAGCAGAACTGCGAACAGCACTCAACTGCTGTAATACATCTACCCCAGGTTCTGACAACGTAATGTACGCGATGCTGAAGGAACTACCCTCCGCAACTAAAGAAACCCTCCTCTCTCTTTATATCGCATATGGTTTTCAGGTGTGATCCCCTCCTCCTGGAAGGAGGCTGTTATAATTCCAATTTTGAAGCAGGGAAAGGATCCCTCTACTGTATCAAGTTACAGACCTATAGCGTTAACAAGCTGCCTCTGTAAGCTATTTGAAAAAATGATTAATTGCCGCTTACTCCACTACTTAGAAACAAACAATTTGCTCGACCCATTTCAGTGTGGGTTTCGAGACAGTAGATCCACCACAGACCACCTTGTTCGTAATGAGGCACAGATCAGAGACGCCTTCGTCCATAAACAATATTTTCTCTCTGTGTTCCTCGATATCGAAAAGGCCTATGATACAACATGGCGTTTTGGAATTCTAAGAGACCTGTCCCACCTTGGTGTGTGCGGAAGAATGTTTCACATAATTGAAAGTTACCTGTCAAACCGAACATTCCGTGTCCGTGTGGGCAGTGTTCTCTCCCGAACATTTGTCCAGGAAACAGGCGTGCCACAAGGTGGTGTACTTAGTTGCACACTTTTTATTATCAAAATGAATTCCTTGCACTTGTCCATCCCCCGCAATATGTTTTATTGTACATATGTCGACGACGTTCAGCTTGGCTTCAAGTCATGCAACTTGGCAATGTGTGAGCGGCAGGTTCAGCTGGGTTTGAACAAGGTCTCCAAATGGGCTGATGAAAACGGATTTCAACTTAACCCACAAAAAAGCACCTGTGTCTTGTTCTCTCGAAAGAGAGGCATGCATTCGGAACCTGACATTGAACTGAACGGACAACGTCTGTCTGTCAATGCGGAGCATAAATTCCTAGGCTTAATCTTGGACAACAAGTTGACCTTCGTACCGCACATCAAGTATCTAAAAACAAAATGCTTAAAAGCCATGAATGTTATAAAAGTGTTGTCACGTACTACGTGGGGTAGTGACAGGCAATGTCTCATCAACCTGTATAGAAGCCTCATTCGCACCCGCTTAGATTATGGGGCCGTTGTTTATCAGTCTGCGACTCAAAGTGCTTTGAAGGTGCTGGACCCCGTGCACCATTTGGGCATCCGCCTTTCTACGGGTGCTTTTCGCACCAGCCCCGTAGAAAGAATTTATGTTGAGTCAAATGAGTGGTCGCTTCATCTGCAGAGAACTTACATTTCCTTTGTATACTTCCTGAAGGTGAAAGCAGACAAGAAGCACCCCTCATACTCTACTATTAATGATCTGTCGAGCTCCATTCTGTTCCAAAACAGGCCTTCAATGAGGCAGCCCTTCTCAGTACGCCTGAAGGGTCTAGCTGAAGAAACTGGAGTGTCACTTGAACACAGTTTAATGGCTCCTGTAGCATACCCGCCACCGTGGCAGTGGCAGATTATAGACTGTGATGTGTCGTTCCTAGAAGTTACAAAACATGCGCCTATTGCCCATATCCGAACATACTTCCTGGAACTTCAACACAAATACACACGTCCTGAGTTTTTGACAGATGCCTCTAAGTCCAACTCCTCTGTGTCCTACGCTGCTGTCGGCCCATCCTTTTCGGATGCTGGCCCTCTACATCCAAGCACAAGTATCTTCACAGCAGAAGCTTACGCGATACTTGTGGCAGCTAAACACATCAAACAACTACAAATACAAAAAGCAGTAATTTATACAGACTCACTCAGTGTTGTAACGGCTCTGCGCAGTCTTAAAAAACAAAAAAACCCTGTCCTCGTCTCACTTTACTCTATTTTATGCACACTCTACACACTCAACCAACGTGTTGTAGTGTGCTGGGTGCCAGGGCACTGTGAGATTCAAGGCAACGTGATGGCGGATCAGCTTGCTGCATCCGCCCACGAAAGCACCACCATTACACCCACATCAATCCCGGCCCTTGATCTTAAGCCGTCTCTCAAACGAAAACTCAGGGACTACTGGCAGAGCAAGTGGGATACACACACACAAAACAAACTACACGTTATCAAGCCACACCTTGGTCATTGGCTGCCAGTATCAAAATCGCGTCATACAGAGGTTATACTAACGAGACTCAGAATAGGACACATATACACGACACACACATATCTTTTGTCTGGTGGCGACCCACCATTGTGTGACAGATGCGGTGAACCATTGACCGTCCTTCACGTGTTAATCCAGTGTAAACACTTAGAAACTATAAGAAAACAGCATTTTTCATTACCCTACCGACAACATATACCTTTACACCCTGCAATGTTCGTTGGTAGGGAACCGCTTTTTAGTCATAAATCATTGTTAGCGTTTTTAAAAGAAATTCGTAATTTTCATATATACTCGGGCATCCCGTAGCTCGACCTCTCCAGGGAGGTTTTTGCTGCGGTGGCTACACAGGAAAGCACTTGCCTCACGGCCCTTGCACGCAAGGGTATGAACGAGTGAGGCACTTGTGCTAATGCCATACATATACACTATCGTTTTTTATTATCACCAACTTTTGTTATCTATTCACACCACACACACCTTTCACGGCATGGTCATGTTTTTATTACTTGTATGTTTTTACCCGCCTTACCGCGAGGAATTTTATGGCCCTTATACAGCCGCTAATCACAATCATTGTCCACATTCCTTGTCGCATGAACTGGCGCTCTTTGGCCATCAAATGGCCCTTGCGCCAAAAAACACCATATATCATCATCATCATCATCATCAACCCACTGAAGCGGCTGCAGGTGGCAGTGACACAGTGACACGTAAGCATCTGAGAACTTAGTGTTTATTGATTATGGGACGTATGTGCCCCCAGTTCGTAAACTTTTATTCTTTACTCCACAGAAGGCCCCCAAGTTACCCTGAAAGCGCGTCCGCTGCACCGGGTAAGTTATTGATCATCAAAGTGTTTTGAGAAAATAACCTTTCGTATGTTATTCGAAATGCCCAATTATTCACAACATGGCCATAGACTTAGAGCCTACCACCGCATTTGGTGACGAAAATGCTGCATGTTTTCAGTGTCTCAGCCTCCTGTGCGGCCTCGCCGTTGACAGAGACCACGGCGCGCCGACTCCTTGTTGCGGGTGTCTTCGCAGTGCGACCAGAGCCTCGAGCAGAACGAGCAGTTGCTTGATGTGAGTAGACCGTTTGTTTACATTTTACGTGAAGGGTGTGAACATTTTTGATGCTCTGTTATGATGACTGAAACCAACTTGGGCTGTAAATAAGAAACATGCATTGTATTGAGGGCACGGTATCTGACATCTGCAATGATAAACTGCCACACAAAAGGTTGGTTAGCCCTGAAAAGGGCTGTTTGATGCTAAGAGATGCATTTGAGGAGATGAATGAAGAGTAGTTCCAGCAATTGTTTGTTGATCCAAACGAAGAGGGCATAGCTTGTACACGAAGGTTCACACTTTCGAAGGATGCCACCAGGCCAATGAATTTTCAACTGATGGGAAATTGTTGTGCACGTTGCAATTCTCAGCAGCAGCATCTTCGAGCCACGAGATGGTCGAGAGTTTTTCAGCAGCTTATGCAAACTTTTCCACCATGATGATTCATTGCAGGTGGTGCGGGGGATCAGAAGGTCAGCCACCCACATCACTTCTCTAGTGCGGCGTATGGCAGCAGCACAGGAGCGGGTGGCAGCAGCACAGGAGCAGACGGCAGCGTTGCAGGAGAGCATCCTGCAGGCGGTCCAATCCTTGGCCCGGGCCATGGCTGAGGGCCCTCTGCGGGAAAGAGCTACATAGTTATTTTAAATTTTTCATCATGTTTTCAATGTTTTAAATTTTTATCATGCATAATTCGTTTGTTGTTATATGTTTACGTGTTGCTGTCAATGTTCTATTTCATACGTTGTTTTTTTGCATTTAATACATATTACTAGCTTTAGGTTAGCATTTACTTTGTACAAGGAGTACAGCATTTTTTTTCTTCACAAGTCTTTCATCTCTTTTGATGCTCGATATATGCGTTTCTCAATTTATGTTCGACCTACTCGTGGGGCAGCGTCTCCCCCCTCCCCCTCCCCCCCATCTTAAAGGTGTCTAGTCATCCACACGAAGACCAAGAGCATATAGTTGACATTTTTGTGAATGTTTTTAGCACTGTGATATTTGTGTTGCCTCGCTGTTTTCTAGCTCACTGCGCTTTTTATGCAGCATTACCACATAGTGTTGGACTGTGATATCTTTTAGTCTCACACTGTTTCGAAGCTCGCTGCATTCTTTATGAAGCATGTTTACCTGCCGAAAATTGCTTACACTGTGCTATTGTCATTTCAGAGCAATGAGGCTAAGGTACAACTACAACCAAGTCTTTTTTGAGATCACTAAACTAGCAAGTGGGTATGTGGCACAGTTTCACTAATAAAAATGGTCATCATCACAGCAACATGCCAGTGACTGTTTTCATCTAGTTTTCATTATAAATTACTCATTGCAGGAATTAATTTTGAACGTGTTATGCTTTGGAAGCAGTGAGATTGCTGAGCCAAATATTCATGCCGTATGTCATCAACACAGCCCACATGTTATTTTCTGCTTTGAAATATTTACGCATTTTGTAGCATTGCAGTATAACTGCAGTCGAGAATTCATATCAAATGAAATATTATTTAAATATTTATACAATGTTGAGGAAAATGAACAAAAAGCCGGCACAGCATTGTGCTCGGCAAGCCTAGCGTGTACAGTTGAATGCTTGCAGTCAATGACTATGAGAAGAGACGGACATATGTATCATGCGTTCTTGTAACATGTTTCTAATGTAACTGCAATTTTTATGCATTTTCATGAAAGGAGTGTGACGTTACTGCACTGTTCCCACAATCTTTTGATGGCAACAGTCAGCACAGGGTGCCCCTCATATACGCTTGCTCCAATCTAGTCTGTTGTGACTGTGATCACTGATATAGAAAAGGGTGTTTCATGGGCCTATTTCATGTGACATTCAAAGAAAATGCAGCATTTTCCCATTGCCACCGCGCATCATGTTGAAGCACGAGTAAGTACTTTGTGTTGTGGCAAACACGGCCCTGTCTTGCCTGGGTGCACTGGAATTAGTATGAATAAGTTATGTGTGTGATATGACAGCTTACCGTTCTTGTGCACTTCAAAAAAGGCCCACGACAGCGCTGCGCTGCTGCTGTCCTCTGAGCAGCACGTTGCGTGGTGTGAGCATATGGCTTTCTCCTGGCTCCCCATCGTCATCCTCAGCTGGTGGCATGTCCCCAACATACTTATCCAAGGTCCAGTCCCCCGCGTCCAATGCAATGTTGTGGAGAGCAGCGCAAGCATAAATAATTCGCCCTGCTCGATCGGGGTTGTAAAGCATCGTTCGAAAGTGCTGCAAGCAGCGGAACTTGCTCTTCAACACTCCGATACATCTTTCCACAACATTGCGCATGGATGCGTGCTCCTTGTTGAATCGGCCTTCGAAAGTGTTGCCGGGGTGACTGCCAGGCACTGGAATGAGGAGCCATGGCTTGAGGGGATACCCTGCGTCTCCTGCAATAGAAAAATGGCAGCTGAGTGCTCTACCCAAGTAAGTTCACATTAATACTTACCAAGCAGATATTCGCCAGGCTGCAGCTGTGCATCTAGGCGTGCACGAAAAGGGTTGTGTTCCCAAACTCGGGAGTCGTGGCACGAACCTGGGAATCGTGGGTTCACGACAAGGATGCGCAGCCGCGCGTTGCACACCCGCAATGAGTGATACGAAATAGTACTGCATCTATGCTCCAAACAAACCCCTTCTTGCTACTCATAAGCAGGAAACAATGCATACTAGTACAGTCGTTGGTACAGGCAGTTTCACCTAGAGGGGAACACAGGGACAGGGTGTAGCATTTGAGGAGGGAAGGGGGCAATGACCATTCCCCTGTACACATGGCTACGACTTCCACTGAATGATTGATAAATGAAAACCTACACCATGCTTTTGGGAAAAACCACTCGTAAATACCACAGCTAGCCCATGCAATTGTGGTTATAAGTACTTTCGTGTTTGAAATACTTCCCTATCGTGTATATAATTCTGCTACGACTACAGCCCATATTCTGATTACCTTCAAAATGCTCAACTCCATTGCGCATGCATGCCAGAACGAAGACACAAAATACGACAACTGGCTCACTTACACAAACACTTGCCACTTATGATAACCGAGGCCATGCGAGCCACCAACTAGCACGCACCTATTTCTCCGCAGGTTCTCTCTTATTCTTTGAATTAGTACTTTTTCCAGCTCCAAGGTCACAACTTAACAATTACTCCGATGGGCGAGTAAGAAAGGATCCTAACGGTACTTACTATTATGACGTTCAGGGCATAATAGCCTTTTCTGCACATGAAACTCGCCGTGTCGGCCAGGCTCTATCCCTCTGGTTTGCGAATGGCGACCGACGTGCCGTCGACACACGCCAGCACGCCTGGGATGCAACCACGTCGTGCAAACTCCGCCTTAGCCTCATACTTGGCAACTGTGGTCAGTGGGAAGTCCACCACCCTTTTTCAAGCAGCCACGGTAATGATCGCCTCCGTCACCTCGTGGATGGTGTTGCTCACCGCCGGCAGAGACATGCCGATGTGTTCCTCGCGACCAATGCTCTTCTGGAAGCTACCGGTGGCAAAAAATTGCAGCGCGCACAACACCTTTCTCTCTGTGGAAAGGCCACTGGCTTGCTGGCATCCGATGATAGGGTCAAGTTCGTCGCACAAGCTACGCACTGTTCGTTTGGACAGACGAAAACATTGCAAGAACTCTTCTTCGCTGAACTCTTCAAATGCATCTTTTACCTCGCCTCGTCGCCCCTGCTAGGTTAAAGCTACCGCACAGGCAAGACGAAGTGCCGTGTCAGTGGGAAACGCCATGTTGTCTAAGTGCCCCGATGCCGAAAAGTCGCGAATCCTTTTCATTTCAATACAATCCAGGCCACCTTGCAACCATTTCAATCCATCCGGTTGCTTTTGGACGGTCTCTCGGACCGTTCCTTCGCCTTTCTCCGAAAACCGGAGAAAGACAGTCACGTGACACCCCAGGCCATGTCACTCATAACGTCACAGCATTCGTCACAGCTTGTATGGGCCAATAGCGTGCACGTCAATGGAACAGACCACCTTTGTCCGGATTTGGAACTTGTATATAATCGCACCACTGATGTCATACTATAGCAACGGGAGGTGAGCGACTACACGACCGCACCGCTGTTTCGTACTCCGTATCGCCAGCCTTTTTTTTCTTTCTGTGGTTGCTTGTTGTGTCAGCTATATCAAGTATAGCTAGATCAGATCTTTCAGGAAGAGTCTAATCTGAATTTTCATGCCAAGGAAACTTGCTCAATGACAATGCAGGCTCACCAAGGTCAATGCGTTCAGAAACACAAGTGTGGAACAAGCGCCGAAAGCACCGCTGGAAAAGCAGACGCGGTTGCATATCACGAATTTCGCCTCATGGACTGACCTGGACTTGTACAAGTACTCTTGAACAGCGTGTGCTTCAAACTTGGTGTGTGTTAGTGTTCTATATAGACCCTAATGTTTGTGAAACGTTAATTGTGGTTGCCGTGCTGGCTATCCAATTATATCATGATAACACATGCACTCCTATGATACAGTCGTGATGTTGGGTTAACGTCAGTTGTGATTAGGTGCCATGCGCTGAAGTCGATTTATGTAAGAGCGTTTAGGGGTATCATCCTCAGAAGCATCAGCGCTTGATATCAGCTTATCGCTTCTGGTGTTGCTAATACTCATGTTCCCTGTTGACATCTTCGCGAAAGTGCAAAAAAAAAACTGAAAATACAAACATTTGCAACGTGTGTCTGTGCCTGCAGGATTTGTACATATTGTTACGCTGAAGCGACAACGTGTGAAGACAGGAAGAGGAGAACGAAGTACCGTAATTACTCGAATCTAACGCGCACCTTTTTTCCGGTTAAGCGAGTTCATAAATCGCATGCGCGTTTGAATCGAGTACGAACAATAAAATTACGGTCAATCTATTGCCATTGGCAAATCCAAAATGGCCGCCCCCTACGTGCGTCGGCATGACGCGTCGGCCATTTCTGCCTATGTGTTTCCCATGTGCGGCACTTCGTACTTGTGCTGAGGAGTTCGTCATCTAGTAGTGCATTAGCATCGACGGCGTGGAAGGGCCGACTCCAAAAACCCGAGTGCACCACGATGCCGCTTTTAAAAGAAAAGTCATCGCGTGTGCAGAAACGAACGGAAATCGGGCCGCATCGAGGTCGTTCGGAGTTCCCGAAACGTCCGTGCGGGACCGGCGGAAACAAAAGCAGAAGATTGTCGACAGCAAAGCTTCACGCAAAGGCTTCAGTGGACCACAGCAGGGTCGGTTTCCGCAAATTAAAGAGCTGCTCGGCGAGTATGTGCTTGAGCAGCGAGCGGCACAGCGGCCCGTGACGACAGAACTGCTCCAAGTGCGGGCATTGCAATTAGTCTTAGAAAAAGGTCTAATGCGGAGCCAGTTTAAAGCGAGCAGGTGCTGGCTAACTAACTTTATGAAGAGGAAAGGCTTTCCCTTCCGAAGGGGAACATGCATATGCGAAAACTTTTGCAGAGGAGTACGATGAAAAGCTTCACAGTTTTCAGAGGTTCGTCCTAAACTTGCGGCGCAACAACGGCTACCTGCTGGGGCAAATCGGGAATGCCAATCAGACGCCTCTTTACTTCGACATGCCTGGCACCACAACCGTCGAGAAGAAGGAGGCGAAGCAAGTTCGCGTGCTGACATCGGTCCACGGTAAAACAACAGTGACGGCAATGCTCTGTTACACGTCAGATGGGCACAAGCTTCGCCCGTACCTCATATTTAAATAGAAGACGCTCCCGAAAGGAGTCGTTTTTTCGAGTGGTGTGATCGTGCGGGCCAGCGAGAAAAATGGGTGCGCGTTGCAATCGATGTCTTACGTTTTTTTTTCGTGGTGGAAATCGGGTGCGCGTTACAATCTAGGGCGCGGTAGAATCGAGTAAATACGGTAGTCTGTTTTGGAAGCAGCTCGGTGTCGGCGCGGCGTGTTCGTGCCGGCGCGGTGTCGGCGTGGTGTGCTCGTGCTTCGCTGTATTCTCTCTGTGGCCTGTAGCACAAGTACATTGTTTGTCTAACCAGTCTGTTGTGCTTCCAAGGGGTATGCGACTTGCCTTGTTTGAAGCGGATATGAGCCTTAATATCGACGCGTTAAGGAATCACCCCTCGAATTAATCCCGGGCGCATGAGACTAGCCTTGGTGTCCCGAAGGCTCTTCGCCGTTTTTGAACATGATTAGCAAGGCACTACCCTCTGAGAAGCGTCAAGCCCTGGTCAGCGTCCTTAGCAGGCATGCTTCATTGTTTGATTTTATCCAGGACGCTACAAAAGTTCGTGTTCCCAATACGCGGGCTTGTCACATGATTCACACGGGGTCCGTGCATCTCATAAAGCAGAAACCATACCGTGTGCCTGCATCGGAGCGCAAGATTATCACCAAACAGGTGGAAGGCATGTTGGCTAAGGGCGTCATTCAAGACTCTTCTGGCCCCTGGGCTGCACCGGTCATCTTCGTGAAGAAAAAAAAAACGGGTCCTGGAGGTTTTACGTCGTCTACCGGTGTCTAAATTAGGTAACGAAAAAAGATGTTTATCCGCTTCCCCGCTTAGACGACTTTATCGACTGTCTTCATTCGGAATCTTACTTCTCATCTCTGGACCTCCGATCGGGCTATTGGCAGGTACCTATGCATTCCGCCGACAAAGAGAAAACCGCTTTTGTCATGCGAGATCCTTGTTTGAATTCAATGTCATGCCGTTTGGTTTGTCCAACGCCCCTGCGACATTTGAAAAGTTCATGCACACGGTACTGCGTGGTCTCAAATGGAAGATTTGTTTATGTTACCTCGACGACATCGTCATTTTTGGACGCACTTTTTGTCGACACAACCATCGAGTTGATGTTGTTTTAACATGCCTTGAAGAAGCTGCACTTACCCTGAACTCTAAGAAATGTCACTTCGGTCAGCGAGAAGCACTTGTACTTGGTCATCTTGTAGACAAACAAGGTATGCGCCCAAACTCTCAGAAGGTGGCTACAGTTCCCTGTTTCAAACAGCCGCAGTCGCAACGAGAACTAAGGAGTTTTCTCGGGTCTCTGTTCATACTTCCGCCGCTTTGTGTCCAAGTTTTCTAATACTGCCTACCCATTGACTTCACTGCTTTGCAAAGATAAGGATTTCATTTGGACAGTGGAGTGTGATACCTCGTTTTGTGAACTTTACAAATTTTTTTTTTCACGTCTGGACCGATACTGCACCATTTCGACCCGTCTGCCACGATAAAAGTGCACACCGACGCGAGTGGCATCGGTCTTGGCGCCGTGCTCATCCAGAGCTTCGATGACGCTGAGCATGTCATCACATACGCCAGTCGGTCGTCGAGCAAGGCCGATAAGAATTAGCACCATTGATGATGATGTTTGATGTTTTGTGGCGCAAGGGCCATTTCACGGCCAAAGAGCGCAAGTTCTTCTTACTAAAGATATGGACAATGATTGTGAATAAGCGGCTGTATAAGGACCATAAAATTCCTCGCGGTAAGGCGGGTAAAAACATACAAGCAATAAAATCATGACCATGCCGTGAAAGGTGTGTGTGGTGTGAATAGATGACAAGAGTTGGTGATAATTGAAAACGATGGTGGACATGTATGGCACTAGCACAAGTGCCTCACTCGTGCATACCCTTGTGTCCTAGGGCCGTGAGACAAGTGCTTCGTTGTGTAGCCACCCCAGCGAAAACCTCTCTGGAGAGGTCGTGCTACGGAATGCCTGGATATATATGTACACTACGAATTTCTTTTAAAAACGCTAACAATGATTTATGACTAAAAAGTGGTTCCCTACCGATGAGCATTGCAGGGTTTAAAGGATATATGTTGTCGGTAGGGTAATGGAAAGTGTTGTTTTCTTAGAGTTTCTAACTGTTTGCACTGGATTAAAATATGAAGAACTGTTAGTGCTTCACCACATCTGTCACACAATGGTGGATCGCCATCGGCCAAAAGATATGTGTGTGTCGTGTATGTGTGTGCTATGCTGAGCCTCGCTAGTATTACCTCTGTATGACGCGATTTTGATACTGGCAGCCAATGGCCAAGGTGTGGCTTAATAATGTGTGGTTTGTTTTGTGTGTATCTATCCACTTGCTCTGCCAGTAGTCCCTAAGCTTTCGTTTCAGTCACGGCTTAAGATCAGGGGCCGGGATTGATATGGGTGTAGTGGCAGTGCTTTCGTGGACAGATGCAGGAAGCTGATCCGCCATCACGTTGCCTTGGATCTCACGGTGCCCTGGCACCCAGCACACTACAACATGTTGGTTGAGTGTGTAGAGTGTGCATAAAATGGAGTAAAGTGAGATGAGAACACGGGTTTTTTTGTTTTTTAAGAGTGTGCAGAGCCGTTACCACACTGAAGGAGTCCGCATAAATTAATGCTTTTGTATTTGTAATTGCTCGATGTGTTTAGCCGCCACAAGTATCGCGTAAGCTTCCGCTGTGAAGATACTTGTACCTGGATGTAAAGGGCCAGCATCCGAAAAGGATGGGCCGACAGCAGCGTAGGACACAGAGGAGTTAGACTCGGAGGCATCTGTAAAGAACTCAGGACGTGTGTATTTGTGTTGAAGCTCCAGGAAGTATGTTCGGGTATGGGCAATAGGTAGATGTTTTGTAACTTCTAAGAAAGACCCATCGTAGTCTATAGTCTGCCACTGCCATGGTGACGGGTATGCTACAGGAGCCATTAAACTGTGTTCAAGTGACACTTCAGTTTCTTCAGCTAGACACTTCAGGCGAACTGAGAAGGGCTGCCTCATCGAAGGCCTGTTTTGAAACAGAATGGAGCTGCACAAATCATTAATAGTAGAGTATGAGGTGCTGCTTCTTGTCTGCTTTCACCTTCAGGAAGTATACAAAGGAAATGTAAGTTCTCTGCAGATGGAAGCGACCACTCATTTGACTCAACATAAAGGCTTTCTACGAGGCTGGTGCGAAAAGCACCCGTAGAAAGGTGGATGCCCAAATAGTGCATGGGGTCCAGTATCTTCAAAGCACTTTGATTTGCAGACTGATAAACAAAGGCCCCATAATCTAAGCGGGTGCGAATGAGGCTTCTATATAGGTTCATGAGACATTGCCTGTCACTACACCACCTAGTACGTGACAACACTTTTAAAACATTCATGGCTTTTAAACATTTTGTTTTTAGATACTTGATGTGCAGTACGAAGGTTCAAGATTAATCCTAAGAATTTATGCTCCGTATTAACAGACAAACATTGACCGTTCAGTTTAATGTCGGGTTCTGAGTGCATGCCTCTCTTTCGGGAGAACAAGACACACGTGCTTTTTTGTGGGTTCAGTCGGAATCCGTTTTCCTCTGCCCATTTGGAGACCTTGTTTAAACCTAACTGAACCTGCCACTCACACATTGCCAGATTGCAAGACCTAAAGCCAAGCTGGACGTCATCGACATATGTACAATGAAACATATTGCGAGGGATGGACAAGTGCAAGAAATTCATTTTGATGAGAAAAAGTGTGCAGCTATGTACACCACCTTGCGGCACACCTGTTTCCTGGACAAATATTTGGGAAAAGAACTGCTGTCCCACTTGGACACGGAATGTCCAGTTTGACAGGTAACTTTCGCTTGTGTGAAGCATTCTTCCGTGCACGCCAAGGTGGGACAGGTCTCTTAGAATCCCAAAGCGCCATTTTGTATTATAAGCCTTTTCGATATCAAGGACACAGAGAGAAAATATTGTTTATGGACGAAAGCGTCTCTGATCTGTGCCTTGATACAGACAAGGTGATCTGTGGTCGATCTACTCTCGAAACCCACACTGAAATGGGTCGAGCAAATTGTTTGTTATCAAGGAAATGTATAAGTCGGCAGTTTATCAATTTTTCGAAGACTTTGCACAAGCAGCTCGTAAGTGCAATAAGCCTATAACTCGAAGCTGAAGAAGGGTCCTTGCCCTCTTTCAAAATGGGAATAATAATAGCCTCTTTCCAGGAGGTAGGGATAGAGCCAAAAAACCAGATAGCATTATACAATCAAAGTAAGCTTTTTCGTGTTTCTATTGGTAGGTTTTTTAACATTTCATACACCACACGGTCAGAACCTGGGGCAGAAGTACTGCAGGAGTTTAGAGATGTTTGGAGCTCAGCTACACTGAAAGCTTGGTTATATGCCTCGTATCTAGTGCATTTGTGTTCGAGTTTCTGCTTTTCTATTCTTGTTCGGTATTTTCGGAAAGTGTCAGTATAGTGTGACGAGCTGGACACCTGTTCGAAGTGTGGACCGAGGAAGTTTGCCTGATCTTCCAAGGTATCGCCCTGAGTGTTTGCGAGTGGAAGTGAATGGACTTGTCTTCCTGCTACTCTACCAACCATGTTCCAGACTTTAGCGTTTTGGATATATGAATTCATCCCTGATAAAAACTTGTGCCAACTTTCTCTTCTGGCCTGCCGACTCGTTCTCCTGGCCTGAGACTTCAATTTCTTAAAGATGTCAATGTTTTCGGCTGTCGGCGAGTTTCGAAGCAACCTCCATGCTTTGTTTTGCTGCTTGCGCGCATTTCGGCCCTCTGAGTTCCACCATGGCACGCGTCGTTTTCCAGGGTGTGCATTCGTTTGTGGGATGGATTTTGTTGCTGCATCAATCAGAAATGCTGTGAAGTAGTTGACAGCCGCATATGTCACTCCATCGTCCCGAAGCATGACAGCACATGCCACGAAAAAAATATCGAAAATGGTGCGTGTTTCAAACCAGCCGAACTGGGAACGCTCACGGGTGCCCAAGCGGTTGCCAAATAACTGCTTTGTGAAGCAAAAAAAAAACAAGACTATCATGCTAAACGAGCGACGGTGTAAAACTGTTCCCAGTCGGCTCTGTTTATGAGCCATTTGGGAACACGTGGTGGACACTCAGTCGCTGTATTTGTGCTCAAAACTAGGGGGATGAGGTCACTTCCGTACGGATTACTGACGACTTTCAACTGGAGTAGAGGCACAAGAGATGGAGATACTATGCTTAGGTCTATGCTTAGGTCTTAAGTCTTAAGTGCAGGTATCCAGTGCCTCCTCGGAGGCACTGGATGCCCGCACGTGCGAGCTGTTAGTTCGAATTTGAGGCCTCGCTTGGCGAGGTGAGGCCGTGAGACCTGAGGACTCTGGAGTCGCCGGTCTCTGTTCGGGAGTAGGCGTTGTAGTCTGGACTACAGCCGCCTTGGGGGCAGGTGCCACAACCGCCGGCTCGGTATGCGCGGGCCGAAGGAGCGGCGAGGGCTGGTGCGGCGGTGCCCCCTGACGCGCCGCATCAGCGTATGTAGGTCCATAGAATGGAGCGACTCTTCGCCGTGCTTCTTTAAATGTTATGTTCTCCTCTATAGAAGCCTTATTCGCACCCGCTTAGATTATGGGGCCATTGTTTATCAGTCTGCGACTCAAAGTGCTTTGAAGATGCTGGATCCCGTGCACCATTCGGGCATGCGCCTTTCTATGGGTGCTTTTCGCACCAGCCCCGTAGAAAGCCTTTACGTTGAGACAAATGAGTGGTCGCTTCATTTGCAAAGAACCTACATGTCCTTTGTATATTTCTTTAAGGTGAAAGCAGACAAGAGGCACCCCTCATACTCTACTATTAATGACTTAGCGAGCTTCATTCTTTTTCAAAACAGGCCTTCAATGAGGCAGCCCTTCTCAGTTCGCCTGAAGGGTCTAGCTGAGGATACCGGAGTGTCACTCGAACACAGTTTAATGGCTCCTGTAGCATACCCGCCACCGTGGCAGTGGCAGACTATAGACTGCGATGTGTCTTTCCTAGAGGTTACAAAACATGCACCTATTGCCCATATCCGAACATATTTTCTGGAACTTCAACACAAATACACACGTCCTGAGTTCTTCACAGATGCCTCCAAGACTTACTCCTCTGTGTCCTACGCTGCTGTCGGCCCATCCTTTTCGGATGCTGGCCCTCTACATCCACGCACAAGTATCTTCACAGCGGAAGCTTACGCGATACTGGTGGCAGCTAAACACATCAAACAATTACAAATACAAAAAGCAGTAATTTATACAGACTCCCTCAGTGTGGTAACGGCTCTGCACAGTCCTTAAAAACAAAAAAAGTCGGTCCTTGTCTCACTTTACTCCATTTTGTGCACACTCTACACACACAAACAACATGTTGTAGTGTGCTGGGTGCCAGGGCACCGTGAGATCCAAGGCAACGTGAGGGTGGATCAGCTCGCTGCATCCGTCCATGAGAGCACCGCCATTACATCTATATCAATCCCGGCCCTTGATCTTAAGCCGTCTCTCAAACGAAACCTCAGGGACTACTGGCAGAGCAAGTGGGATACACACACACAAAACAAACTACACGTTATCAAGCCACATCTTGGCCATTGGCCACCAGTATCAAAATCACGTCTAACAGAGGTAACACTAACAAGACTCAGGATAGGACACACATACACGACACACACACATCTTTTATCCGGTGGTGATCCACCATTGTGTGATAAATGTGGTGAGACATTAACAGTTCTTCACGTTTTAATTCAATGTAAACATTTAGACACTCTAAGAAGACAACACTTCCCACTATCCTACCGACAACATATACCTTTACACCCTGCTATATTCGTCGGTAGGGAACCGCTTTTTAGTCACAAATCATTATTAGCGTTTTTAAAGGAAATTCATAATTTTCACATCATATACCCGGGCATACCGTAGCACGACCTCTCTAGAGAGGTTTTTGCTGCGGTGGCTACACAGGAAAGCACTTGCCTCACGGCCCTTGGACGCAAGGGTATGAACAAGTGATGCACTTGTGCTAATGCCATACATATCCACCATTGTCTTATTATCACCAACTTTTGTCATCATTCACACCACAATCTTTCACGGCATGGTCATCATTTTATTACTTGTATGTTCTTACCCGCCTTATTGCGAGGAATTTTATGGCCCTTATACAGCCGCTTATCACAATCATTGTCCATATTTTTAGTAAAATGAAATGGCGCTCTTTGGCCAACAAATGGCCCTTGCGCCAAAAAACACCGTATATCATCATCATTGGTCAGATTCTGACTTTTCCACCCCTCCAGAAGTTCCTCTCCAGTCAAGCCAAGCAAATCAGCATCAGATACCACTCCACGGCTTGTGTTCATAGATCTGTGTGGTGTTACAGTGATTGGAGTGTCACCAAGTGTTGAAAGATTGTATGGATTTTCAAATTGCTCTTTTTCTCGAATTTCGAGGCGGAGGTCTCCGCTGGCCATTTTGGTAACTTTGTATCCGGCCCCAAGAGTTTTTGTAAGACACCTGGCTACTACAAAGGGGGATACAGTTCTGGCTTGCTTGCCACTTTTCTCACTATGTATGACGTGAAAATGGGGGAAGTTTTCCTTTTGAACGGTTCAAAAAACCCAAGTCTTCGGTGCGTACGCGCTTTAAGGCGGTACGATCATTAAACAGAGGTTTGATGAGTGTTTCATTTTCTTTAGAAGCGTTGGCGGCCACCCACCACGGAGCCCAACAAGGGGACGCTGCAAGTCTGCAGGTGCTGAAAGCTTGCAGTCGTCAGCCGTACAACACTGCCATAACCCAATGCGCCTAGACAAAGGTAGGCTATTTGCACAGGGTTAACCCTAGCCGCCAGGAAGTTTGGAAGTAAACAGAAGAGAGTAAAAGACAGGATAGATAAAAAGTGAGAGATAAAGACGATAGGGAGAGAGAGAGAAAAAGGCGACTGCCGATTTCCCCTGGGTGGGTCAGCCCACGGGAGCCGTCTCCGTGAAGCCGGGGCCAAAGCTATGTGGTGCCTCTGCTGGGGGCCTTAAAGGTTCGATCACCCGGCGTCAGCTCAACCCCCAGGATCCCCTTTTCCCCGGACACGGCGGAGCCACGCACAACTTGGCGTGGGAGGGAGTCAGAACTCCCCCATTAGCTCGGGTCCGTGGTGTCGCTACACACCAAACGTCTGCTTACACAGACGCCCCTGCGGGGAAGAATTACACCGTTACTGAACAAGAGTGCCTCGCTGTGGTTTTTGCTGTGCATAAGTTCCGCCTATATCTCTACGGGTGGCAGTTCACGATCGTGACTGACCATCATTCACTATGTAGGTTGGTTTGTTTCCGTGGCCCTTCTGGACACCTCGCGCGATTGGCGCAACATTTGCAGGAATTTAACTTTACAATATGCTACAAGAGTGGCCGCCATCATGCAGACGCCAACAGCCTAATGTATGGTACGGCTACAGTGAAGTATTGTGGCTTTAGTCGTAAAACTTGAGCAAGAATAACCAAAAGTATGTCTAAGGGGGTGAAAAAAACTGAATTGTTTAGTGTACAATTCACAAGCGGGATGTTTCGTAGGCAGAATTGACTAACCACTCAGGGAGTCCGTGCAAATGACGTTGATATAGTTGGCTGCGCTAATCTTCGTGTTTCTACTGTAAAAATCGTGTAGCATAGACAGTCTAATCACACGAAGCACAAAAGAAACACAGTAAACACGTTGACTACAGTCCAGCTGGTTTGGAGAAACGCAGAGACACTCAAATCTGTCACCAAAATTACTTTTGATAAAAACAAATAAACGCCCAATTACCCTGTGTTAGTGTGGTGTAGTGGTTAGCGTGGTGGGCTAGCAATCTGTTGTACGTCTAGAGATTGAAGGTTCGAGCCACGCTCGGTCGTAATGTTCGTATACAGCTATTCTTACAATCCGCGAGTGCGGAGATGCGTCAAAAACAATTAAAAAGTCCGATTTCGGCTCAAGTACTGCTTTTCTTTTCTTGAGGTGTACTGTACGTTACTCTCTTTGGAGGGGTCATGCTCCTCTGCTTCGGGCAGGGTTATGCTACTCTGTTGAGGTACACTCTAAGGCAAAATTACCCGAAAAAAGAGTAACGGAGCCCAATAGGCGTGCGCGATGAACAGATAGAACGTCGAGGAGCAACCACAGAGGGAAGAGTGCCGCGTGCGAACCGCTTAATCTCGAAACACGTTCCAAAGAGATGAACCGCCCGGGGAATGCAGGCAGTGCGAAAAGCGTTGCCAAGGTCACTAGCCGTCCTTCTCCTCTGCTGGCTCAGTCTTTCCCCATATTTTACTGGCGACGATGCGCGTTGCGTCGGGCTTGGAGTGCTCGACCACAGCCGCCTGGATTCAACGATCTAAGAATTAGGACGTAGTTCTTGTGTGTACGCTTGTGTCACAGGTCCCGTTAATTAGGGAGGCGATCGCCGGGCTAATTCCAAGGGCCGAGATATCGGCCCCCCGAACTGCACCACGAAAACGTGGACATTTTTGAAGTGGTCCGATTTGGCGCGCCAGCAGACGCCGCCTGTGAGTTGATAAACATAAGCTGAGAGTTGATAAACATAACAAATTACATTCTCAATTATGGCAGATCAAAACGATACAGAGATATGCACACTCGACAATAGTTAAATACGATATCTCACCAATCAAACAACGTATTACACAGTACAATCAGCCACACTCGAAACGATGGACACAAACAACATTACGCACTACAATGCAATCACATGCATCGAACAACCAAGACACTTAAAGAATAAAGAGTTCGAAAACTTATTCAGTCCAACATGCTTGAAACAGTCTAAATGATACTCTTCCAAGAATCACTCACAAAAAGTCCTGGGTTGTTGTCGTTCCGCTGCTCCCGATGTTTTTCTTCCAGGAACCTCGCGTCTTCACTTGGCTGCTCTCCAAGCTTCAAACTTCTTCGGTAACATGTCGGCTTCCCACGCGTTGTGATTGCAGGACACATCTTGCTCTCTGGCGGTAGTCTCACTCTTCTGCTTGTAGCACGAGTCTTCAACCCTCAGGTGGAAATCCTCTTCATTACCTCCTTTGTCACTGAGGACAAAAGGCTTCGTCCACACGGCGGAAAGACCCTACGCACACTAGCGCATCATTCCTTCTTCTCCTCTGTCCCCCATTTCTGCTGCGGGGTATATACCCTTCGCGCTAGATTCCAGAAAATTCTCATCGTTTCTGTCGGTGCGGTGCGCAGCGAAGACTGGGGAAAGCGCGAGACATTTCGAGGGCCGTCCGCGACTCGTGACGCAACTCTTCATCACCGCGCCCTTTTCCGTCGAGAACCTTCCAGGGCTTGCTCGGCCGCCGATGAAAGGAAGATGGTCTGGGAGACTGCGCTTCCGAAAGCGGAGGGACGGCTCACCCGGGGAGCCTTTGGATGTTTATTTTCTTCTTTATCGTTGACCTTGAGGCGCTCCTCTACGCTTGGTATCGTTACAATCGGTAGAATTTGGCGCCGCGCGCTTTTGTTCGCAGCGCTCGTTTGTGACAGCTTGGATAAGCGTAGGCTGCTGCTTTTATGTTTCGCTGCACCCATTAAGTCTGGAGCAAGTCTCGACATGTCACCACACCGCGCTGCATATCTCTGGCTTCAATATATTCACGACTAACATACGACAGCAACAGCCGGGAAGGCCAACATGGCGGCCAGGAAGACAGCAGGCCTATCGATATATACTTCAGTCCGGCTCAGGGCAGAAATCAGCACTGGATTCTTTTGCAAGTAGGTTATCAGTCTTTATTCTACTCGTCGCGTGTGCGATACGGATCGCGCTTGCCGGCAATGGGCTCGGTTGCGTTGTATACCCCACGCATGAAATGCACGGCGAAGGTCAGATTGAGCGCCTGCAGTTCGCCTGTGCTTTGCGACCGCCTGGAAATTGGTCGCCATTGCCATCAGTCTCCCGTACTATCGCTTATGGAGTGCTCGCCTGTCTTCGCTGCCGCGATGAGCTCCTGGCTGACGATATTTGGCTGAGACATCGTCGCTGTTTTGGGAGTCGTCGAAAACACGTAGCGGCTTCTCGTAACGACCTTGGTTGTAGTATGTCGCGCGCTATAAGTGCACCAGCACGGGCTGGTGGAGCTTTCGCTAGCGTCAGAACTCAGTGAAAATTGGTCGCCATTACAGTTGGCTTTTCCGTCAGTCGGTCGCCAGCAGCTCGGCAGCGGACTCGCGTTTGCGCGCAGCACTCGCTCGAGTTTGTGGAAAAGCGCCGCATTACCGTCAATTTCTTTTGCGCTAGCTCCAAGCCAGCTCGGCGCAGTTCGTGGCGGCGACCAAGCGTATGCTCGCTCTCCTGTTCGAAGTTCTCTGGCAGCAGAGACTCCGCGTGCAGCGCTGTATTTGGTCTTGCGTTCGCTTGCTCGAGCTGAACGACGTCGCTTGGTCAGGACTCGCAGACTTGTTGGCGGCACGGTGGTTCGTGGAGTTGTGGCTACGGCAGCCGCTCCTGAACTGTTGCGCTACGGGGATCGAAATGAGTCTTTGGACGATGTGTGACATCACGGTGAAATTATTAGCATGTCATATCTCACGTTTGTTTTTATATCACCTTGCACGTATTTCTCATATGAATTAGTATTCATCCTCTGTCACTATTGACTCACCGTTTTACATCTTATTGTGCAGCCGCGGGCAGGCACCGTGCTGAAGGCTGTGTGCGCTGGCATCTGCAATGACTGTCATCTACCTCTTTCGTCTGAGCAGCTTCAGCATTCGTCAGAGAGGAACTGTGCGAGATGTGAAAGCAAAGTTATTTGTGTGTCATATTTTACATGCATGTTTTATATTAACTTGCATGCACTTGTCATATGCGTGCATCTTCATTTTCTGTCATTCTATGGACCTACATACGCTGATGCGGCGCGTCAGGGGGCACCGCCGCACCAGCCCTCGCCACCCCTTCGACTCGCGCAGAGCGAGCCGTCGGCTGTGGCACCTGCCCCCAAGGCGGCTGTAGCCCAGGCTACACCGCCTACTCCCGATCAGAGACCGGAGACTCCAGAGTCTTCGGGCCTCAAGGCCTCCCCTCACCAGGCGAGGCCCAAAATCCGAACTGACAGCCCGCACGTGCGGGCATCCAGTGCCTCCGAGGAGGCAATGGATACGTCGGGACCCTTGGTGCCGAAAGAGCGGCGTGGCTCCTTGGAGCGCGCCAAGAGAACAAAAAAGCAAATAACAGGGCCTGGTGACGGCCCTGTTAAGTGAACTCAAACTCCCCGTCTAAACAGCCACTCACTTTTCGTACACACAGCCTTATTTTACATTCACCATGAACACTCAAATTATACAATGGAACGTCAGGGGCCTTCTAAGAAACCTTGACGACATCCAAGAACTCTTACGCGAACACTCACCAAAAGTGCTGTGTGTACAAGAAACACACCTTAATTCAAAACACACAAATTTTCTTCGTAAATATGTCATTTTCCGAAAGGACCGTGTTGATGCCATGACATCATCCGGAGGTATTGCCATCATAGTGAATCAAGGAATTGCATGCACACAAATACAACTCCAAACATCCCTTGAGGCAGTGGCTGTTCGAGCAGTTCTTTTTGATAAACTGATCACAATCTGCACTATTTACATTCCTCCTAGCTATCAGCTACAAAAACGTGATTTACACTCTCTAATTGATGAACTTCCGGAGCCTTATGTTCTCCTTGGAGACTTTAATGCGCATAGCAGGCTATGGGGTGATTCTCGGTATGACGCGCGAGGTCGACTGATCGAACAGTTCCTTCTCTCGTCGAGCGCGTGTCTCCTGAATCGAAAAGAACCAACCTATTATAATCTGGCTAATAACACCTACTCCTCCATAGACCTAAGCATAGCATCTCCATCTCTTGTGGCTCTACTCCAGTGGAATGTCGTCAGCAATCTGTACGGAAGTGACCACTTCCCCGTAGTTTTGAGCACAACTACAGTAACCGAGTGCCCACCACGTGTTTCCAAGTGGCTAATAGACAGAGCCAACTGGGAACAGTTTTATACTATCGCTCGTCTAGGTTGGAATGGCATCTGTACTTTGAACATTGATGTTGCTGTGAACTACTTCACAGCGTTTTTGATTGATGCTGCAACAAAATGCATCCCACAAACAAATGGACACCCTGGAAAACGACGTGTGCCATGGTGGAACTCTGAATGCCGAAACGCGCGCAAACAGCAAAACAGAGCTTGGAGGGTGCTTCGGAACTCACCGACAGCCGAAAATTTTGAAACCTTCAAGAAAATGAAGTCTCAAGGCAGGAGAACGCGTCGGCAGGCCAGAAGAGAAAGCTGGCAGAAGTTTTTATCAGGGGTTAATTCATACACACAGGAGGCTAAAGTCTGGAACATGGTCGGTAGGATAGCAGGAAAACAAGTACACGCACTTCCCCTCGTAAACACTCAGGGTGATTGATACCTTGGAAGATCAGGCAAACTTCCTCGGTGCACACTTCGAACAGGTATCCAGCTCGTGCCACTATACTGACACTTTCCAAAAATACGGAACAAGAATAGAAAAGCAAAAGCTCGAACACAAATCCACTAGATACGAGGCATATAACCAAGCTTTCAGTCTAGCTGAGCTCCAAACATCTCTAAACTCCTGCAGTACTTCTGTCACACATGTCCCGTTAATTAGGGAGGCGATCGCCGGGCTAATTCCAAGGGCCGAGGTATCGGCCCCCCGAACCGCACCACGAAAGCGTGGACAATTTAGAAGTGGTCCTTATTGGCGCGCCAGCAGACGCCGGTTGTGGCCCAAAGAACAAGTCAGAGCCGAGAGTTGATAAACAAACAAAATTATATTCTCATTAACGGCTGATCGAAAACAACACACAAGAATGCACACTCCACAATAGTTATATACAATACGTCACCAATCAAACAACGTACTACACAGTACAATCAGCCACACTCAAAACAACGGACACAGACAACGATACGCACTATAATGCAGTCGCATGCATTGAACAACCAAGGCACTTAAAGACTAAAGAGATATAAAACCTATTCAGTCCAAAGTCCTTGGAACAAAAGTCTGAATGATACTCTTCCGAGAATCACTCACTCAAAGTCCAGCGTTGTTGTCGTTCCGCGCCCTCGATGTTTCTCTTCCAGGAAACCTCGCCGGAGTTTCTCTTCCAGAAAAACTCCCGTCTTCAATAGGCCACTCTTCCAACTTCAAACTTCTTCGCCGGAACACGTCGGCTTCACACTCGCAGCTGTTGCCCCCGTCTTCGCTCGATAGCGGTAAACCCACGCTCTTGCCTGTAGCTCGAGCCGTCCCTACGGACCAAAAACTTCGCCGACTACACGGCGGACTCTCTACGCACTCTGGCGCTCACTTCCGTCTCCTCCTGTTCTGTCACTACGGGCAGAACCTTCGCCGACTACACGGCGGAATTCCTACGCGCTCCGGCGCTAACTTTCCGTCTTCTCCTGCTTTCTCGTCTCGGCCGCTCGATTAAATACCTTCCGCGCCACCTTCCAGAAATTTCTCGTCATTTCGTCGGCGCGATACGCAGCGAAGGCTGGGGAGAGGCACGAGACGGTTCGACTGCCCTCTCCGGAGGATGATTCACTCGGTCTGACCCCGCCTCCTTCGTTCTAGAAAAATCGCGGTCTTGCTGGGCCGCCGATGTGGGGTGAGGAGGATCGTCTGCGAAGCCGTGCTTCTGCGGGGAGAGCGCGCGCCCGGGAGCCCTGGATGTTGGCTTTCTTTTTTTTTTTCTTTTTACCTCGCGGCGTTTCTGCCGCCCGTTGTCGCAAGGATTTGGTGGCGCGCTCTTGTTTAGCGCTCGTTCTGTGACACTGCCCCCCACTTTAAGAATATTATCTCATAATATTCAAAACCACACAAACGAGCGCGAACAGTCACCACACATTCTCACGGACTGTAACACAATCCGTCGCTCATGACACTTCACATTCACAATATATCACTCAATACAATCTTACATTGTAGTTCAATTCCACAGCACATGAAATATAACCACAGGCACATGATTACAACACTTCATCACACATTCCAAACAATACAAACGTATAAGGTTCTGTCTATACAACAATTATACAACACTATACATCACATCATCGCACAGAACACTGACTCGGTTGACATACACTTGAGACACAGGATAACGAGAACATTAACACAACATATGTCACTCAGCCCTGCCAAACACATTCTGATTCCACCTCAGCATCTATCTTGAGTACTTCGAACAGCGCTTGCGCCCTTTTTTGCGGTGCTCGCTCGATCTCTTGTTTTTCCTTGTACCTTTTCGGCGAGCCTTTTCCAACGACGATATCTGAGGCGTCGTCTCAGCCATCGTTGTCTCTTCCGACACCGTTAACGCGTCATTACATTCGACGGGTCCTGTCTATTTACCCGCTTGATCATGCCTCTACATTTTACCCGGCTGGCCAACTCCGTCTCCTTTACATTGTCGGTCGGTTGAGGTCGTGCCGACGTAAGTCCGGTTGCTCGGCCCGTGAACTTATTTGACACGATCGTCTTCTCCTTCGCTGTCTCTTGCGCCGCGGCTTCGCCTTGGGCTCTAGTGAGATCCGTCACGGGCTGCTCCTTCACTGTGTCTCGCGGCCGCTGTGTTGGCGAGGGCTCTAACTTCGGGTCTTCTCCCAAACATTCTGGATCATTCGGCCCTCGCGCCCCGACGATGTTTCCGATGACAAGGTCATACAGGGGGGTCGTCATGCATAAAGCAGTAACCTTCCCGCTGAAATACGGGGTTTCAACGTCAATTTCTGCTTCGGGAAGCATCCGAACCGTACGATCAATTAGGCAAACCGGTTTCGTTCTGCATGTCAACTCACTTTCCCGTACCAAATTTCTCCGAACGATAACAGTGGAGCTGCCGGTATCTCTTAACACCGTAACTTTTTTGCCCGCAACTTTTCCAGGCCGCGCTGGCATTCCTTTCGTAACACCGGTTGGCTGTTTTGACATTACAGCACCGACAATAGGAATTTTCTCCCCATTTTTCAATTCTACGGATCCGTCGGTGACGGCATTATTATCAGATTTCGGTGCCGCTTGCACACAGGATACCTGGCGAGTTTGACTCGCTCCATTTCGACAAGCGTCTGCTTTGTGCCCAGTCTGACCACACTTAAAACATTTTACAACCGTAGGGCTCGTAAAGATCGTTCGATAGTTTTTCGCGCAATGACCCACTCGGTTGCACAGAAAACATCGCGGAATGCTCTCTGGTGCACGCTTCTTTTCTTCTGGAGCCAGTTTCTTCGAATCATCGGGACAATCCTTCTTGACCTTGGCCAAATTAGTGCCACCTTGCGCTTCCAAGAATTGATCAGCCAATTCCAGCATGTCTTCAAGTGAGTCAGCCTTCCTCTCTTTTAAGTACAGTGACAGGCTTGGGTGGCAACTAGTAAGAAATTGTTCTCTAATTAGCAGCTCTCTAAGCTCATCGTACTCCTGCGCTGTCCCTGAAAGTTCAATCCATCTGTCGAAATAATGACAAAGTCGGGCGGCATACTGCGTAGCCGTCTCACCATCAGCTGGCTTTCCTGTCCGAAATCTGTCCCGGAATCCTTCCACAGTGAATCTAAATCGCTTCAACAAAGCAGCTTTCACCTTTGCATAGTTGGCTGCATCGGTCGGCGTCAGCCTACCGTACACACTGAGCGCTTCACCACTTAAGCAAGTACTCAAAGCAGTTGCCCATTGATGTTCCGGCCAATTCTGGCTCTTCGCAATCGTCTCAAATCGGTGGAGGTACGCGTCTAGGTCGTCCTTCCTTTCATCAAACGCTACGAGCAGCTTGCTTGGGTTCAAGCGGAAGCCGTGATCTTCTCGTTCGCTGCTTTCAACTCTAGCTTGGACCGGAGTTTCACTTCGCTGTTGCAAACGGAGCCGCTCGAGTTCTATCTCGTGCTGTCGCTGCCGTTCCCTTTTCTCTCTTTCTTCTTTCGCCCTCTCAGCTGCCAGTCTTTCTTTCTCCAGCTCCAACTTCAATTGCAGCTCTCTTTCTTCTTTCAGCTGTCGCTCTTTTGCCTCTCTTTCTTCTTTCAGCTGTCGCTCCTTTGCTTCTCTTTCTTCTCTCGCCCTTTCAGCGGCCAGCCTTTCTCTCTCCAACTCAGCTGCCTTTTCTTCCTTGGCCCTCTCTGCCGCCAACCTCTCTCTCTCCACCGCCTCTTTCTCCTTCTGGCTTACCCATTTCCGTAGTTCGGCGCCGGAAAGACCCATCTTCTCACCAAGCGCAACTAACTTTTCGAGATCCATTGTGTCTCGCAACTCGCAAATACAACCTTGCCGCGTGCAAAAAGTATCTGCCTAAATCAGTCTATCGGAACACTCCCTTGCACTCGTTAACGAGAACACTGAACAACACACAAAATCGTTCCGATAGCACTATCAACAACTCGAGGCTCTTTCTCACTACTTTGGACACACTGTGCACCAAAAGGTCCTGATTCGCGGACGCCAGATTAATTGCCACACATGTCCCGTTAATTAGGGAGGCGATCGCCGGGCTAATTCCAAGGGCCGAGGTATCGGCCCCCCGAACCGCACCACGAAAGCGTGGACAATTTAGAAGTGGTCCTTATTGGCGCGCCAGCAGACGCCGGTTGTGGCCCAAAGAACAAGTCAGAGCCGAGAGTTGATAAACAAACAAAATTATATTCTCATTAACGGCAGATCGAAAACAACACACAAGAATGCACACTCCACAATAGTTACATACAATACGTCACCAATCAAACAACGTACTACACAGTACAATCAGCCACACTCAAAACAACGGACACAGACAACGATACGCACTACAATGCAGTCGCATGCATTGAACAACCAAGGCACTTAAAGACTAAAGAGATATAAAACCTATTCAGTCCAAAGTCCTTGGAACAAAAGTCTGAATGATACTCTTCCGAGAATCACTCACTCAAAGTCCAGCGTTGTTGTCGTTCCGCGCCCTCAATGTTTCTCTTCCAGGAAACCTCGCCGGAGTTTCTCTTCCAGGAAAACTCCCGTCTTCAATAGGCCACTCTTCCAACTTCAAACTTCTTCGCCGGAACACGTCGGCTTCACACTCGCAGCTGTTGCCCGCGTCTTCGCTCGATAGCGGTAAACCCACGCTCTTGCCTGTAGCTCGAGCCGTCCCTACGGACCAAAAACTTCGCCGACTACACGGCGGACTCTCTACGCACTCTGGCGCTCACTTCCGTCTCCTCCTGTTCTGTCACTACGGGCAGAACCTTCGCCGACTACAGGGCGGAATTCCTACGCGCTCCGGCGCTAACTTTCCGTCTTCTCCTGCTTTCTCGTCTCGGCCGCTCGATTAAATACCTTCCGCGCCACATTCCAGAAATTTCTCGTCATTTCGTCGGCGCGATACGCAGCGAAGGCTGGGGAGAGGCACGAGACGGTTCGACTGCCCTCTCCGGAGGATGATTCACTCGGTCTGACCCCGCCTCCTTCGTTCTAGAAAAATTGCGGTCTTGCTGGGCCACCGATGTGGGGTGAGGAGGATCGTCTGCGAAGCCGTGCTTCTGCGGGGAGAGCGCGCGCCCGGGAGCCCTGGATGTTGGCTTTCTTTTTTTTTTCTTTTTACCTCGCGGCGTTTCTGCCGCCCGTTGTCGCAAGGATTTGGCGGCGCGCTCTTGTTTAGCGCTCGTTCTGTGACAACTTCTGCCCCAGGTTCTGACCTTGTGATGTATGAAATGTTAAAAAACCTACCAAACGAAACCCGAAAAACCTTACTTTGTTTGTACAATGATATTTGGTCTTCTGGCACTATTCCTAGCTCCTGGAAAGTGGCTATTGTTATTCCCATTTTGAAATAGGGCAAGGACCCTTCTTTAGCTTCGAGTTACAGGCCTATTGCACTTACAAGCTGCTTGTGCAAAGTCTTCGAAAAAATGATAAACTGCCGACTTGTACAGTTTCTTTAAACAAACAATTTGCTCGACCCATTTCAGTGCGGGTTTCGAGAGAGTAGATCCACGACAGACCACCTTGTTCGTATCGAGGCACAGATCAGAGACGCCTTCGTCCATAAACAATATTTTCTCTCTGTGTTCCTCGATATCGAAAAGGCTTATGATACAACATGGCGTTTTGGAATTCTAAGAGATCTATCCCACCTTGGCGTGCGCGGAAGAATGTTTCACATAATCAAAAGTTACCTGTCAAACCGGACATTCCGTGTCCAAGTTGGCACGGTTCTTTCCCAAACATTTGTCCAGGAAACAGGCGTGCCACAAGGGTGTACTTAGCTGCACACTTTTTCTCATAAAAATGAATTCCTTGCGCTTGACCATCCCTCGCAATATGTTTTATTGTACATATGTCGATGACGTCCAGCTTGGCTTTAGGTCTTGCAATCTGGCAATGTGTGAGCGGCAGGTTCAGTTAGGTTTAAACAAGCTCTCCAAATGGGCAGAGGAAAACGGATTCCGACTGAACCCACAAAAAAGCACGTGTGTCCTGTTCTCCAGAAAGAGAGGCATGCACTCAGAACCCGACATTGAACTGAACGGTCAACGTCTGTCTGTTAATACGGAGCATAAATTCTTAGGATTAATCTTGGACAACAAGTTGACCTTCGTACCGCACATCAAGTATCTAAAAACAAAATGTTTAAAGCCATGAATATTTAAAAGTGTTGTCACGTACTAGGTGGGGTAGTGACAGGCAATGTCTCATGAACCTATATAGAAGCCTTATTCGCACCCGCTTAGATTATGGGGCCATTGTTTATCAGTCTGCGACTCAAAGTGCTTTGAAGATGCTGGATCCCGTGCACCATTCGGGCATCCGCCTTTCTACGGGTGCTTTTCGCACCAGCCCCGTAGAAAGCCTTTACGTTGAGTCAAATGAGTGGTCGCTTCATCTGCAGAGAACCTACATGTCCTTTTTATATTTCCTTAAGGTGAAAGCAGACAAGAGGCATCCCTCATACTCTACTATTAATGACTTGTCGAGCTCCATTCTTTTTCAAAACAGGCCTTCAATGAGGCAGCCCTTCTCAGTTCGCCTGAAGGGTCTAGCTGAGGACACTGGAGTGTCACTCGAACACAGTTTAATGGCTCCTGTAGCATACCCGCCACCGTGGCAATGGCAGACTATAGACTGCGATGTGTCTTTTCTAGAAGTTACAAAACATGCGCCTATTGCCCATATTCGAACATACTTCTTGGAACTTCAACACAAATACACACGTCCTGAGTTCTTTACAGATGCCTCCAAGTCTAACTCCTCTGTGTCCTACGCTGCTGTCGGCCCATCCTTTTTGGTTTTGGATGCTGGCCCTCTACATCCAGGCACAAGTATCTTCACAGCGGAAGCCTATGCGATACTTGTGGCGGCTAAACACATCAAGCAATTAAAAATACAAAAAGCAGTAATTTATACAGACTCCCTCAGTGTAGTAACGGCTCTGCACACTCTTAAAAAACACAAAAACCCAGTCCTTGTCTCACTTTACTCCATTTTATGCACACTGTACACACTCAAACAACATGTTGTAGTGTGCTGGGTGTCAGGGCACCGTGAGATTCAAGGCAACGTGAGGGCGGATCAGCTCGCTGCATCCGTCCACAAAAGCACTGCCCAACACCCATATCATCCCGGCCCTTGATCTTAGCCGTCTCTCAAACGAAACCTCAGAGTATACTGGCAGAGCAAGTGGGATACACACACACAAAACAAACTACACGTTATTAAGCCACACCTTGGTCATTGGCTGCCCGTATCGAAATCGCGTCATACAGAGGTAATACTAACGAGACTCAGGATAGGACACACATACACGACACACACACACCTTTTGTCCGGCGGCGATCCACCATTGTGTGACAGATGTGGTGAAGTATTGACAGTCCTTCACATTTTAATTGAGTGCAAACAATTGGACACTGTAAGAAAACAACACTTTCCATTACCCTACTGACAACATATACCTTTACACCCTGCAATGTTCGTCGGTAGGGAACCGCTTTTTAGTCACAAATCATTGTTAGCGTTTTTTAAAGAAATTCATAGTTTTCATATCATATACCCGGGCATCCCGTAGCATGACCTCTCCAGAGAGGTTTTTGCTGCGGTGGTTACACAAAGAAAGCACTTGCCTCACGGCCCTTGGACGCAAGGGTATGAACGAGTGAGGCACTTGTGCTAATGCAATACATGTCCACCATCGTTTTTCATTATCACCAACTTTTGTCACCTATTCACACCACACACACCTTTCACGGCATGGTCATGATTTTATTACTTGTATGTTTTTACCCGCCTTACTGCGAGGAATTTTATGGCCGTTATACAGCCGCTTATCACAATCATTGTCCATGTTTTTAGTAAGACGAACTGGCGCTCTTTGGCCGTGAATTGGCCCTTGCGCCATAAAACATCAATCATCATCATCATCATTTTCTGTCATGTGTGTCTAATTATTTTTACTATCTTATTGTACGTACAGCCGTGGGAACAGGCAAAAGGCAGCATGCGCTGGCGATTGCAATACCTGTCATCTATCGCTTCTGTCAAAGAGCTCCCCAAGGAGTGAACAAGATTTGACAACGAGGCTGGACTTGTACACTTCACCATGAATTCACTTAAACGAATAGGAGAAACTTCATGTGTATGTAGAAAAACTAATGATTTTGATGTCTCAGTTTTGTCTTTTGTTGTTGCCGTGACTGCGAAAGCGGTTACACATAGGTGGCTAAGTACTTTTCGCGTGTTCTTTTCTGCGCTATTTGTTGCTCACTGCGCAGAAAAACAGGCGAGAAATGTATTAGGCCTGGCGGAAAATAAATAAAGAACAATGTTTGAACTAAGGATAAAAAGTTCATCCGATTTGGAGTATTTGAGTGGATCAACCGTTCGTGCAGTGAGGTGCAACTGTGAGGACTATCGGTGGCCAGGTAAGGTGTAAATGTGGGGATTAACAGTTCTCATATAAGGTTCAAATGTGAGGACTAAATGTTAGTCCTTTGAGATACATTGTGGGATTAACAGTTACTCGCTAAGGTGTAAATGTGAGGACCTAATGTTATTCCCTTGAGCTCGTCTGTGGGAACTGTTAGACCCAGTGCCTTAAAGGGATAAATGGCTGTGGCAGCTCAATTAGTCCCCAAAAAGACTAGCCACAGACCCATTTAACACCCTTTTGCCTTAAAGTGTAGAGTGCTTTAACCCGTTCGGAGGAACCACTGTACTCTGCCTCAACAAGAGGTGATTTCTTCTGGAAAAGAGAGTGAAATAAGGGCCAAGAAAGTACTTTACCAAAGAGAGTTCTTTCCCTGGGCCTTGGTGAGCAAAGGTGCGTGAGCTAGTGCAGGCTTGTCCATGGCTTTAGCACGCTTGTGTTTGCACCAGGATTCTGGTCCATCTGTGCAGAGTTCGTGGGTGTTTGAATAATCTGTTGAGCGACAATGAAAATAGGAGGCCCAAATTGCCCGGTGCATAGGTTTAATGCTGCCCCAATCGCTTGTGATGGCCACATGATAGTAGGTTTGCAGCTTCTGTATAACAGTCTCTTTTAGCTTCTCACCTGTTGACAATGGCTCCTTGAGTTTGCGAAGAGCGGTCCCGAGACGCTTAGCCTTGTAATTTGTGCAGTCCTCTTTTACAATAGTGATAGCACCACCGTATACTTCCACTTCAACTACTGCCGTGTATGCTTTTGAGTCGCCGTCACTGAGGAGTTTAGTTAACCGCAATGGTGTGTCATAAGTTTTGCTCCTTTCCCAAATGCGCACTGCAGCTTCTGCTTCCATCACATGGGCTGAGCAGTAACCATTTCGCTCGCACATAGGGCCATGAAATGCTTGCCAAACTTCTCCTTCATCTGGCAGAGTTTTGTGCCTACTGCAAGCTAAGCAGAAGTTTGACAAGACTTCAACATCCAAAATCCAGTTGTCGAGGGACACAACAGTCCTTATGCCATTGTGACTCTTGTGGCCGTGTTTTTGCCACGTACCGTCGTACATAATGGCAATGTGGTCCCCACCAACTTCCTTTACTGTCGGCGCTCTCGACGTCGCAAAATTCGCGCTTATGGCATCCATTCCTGCATCATAGACTTTCCGGCTGATTGCAGTAAATGATTTATGGTGCATTGGCTTTGGCAGGCCAAGAATCGCCGCAAATCGGACCAGCTGTTCATAGCCCATGCCTACGAAGCTCGCCGCCACAACAGCTTTCACGTCGACAGCGTAGCTATCGCGTGAGCTCCCGCTGTCGTATGGTCTTCTAGCGGTCAGTCCGTTACCCGCTGCACTCAAATTGGCCTCCATGTTAAAAGATACTTGCCGCGAAGCATATGTCGCCGAAAGAATAGTTTCAGGGCACTAATCGTTTGGGCAGTGCAGTTCCATGAACAACGCAAGTCCTTTCCGCGTGTCGGCCGGTTCCGGGACACGTAATACCAAATGGTGACATGTCGGACACATTGCACCACGCACAAGCATGTTCAGTGCTTTCATATCAGCAATAAACGAAGAGTCGTTGTCTTGTGATTTTTCTTCGTCTGCAAAGAGTGCGATCTTTTTCCGGGAGGCACTCACGTATTTGAATGCCCCGGCAAACTCGTCGGACGCATCGGCGTCACTGCCACTATGCTCTGCGTCAGCAGACGGTTTTTTCGTGGTTTGAGTGTTTGACTTGCGCCGGCATCCTCGAAATTTGTGTGCCGACCGAACCTTTACAGGCCGGTGACTGCGCTCGCTATGGCTTTCTTCATTCATTGATAGTAAGCATATGACAAAAGCGTTGCTCAGCTGCCCTGCTCAACAAGACTTGGATCCTACAAGAAACTTGATGATGATGATGGTAGATTTTAGTGGCGCAAGGGCAACTCGGGCCAAAGAGCGCCAAACACACGGTTTTTGGTCGATTTGATTATAAAAACTCTACTCAGGGCGGCAAGAATAAAAGAGTAGTGTATAGCACTTAAACTTAGGTGTAGTGACTATGTGTGATTGGTTTAAAACGGGCTATGCTTATGGGTTTTACAAAGTCATGCCGTGTCGTCAACAGTCCTTGTCAAGACAAGGAGTGCGTGCTGCATGACATTTGATAAAAAAAGTCTCAGTGGTTCCCTCAGGATTAAGAGGAGGCTGAGAATAGTGAGAATATGTTAAGGAATGTAGGGAGCCTACACTAGCTAAAAACTTTAAGAGTACTTTTGGGGGAAAACAAGTAAACTTCACAGCATTCGCAGGGGCACAGCGGCCAATGGCGGCCTCCACTCTGTACCATGTGATTTAAAAGCCAGTTGCGGCGCCTGTAAAATGCGGCAAAAGCATGCTTCTCTTTATTATTTCTTGCGCTGCAGAAGCGCGGGAAACCTTCATTATTTGAAGAGTAAGGCCCGGTTTTTCAGCTCATGTGGTCGACAAAGATGAGCGGCAGAGCATTATCATTGGCAACGTGCTCGAAGATGACACCTTTTCGACCTTTTGACAGCCACCTTGTTCTCTTTAGATGCAATATTAAAATATTTCCAGTTGAGTCTCGACATTGATTTTTTTTTCAGAACAGTAGAGGTACTAATCTTAACAAAACGGGTGAAAACAAGAAATCTACAATTTTAAACAAAACTCGTGTTTTTTGACCCACTTCTTCCCTTAAGTAGGGTGGCTGGAATGGGGAGGTGTGATGACCGGCCTCCGGAGGCTGGCCCAAAAGCGCGTTCCTGCCACGCGGTGGCGCTGCCGGTGGGGGCGCTGTGCTTTTCTCGCGTCGTCTACTTGCCTCTAGGCGGGTAAATGATCCGACCGCGCTCAGTTTTACCGCTGTAGTCTTTTCAATTATGTTGTTGACGTCGAGAAACTTGCACGTGTAATCTACAAGCGCAAACCACGCAGCCGATACAGAGCGTGGGTTTCGCGGCCACTTCTTGCGAGGTGGGCGCGCTTGTCACGCGAAAAATAGTTTAGAGGAATCTCTCCCGCAGACCAGCAGGTGCCAACAACCCTGCGTGTGTCGCTCGCATATTTGTTATACATTTTCGATTGCAATAGTACTTTAAAGAGTGGAAGTCAATGCAGTTTTTATGCAGTGCGGCAGAAGAATGCAATACAGTACAAGACTACAAGACTGGTGGCTTGATACAAGTTTATTGGAAACAGTACATTAAAACATTACATAACACAGGGCTTCACCTTCTTGGCTTTATTCTGCACAGCATGCTGGTTTAGCCCTTTCAGCAGAAAATGGACACGCGTAATGCTGTAGAACCTGACAACCGATGTTGTTAAAGAAGCTGAATGCTCACTGCAGCCAATTTGTGGCACATTGGCTGCTAGGCGCAAAAAATCCTTCACTACTTTGGTGTGCAAGCGCGTGGTGCTAAATGCACGAGTTAGTCTATCCTCAAGGGTTTTGATTAGACTATATAGACGGACAGAGGGGTAAAGAAGGCCCCCCATGTCCCACTTTTTACACGCTTCGGCTGGCAATTGATCCGTCGCACTATTACG
Organism: Rhipicephalus microplus; assembly: GCF_013339725.1. NCBI lineage: Eukaryota > Metazoa > Arthropoda > Arachnida > Ixodida > Ixodidae > Rhipicephalus > Rhipicephalus microplus. The sequence goes on from NC_051165.1 coordinate 105,667,994, forward strand.
TGTGACGAGGCAGGCATCCTTGCAAGCTTCGCATTGGGTTGAGAAGAACCGCTTCCTGGCTACATATCCTGCAATATAATAGGTGAGACAGTCATCACTGCGTTTTTCAACGTAGTCAGCGTGGTCAATCGCAACCTCTGCTGCTTCGACAGGTAGTGTAACGTCGTCACAAGCTGGTGCTTCATTTTCAGACAGCAGATGGTCCTCGGACAGCAGGGCCTCCAAAAGTCCAGGAGATACGTTTGCTCCCTTGGGGCTTTTCGCCAAGCTATAAAAGCTTATGCACCTGCATATATACATGTAAATTATAAAAATTGATACTTTGGATTATATGCTTTGTATTTCAATGTACAGGACTGAAAATGCACAAGCATACTTGATTATGATAATGAACTTCGCAGGAGTAGGGTGATCGTTAGCTCCACTGGCCTGTCTGACGATACCAAAGGAACGCTCCAAACAGTCTTGACTGAGACGGGAGGTCATCAAAAACCTAAACCCAACCATTTCAGTGAGGTACTTCAGTAGGTCCTTCGCAGAGTGGATCGTCACACGTAGACCTTCTGCCGTGCTCTTGCTTAAGAAGCCGAGCCCTCCTGCATGGGCCTCCCACTGGTCGAGAAATTCCAGCATGTTGTCAAGTGCAGTTTCTTTAGTGCTGCCACGTCTGAAACATGAAAAGTATTTACGTCTTCACATGAAAATGAGCCCAGTTGGTGTACATACCTCAGAGCTTTTGCTGGAAACCGCGACGTCATGGCGTCAATTGTTTGAGCCATCATGTTGATAAATACTTTTGTTGGCTCCAGATTTGGGTACTGTTGCTCAATTTTTTCTTTGTGAAAATCCATCGCGTGCTCAACTGCGCTACTGAAAATATAAAAAGCCAGATTGACCCTCATCTTTTCGAACCCACTAGGATATATGTGAGAACGTGTTAACTTGGGTGCAACTTTCAATGTGAAGGGACTGCTGTCGACCTTCCAAGTCATTGCCACATGTTCCCAAAGAACCTGCAAGAGTTCATAATGGTTAGTAAACCAGCTTTACCAGGTACCCAACATTTCAAAATATTATGAGAATAAAATAACACGCTTACTCGGCCCTTGTGTGTGTTGAAGGCATGCTTAATCATGATGTTTCGCACACATTTCACAAGATGAGGGAAGTCCGAAATAAAATGGAGGAAGCGCTTGTCGTCGCATGGATGTGTAAGCTTACATCGTACATGTTTAGCATTTCCATGAACACCCATGTTGTGCCACATGGCATGGTTCCATGACGCGCCGTCCGTGCAGACGTAGTCCACATAAAGATTAGCTTTCTCGCACAGAAGAACTGCTTCTAAAATTATTTTTGTCAGCGTTGGCGCCTTCACATTTCCATTCGAAGCAAAGACCCCTGTAGAAAAAAAATATTGCAGGTATGAGTGCAATTACAGAAAATAACAGTACTTTGATAAATGCTATTTACCAATTATCTGCGTCCATTTGCCCACAAAAGGCTGAAACATGACGACTAAGCCATGATCAGCCTTTGTGTGCTTGTCCTGAGCTCCAGTAAATTGTCCAAGGTTTACGAAGCCTTCAATATCCATGGATGACTTGAGGTCCAGGTGTGTAGAAAGTTTCATCTCGTCTATAACGAGGCCGCCATGTCTGTTCATTTAATTCATTTCACTAGCCTTCTCCTTCACACACTCAAGAAGCTTGCGACTAAAGCCATAAGATGCCTTGAAGGCCTGCGAATGCAAGATGAGGATGATTAAATTATGCTGAATAAGAAAAAAATTGTAATCGTATACCTTGATGTACTTTTGGAGGCAGAAACGGCTTGGAAGTATAAGGATCTTATGGGCCCTGAGATGCTCGTATAAGCTCGGGCTGTTGATCTTTAAAACAATGCACTCTAAGAGCCACGCTTTGTCGTATCGATATCCTCGCATGGATTTCCGCTTCGATGCCTCAAAACATGCTCGGACTGCATACTGCTGCTTTTTCGGAAGCTGCTTGATCTGAAACAAATGCACGAAACAGGAAGCTTTATTTATGACGCTAAATATGTAAAAATACAGCACCTTACCTTTGCCTCAAAGCTGTTTTCCTTGATAGAGGAATTCCTTTGTTGTAACGTTCGTACGACCTCATGAAGGGTGTGCACTTTCTTACTCCGCCGCCTCAAAGTGCGAACGGCACATTTCAATCTCCTTCCCGCTGTCTTTACCAATGGGCGTCGCACCTTATTTTTTAAGCGCAGCAAACGAGCCATGAGGATTCGCCTCACTTTTCTGCACTTCAGACACCGCTGAGGCATATGGGCCGGCATACCTGGAAGAAACAACAAAATGGGCGACATGTGAAGTATATGAAATAATTTTTCACAGTTGTGATATGCCCAAGACGTATGTACCAAAACACAACATACCTTGTGACACAGATCCATCACACACAGCGGAGAACAGGCCATTTGCTGACAATGTTGTGCAGTCAGACACATCTAATCGCTTAAACTCGCTGGTATTTCCCACTCCACAACACACAGAGAGTTTTTCTGCATACACCAGAAGCTCTTGGGCCTCTTCCTCAGACTCAACGGTGCGCTGACAGTGAAGGTGGCCAGCCAGGAAAATGGTGCAGGAGGGTGAATTTCGCTCTCCAATTTCGAACACAGCTATCTTGTTGAAGGCAAGCAACAGGAGGTACTTTGTTTTTATGATGTTCAGCTGTTTGGTAACTCGCTATGTTTTTGTTTTGGAATGTCTGACGTGACCAATACTCCGATGGTAGTCGAAGACCAAAAATGAAGTGTTTCCGAGGTACTTCATCGTTGACTATGTCCAGTTTGTCATGAGGAATGAGCTGAACCAATTCGCGTTCTGAATCGTCAATGTCCTCGCGGCTCTTCTTTGCAGGCACGGAAGAGCTCTGTCCCATTCTCCTCTTCCTCTCTTTTGGCAGAGTTTTCGTCATATACTTTGGAAGGTTCGGGAAAATTGTTGGAATAGCACTCTCCTTAGGGGCAGGCACATCGCGTGGTATATGGACCTCCTTTCCATTCACAATGTGCACGTAGTGTCTCATGATAAACCTGAAAACATAATAAAAAGTGAGCGTAGCCTCTGTAATGAAGACACTTCGGATTTACAAGCAACGAAACAATTATTAATGCATGTGCTGCAGCGTTAGGTGACACACATCTAGCCGCGGGTCGATGGAGGCAGAACGCAAAACGCGCCCACGTGGAGCAACATGCCAATGTAAGTACAAGAACAACCGATCATCTGAATTAGTCTGGCTCTTTCCACTGCACTTCTACTGCTCATGACCCGTGTGTCACACCGGGTCAGTGTGTTAACTTGTAGAAACCTCAACTTTTCTATATGCTTAAACATGTACGAATTCCATACGTACCTTGGGTCAAAATGCCTTTCGCAAACTGCAGAATTCTCTTGCAGTGGCTTGTCGGCCCTTGGTATGGCACGTGCCCACTTTTCAAATTCATCCTCACGGGCAGGTGCACGAAAGAGAGACAGTCTTTCACCGCAGGACTTGTAGCCGGCGTCGCAACCTGGCACAAAGCACCACCTCTGCGTTTTTCCCCCCGTCGACGGCATTCTTCAGAGCGGTTCAAAAATCGACGACAACCGCTGACATCATCTCCTTCATGAAATCGGGAAGCGATAGAAAAAGCAGGCCGTACTTCGCGAACAGCGACAGCTTACTTGCGCTGCTCCGTCACCAACGAGACACGAGCAACACATGCTCACAGTCGGCACATGCCAACAGCGCCCCAGACTGACGCGCCAAATTTCTCCCCAGCGGCGAGAACGCGCAGAGGGGCCTCGCTAGGCAAGAGGCCGCCGCCGCAGTCATCACACCTCCCCATTCTAGCCACCCTACCTTAAGTACGAAAAATATCGAATGTTCATAGGGGCAGCGACAGTCTCCCTGCAGTTGTTACTGCCGATATATATATATATATATATATATATATATATATATATATATATCGGCAGTAGCAACTGCAGGGAGACTGTCGCTGCCCCTATGAACATTCGATATTTACGGCTATAAAAAACGGCTATACTTATAGTAATATATATATATATATATATATATATATATATATATATATATATATATATATATATATATATATATATATATATATTACTATAAGTATAGCCGTTTTTTGCTCTTCCTACATGTCAAAGTGTACAGAGGTTTTATGATGACTTGTTCGATAAATACCTGTGCACCTGTGTAATATTCAGTAGTGTTCCAGCGCAAGCGATGATATGCCAGTAAATCCTACGTTCCAGTGCACGAATTTGCAGGCCTGTTGATACCTAAAACTGAAAACCCGTGCAAGAAAATACCGACACAATACACTTAAAACGTAAGCCAGTGTGTGTTAATTCACCAAGGTGAAGCAAACCAACATCTTAAAATATGTGTTCTTACATATGGGTAAGAGAACTACCAGATGGTGTGGGTAGTAGCATTTTGTGGCAGCCTGTGTGCGTTGGTGAAAGCGTGTCGTTTCGATGAACATCGCGCTGTGTGCAGACACCGCACACACAAAAAACGGTTCATTTAGGTTGCCGGATGTCCAAACTATACCTTACAATGGTGTATATATAAAGGAAGAAGTACTGGCAATACATACACGGACATAGTGGACATGCTAGGCCTGAGGCTCGTTGGGACCTGGCACCTGGTAAGACAGATCTCGACGCAGCTGAGTTGCGATGGTGGAAGCTTCAGCACTTCAGCTTCAAAATGTTATTACCAAAACTGTACCTAAAGTGTAAGTGGAAGGACAAGCATTGCGAAACACGCGTTTCCGGTGTGACGAAATCGAACGACGGCTGTATTTCTGGCCTCCGCTGGGAGAGGTTGCGAAGCGAGAGCTCATTTACGTCTCGTCCACTTTGCGGAGATATGATGCCGCCTTTAGGCTTATAAGCAATCCACCGCAAAGTCATTAAAACAAATCGTCACTCATGCATTATTGTTACACGCGAGGGACGTGCGTGCAGTTATTGCTGCATTGTCCCCGCAGGGGCACCTGCGTAAGTAGGCCTTTGGTGTGTAGTGACACCACGAACCCGAGCTAACGGGGGAGTTTCTACTCCCTCCCACGCCTAGCCGTGCGTAGCTTTGCCTTGTCCGGGGAAAAGCGGATCCTAGGGGTTGAGCCGATGCTCGGTGATTGGACCGTTAAGGCCCCCCAGCTTGAACGGTCCACCTCTTTGGCCCCGGCTTCACGTAGACGGCACCCCTGGGCCGACCCACGCAGGGGAAATCCGCAGTCGCCTTTTCTTATCTCTCTCTCAGATGTGGTGAAGCACTTAGAGTTATTCACATTTTAATCCAGTGCAAATAGTTAGAAACTCTAAGAAAACAACGCGTTCTATTACGCTATCGACAACATATACCTTTACACCCTGCAATGTTCGTCGGTAGGGGAGCGCTTTTTAGTCATAAATCATTGTTAGCGTTTTTAAAAGAAATTGATAGTTTTCATATCCTATACCCGGGCATTCCGCAGCACGACCTCTCCAAAGAGGTTTTTGCTGCGGTGGCTACACAAGAAAGCACTTGCCTCACGGGCCTTGGACGCAAGGGTATGAACGAGTGAGGCACTTGTGCTAATGCCATACATGTCCACCATCGTTTTTCATTATCACCAACTTTTGTCACCTATTCACACCACACACACCTTTCACGGCATGGTCGTGATTTTATTACTCGTATGTTTTTACCCGCCTTACCGCGAGAAATTGATTTTTACGGCCCTTATACAGCCGCTTATCACAATCATTGTCCATATTTTTAGTAAAATGAACTGGCGCTCTTTGGCCGAGAAATGGCCCTTGCGCCACAAAACATCAAACATCATCATCATCATCACCGTGCGTGCGTATTTTCGTGCATCCGCACGTTCATCAGCGCGTCCATCCGTGCGTTCGTCCATGCATCCGCGCCTGCGTCCGTCTATGCGCCCATCTGTCCGTGCAGCCATCCGTGCGTCCGTCCATGCGTCTGTTTGTGTGTCCGTTCGTCCATCTAGTCAGCACTCCAAGTACCGCCGTCTCGCATTTTTCATCATATATTCCGCATATAGAAGCACCACAATCCAGCGGACGTTCTAAGGACTACACCAGAGAAGGCACATGCACGCTTTCTTACGGCTTGAGCTTCTTGTCTACTTCCCACCTTTAACCACCTCGAGTTCATGGTATATACTACTTCATTGTATTCATGACACTGTGGCCGAACGCTCGCTAAACCTTTCGAAAACCAAGGAGGTCACGCCCAGCGAGTATAACGTAGCAACCGTTTCTTGTGAGATAGTGCTTAATGTACATGCCAATGGCTGCTAATGGAGAATGAGAGACAGGAGAATTCGGCTTCTAGTTTACGCGCACGGTGCGAATTTTTTATTGTTCAACAACGCACAGGAGAAATCTTCCACCGGCACCACCTTGCAGGTCAAAGCTTAAGACATGTTACGCACTACTACGAGAGACGAACGGGTGCCGCTTTAAGGAGCTTAGCCCCTAAAAAGAAACCGCCAAGCCTGCGCTGTACGCGCAGCACTGTCACAGCGAAAGCAAGAAGAGCGATCTTTAATAGCCTTTTTTAACACGCTTTGGGTAGCTGCTGCACGCACACTTGCACGGTACCCACTACGCCGTTAATCATTATGTAATAGGCAGGAATTCACCGTGTCATCCTTCGGAGAAGCGTGGCATCCGCTGAACACTTCCGGCGAATTTCGTGGGAATTTCGTTTTTCATGCAGTGGCTGACGACGATAATGAACAAGTTTTTGTAATGGGTTGGAACATTGGACGACTGACTCGTTACGCTATTCGCTTAGTGTGACGCCTGTTCTTTCTTTACTATTTTAAAATACTTTACTACTGATATTATTGCGATTAGTTTCCCGACATCAAGCTTACCTAAGGCAAGTTTGCGAACGAGTCCGAAGCACCGGCGTGCCTCAGCGTAATAAAAAAATCGGCGTGGCTTAGCGGCAGAATATTAGGCTGGCACGCAGTTGATCTGGCTGAGAATCCCACAATGGCCTTCGTGCTTTCATATGAGTTTTTCTTTTTTACTTTGTTCCAAAGTGCTTGCGGACACAGGCGGCGGTGCAAAACTACGGTGCCGCACGTGACCCGTGACGCAATTTCATAACAGCTTTCGCTGCAAAACGTTCTGGTACCACGCTGACGACGCTTGCTTTCCCAATAGGACGATCGCTTATCAGTAAAATAACATAGTGAAAGTGGTCACTCCTCTGCTATGAAAGCTATAGTGCGCGTGTAGTGAGTACACTGCACTAGCACACATGCCAAGGGACTCCCCCAGCATAAAATGCTCGGTGAGCAAGCTCATAAAATGGGGGCTTATCTCATAAAAATACTGGTTGAAGAAATACTTGCTGTAGCTTTCTCCTCAGTGCATAAAGCGGGCTGGCCACGTTTATCATATCCGTGTGGCTGACTCCTGGGTAAAACGCTCGCAAAGGAGTGTGGTGTTCTATTTTTAGTGTGCAGAATGTTACTTCAGTGTGGCGGTCGGGTGTGAGTGTCCAGCTATCAATGTATCGCTTAGCCACGTGTAATTGGTGATGTGCAACTGGATTCCGTTGTATTTATTCTTCAGCTTTTTCTATTAAAAAAGTGTAAGCTATTCCACTACAGGAATACTCATGGACAGCTGGGGAGCTTTCAAGTGTACAGATGTGGAGAGCTGGTCAGCCAAACACCCCATCTCTGACACCTCCAGGATGCCCTTTTCCCTTGAACGTAGTTAAGCCACGCACGGCGAGACAGGGGAAGGGGGCCCGACGTAGCATTTCACATTTGCTGTAACCAGACCTCACATTTGCTGTAACCAGACCTGAAAGACGTGGCAAGACCAGTCACATCTGTGGCACAGAAAAAACTGAAGAGATGTCCCCACAAACGATGAAAACCATGCGATTATCGTTATGGTACAGGTGATGAAGTGTCTTATAAATGCCCACGACACATACGAAAAACTGGGGGCCCATAACCCTTTGTTGAGGAGCCAATGGAAAATTCAAGGAAAAGCGTATTTCTTATATATTTGTACCTAATATATGACTACAATGCACGTTTCGTAACGGAAAAATTGCTATTTTTGGTTGTTTTTATAAAGCTTTGTTGTCTGTGGGCAACACCAAGCATAAGGCCAAAGTCAGGCTTCAATGCATGACCGCTACGAGTCAGTGTGAAGTTTCTGGAGGCAGTCTTTTCCTAACGCGAAACAGAGATGCACATTGCACTTCCTGCACATTAGTCGTGCGATACCTGTGCATTTCGGGTATTTGCAGCGGTCTTTCTGTTGGGAGATATTTGGAAGGTGATCGACTATATGCAGCTTGATCTCTCTGCACGGAACAAGAGCTGTTAGTCCACGCCGTTTCTTTGCCTGCAGTTCTATCTCCACTTTTGATGGAACAAAACGTCGGCTCCTTGAGAGTGTAGCAATATTTCCTTGTTGCCTCAGCCCACAAGCAATAGGAGAGGAGAGTCATTTTCTCTTCGTGTGGCACGTACGTAAGCGACGGCGGCTTCTCGGCGGTACAGGAGCGGACAGTTTGCAAATACTAAATCCAATAGACGAAAGAATAGGCACATGTACCATTTTTTCGATCGTACTTGGATACGATAAAGTTTCATGAGCATGTCAATTAGGTCTACGCCACCCATGGATTTTTCTTAGACCACTACAATGGCAGGACTAGGCACGTTCACCGTTGTACGCGTTTTTTTTTTTGTCAAAGCGCTTGACGGGTTGTTCCGGCGATGAAAAAGCAAATGAGCACAGTAGGACAACGTGGTGGCTGTAGAACCCCTTCACAGCCCTCAAGTTCACTTCTTCAATCGTCATTTACATCTCAACATAAGAGCCGCGGCCTTTGTTCTTGTGCTGTTTGTCGGATGGAAGTCTGCATCCTTTCAAACGAGCCGCCCGAACTGTACCCACAAAACTGATGCAAACTTTTTTTCAGTACCACCTGCAATTCAACGTTACAAAATCAGTTGTCAAAGTACAGAATGTAGCTGGGGTCTCGCTGTATGACACTTCTCATTCGGAGAACGATATTACCACCGTACCGCCGGCGCTGATGTGGGGAAAACACGGCTGCGGAAGAATCGTGCCGTGTACACCTTGTATATGAGTCTGCATTCGTCACAGAGAAGCAAGAGTTTGTAGCCCCACTTCTAAGGCTCGTCTGTGAAAAATTGCTTCATTGAGCTATGGCCTCCCCGCAGGGGCGCCTGCGCAAGTAGGCGTTTGGTGTGTAGCGACACCACGGACCCGAGCTAACGGGGGAGTTTCTACTCCCTCCCACGCCCAGCCGTGCGTGGCTTTGCCGTGTCCGGGGAAAAGGGGATCCTGGGGGTTGAGCCGACGCTGGGTGATGGGACCTTTAAGGCCCCCGGCAGAGGCAACACACCCCTTTGGCCCCGGCTTCACGTAGACGGCACCCCTGGGCTGACCCACCCAGGGGAAATCGGCAGTCGCCTTTTCCTATCTCTCTCTCCCTACATCTTCGTCTTTTGTTCTCACTTTACATCTTTCCTGTCTTCTGCTCACTTCATTTTACTTCCAATTTTTCCTGGCGGCAAGGGTTAACCTGGTGTAAATATCCAAACTTGGAAAGATATATTAGGTTATGGCAGTGGCGTACTACTGGCGTTGCGCAGACATGTTTATATGTTCTGCCACGTCCCCTTGTAGGGCTTCGTAGTGGGTGGTAGGCGCCATTACTGAAGGAACTGCATTTTTCTATGGGATCACGAAACCCCTTATCCATTGATCGCCCCTTCAAAAGGTGGCGCACCGAAGCAAATGTAATGCCAATTTCAGAAAAACAAGACCATTTCCCTAAGTACCACGTTATTCATTGCGAAAGCTCGGACAAAAAAGCTCGCAACATCTCCCCATTCCTCTTGTCCAGGTGCCTAACCGAGACTATCGGAACTGGCTATAAGGCTACAAAGATGGCAAGCGGAGACTTGCTAGTGGAAGTTAAAGACAAGACACAGTTTCAGAAACTAGAAAAATTAGTAGCATCTGGGGACAAGCCCGTAACCGTCTCTGCGCACCGAACGATGAACACTGTCAAAGGCGTTGTGTCAGACGATGACCTAAAAGACCTAACAAATGAGGAGCTTCTGGCTGGCTGGAAGGACGAAAACGTCGTTCACGTACAGCGTATCGTAGTGAGAAGGGAAAACAAAGAAATTCCAACCAAGCACATAATTGTGACCTTTGGGTGCTCCACACTACCGCAAGAATTAGTTACCGGCTACCTAAAACTGTCTGTGAGACCCTACATTCCGAATCCGCGGCGCTGCTTCAAGTGCCAAAGATTCGGACATGCTTCTCAGAGTTGCCGTGGGCAGCTTACCTGTGCACGGTGTGGTATCACAGGCCACTCTGCAGATGATGACTGCAAGGCCGAACCCCACTGTGCGAACTGCGATGGAGAACACGTGGCGTATTCTAGATCCTGCACAGCATGGAAAAAAGAAAAAAAATTATTACCATGAGAGTCACCCACAACATCAGTTTCCGCGAAGCAAGGCATCGGGTCTCCCCTTTCTATGCAACAAAATTATTTCCTGAAGTGGTGCAACAGGGGGCAGCCCCACGACAGCATCAGGTGGCCGCCCAAGCTACGCACAGCGTGCTGGAGCGACCGCCGCTTGCCCCTACTGCGGGAGCAGCCAAGGCTGCTCCGGCTTTACTCAACAAGGCCCCACCATGGGCGTCGACATGCATTGGCACGAACCAAGGCAACGGGCAGACTGCGGGAACCCCGTCGACGTCCGGTGTAGAGGGTTTGAAGGCTTCGTATCTTGAGCCGAAGCCTACAACGCCCAGGGATCGCTCGGCAGAGCGACGGTCCAACGCTTCTCATGAAGCTATGGACACAACGGCCAGTCAAACGGCGCGTGCAGCGCCGAAGGAGCGGCGAGTTTCTCTCGACCGCTCCAAAAAAGACAAAAGACAAATTACAGGGCCTCCAAAAAGCCCTGTAAAATAAGTTTCGTTTTCCATAACCCGAAAGGTTATGGTACCATTCCGTTTTGACTTTAGTATCACACGCATGTCACCAAGGTTTCATTGCCAACAAATCGATTCTTACTCCATTTTTCTGCTCAAGTTCACTGCCCAAAATGGCTTTTCTCCTCCATTGGAATTGTAGAGGACTCATTCACAACATAGGTAACATAAAAGATTTGCTAAGTAGTCTCTCCCCATGGCTATGTGCTTACAGGAGACCAATCTGGGAGAAAAACATACCAACTTCCTCAGAGGTTTTACCGTAGTACGTCGCGATCGCTGTCCACGCTAGCCGGTTGTCCGGTGGCGTGGCTATTGTCGTCAAAAGTGGAATTGCAGTGAGAGAGATCACCATCAATAGTCACATCGAGGCCGTAGGCGTCACCATTTTAGCTCACAAAACTATTACCATGTGTTCCATTTATATCCCCCCACACACGTCACACGCATTTTTCAATTAAAGATATAGAGCATATTTTGGACCAACTGCCTGAACCGTTTGTTATCGCAGGGGATTTTAACGCGCACGGAATGCTTTGGGGAAGCAGTACAACTGACACCAGAGGACAAACCCTCGAAGATTTTATTCGGAACAATGACGTATGTCTTTTAAATACTGGTAGCGTCACCTACTGCTCCCCAAGCACAGGAGCCACTAGCTGCTTAGATCTAGCGCTGTGCTCACCTTCGCTCTTTTGCGAACTAAAGTGGAGCGTGAATAGATAGTCTACGGCAGTGACCATATGCCTGCTCTCATAAAATTAACACAAACCCTCCCCACCACTCAATCCCGACCACCGCGTTGGAAACTACATCTGGCAGACTGGCCACTGTTCACTGAAAAAGCTGCCCTAGAATAAGAGATGCTTGATGGCCTAAGCATAGAGGAAATGAACGAGACAGTCACCGCCTGCATACTTGCGGCAGCCGAACAAACTATACCACAATCCTCCGGCATTATAAAGAAAAAACTTAAACTCTGGTGGACAAAAGAGTGCACACAAGCTAAAAAAATGCAACAAAAGAAGTGGGGCATTTTTCGTAAACATCCTACAGGAGAGAACCTCCTAGCATTTAAAAAGATGAGAGCAAAGGCAAGATTTATTCGCAGGCAGGCTGAAAGACTCTCGTGGAAAAAGTACATTTCATCCATTAACAGCTCCATCACATCTAAAAGAATGTGGGATCAGGTGCACAAGTTCACCAGCAACTACAGTTCATATACCATCCCCATTCTCTCAACCCCTGGCATCCAGACAACTTTAGGCGAACAGGCAGACCTACTAGCGCAGCACTTTTGCGCTATTTCGAGCTCCGCAAACTATTCGGCAGCTTTTCCTAAAACATAAACAATCTACAGAAAAGCAAAAGCTTCCTATTACAGGTTATCGCGACAGATCATACAACTCCCCCTTAACCCCGCAGGAAATTATCAGAGTGCTTTCTCAAGGTAAAAAAACAGCACCTGGCCCAGACAAAATACATTACCAAATGCTCGCCCATTTGTCCCAGGAAGCGGTGAAGGCATTGCTGCACTTCTTTAACGCTATTTGGATCACTGGCAGAATGCCAACAGAGTGGAAAAAAGCCATTATAATTCCATTTCTCAAAGCCGGAAAAAACCCTACATTACCAACAAGCTACAGGCCCATAGCACTTACAAGTTGTATGGCGAAATCCTTCGAAAGCGTTATTAATATTAGGCTAACATACATCCTAGAAACCGATAACTTGATAGATGTTCACCAATGTGGTTACAAGAAAGGATGTTCCACCACCGACCACCTTGTTCGCCTTGAACATAGAGTACGAGAAGCTTTCCTGTACAAGCAGCACTGCTTAGCAGTATTTTTCGATCTTGAAAAGGCATATGACACAACGTGGAAGTACGGTATCTTACGAGACCCGGCAGATCTTGGAATTTGCGGAAGGATGCTCAACTGCTTGTCCGACTTCCTATCGAACCGAACTTTTCAGGTTCGTATGGGCACCACACTTTCAGGAAGTTTTACTCAAGAGAACGGTGTGCCTCGGGGCTGTGTCTTAAGCACAACTCTCTTTGTCGTCAAAATGAACTCTGTGAACCAGGTCATACCATCTACTCTTATGCACTCACTATATGTGGATGATCTCCAAATAGCGTGCCGGTAATCTAACATGGCGACGTGCGAGCGACAGGTTCAAATACCACTAAACAAGCTAACACAATGGGCTAACAAAAACGGCTTCCGGTTTTCTGAGGAAAAGACGGTTGCTGTAGCGTTCTCCCAGAAACGAGGCTTACAACCAGACCCCGTACTGAAAATAAACAAAACAGTATTGCCAATAAAACAAGAACAGAAGTTTCTGGGGGTCGTATTTCACAAGAAGCTCAATTTTCTTCCACACATTAATAATCTCAAGGTGAAATCCAACAGCGCCCTCAATGTCCTCAAAGTCTTGTCCCGAAAGCACTGGGGTTCCGACCGTGAGTGCCTCCTGCTCATCTACCGCTCTTTAGTACGCAGCAAATTAGACTACGGTAGTATAATCTACGGTTCAGCAAGAGACTCGTACCTTAAGCGCCTAGACCCTGTCCATAACAAAGGGTTACGCCTCGCAACAGGTGCCTATCGAACCTCACCTATTTCGAGCTTATACGCCGAAAGTAACGAACCATCCTTGGAATATAGGAGAACGAAACTAATACTCACGTATGTCCTTAAAGTTCGTTCTTCACCAGATCATATATGCCACAGTACTGTCACACGCTACGACCTACGACAACACTACGCCAACAAACCAAACGTAATTAAGCCACTAATACTAAGATTTGAAGAAAAATTTCAAGCCCTGAATATTCCTAACGAAGCACTCTCCATTGCCAGAAGGCCACCCTGTTTGGCGCCATGGAGTGATTTCCCCAAATTCTTGGATTTTTCACTCACACATATAAAAAAACAAAACACCCCACGTGAACATATACTACAAGAATTCCTTACATTACAACAAACGTACAACACTTACGAAGAATTTTATACTGATGGTTCGAAGACATCTGCTTATGTCGGAAGCAGTGTGGTAGGAGCAACACACGAGCAAATAACTAGACTACCGCAGTTCGTATCCATCTACACCGCTGAGTGCTATGCGTTATGGATGGCAGTACGATTTATTATAAGCTCAAAACATAAAAAAGCCGTAATATTTACAGACTCGTTAAGCGCGCTGAAAAGTCTCAATTATAAATCTCAGTATGAGCCATTCATAGGCGATATTTTAAACATGCTATCCCACACACCTGATGACCACACCATACGCCTATGTTGGGTCCCGAGTCATGTCGGGATCCCAGGCAATGAAAGGGCAGACCAACTAGCTGCAACAGCAAAAGAGATGCGCGAGTCAAAAACCAACATACCTGCCAGAGATGGGATTCAAGCTGTTCGCCGGGCCACCACCTTTCACTGGCAGCAGGAATGGAAATTACAACAAAACAACAAACTTCACCTAATTAAACCTGTTCTTGGTGAATGGAAGACCTGTCTTCATCAAGCGCGTTTTATCGAAGTAGTTATATGTCGACTACGAATAGGTCACACGCACATCACACGTAATTACCTATTGGCAGGCGAAGAAGCCCCAACATGCGATAAGTGTCAGGAGCAACTAACTGTAATGCACATTTTAATAGCTTGCCCACATATGGAAACATTACGAGAAAAACATTTCCGTATGTTTTACAGGTTAAATATTCCCTTTCATCCAATGCTACTCTTGGGCGATGACGCCCTAATACCTATAACTGATGTGATCAGCTTTTTAAATGAAGCACAACTTCTGAACAAGGTCTAACTACACTAAACTATGCTACCGCTAGACAAGGCAAAACTTGACTGATGTGACTCGTAGCACAGCCTCTTTGTAGAGGCATCTGCTGCAGCTCGAATTTACAACGAGGCACTTGCCTCCCTGCCCTTAGGTATAAGGACACGGGTATGGTATTAGTGCTATGTAAAAGCCGTTATGGTTTAACACAACCTCATGCACCAACCATACACAGTGACCACCCCGAGCATCACACACATAATCTTAGAAGAGATATATACTTCACGCGTTTACGGAGCCAATCCTTTTAGGCCTTTATACAGCCACGCTTCACCGCTCATCATATTCATATGTCATCGCCGTTAAGACATTTCAGAGTCATTGTCATAGCCCTGTTTGCTGTAAGTATTCTCACCATGAGTCTGGTGCAGCATAGCCTTAGTTGCTCTTGTGCCACAAAACCCAACATAACTAATTAACTGAGCTATGGCCTTTGAAGAGGACTAGCAGCTCATCGATATACAGTTTTTTGTGATTTCGGTATTTGTCGCAATTTTACGACCGGGTGATTCAGTAAGGGCTGTACTTTGTGCAGCCTTTTGCGCTCTGGGTCATCTTCGTCCAGTGCTTCCTCGTTATCGATGAAATGAAGGAACTCTTTCAATTCCTCCCGTCTGCCCCCTGTCATAGAGTCGACAACTTGACCGATACGGAATTTCTCGCGCCAGTACATTTGTGTATGGGGCAGCTTCACAGTGGACATAGCGTGAACTACACCCATAAATTGTTCCATATCATTGACAGCCGTAGATGTGACTATGTTGGGGTTCCTCTGAGCATTGTAGAGTGACGACTGCTCACAGCTGATTGAGAGAAACTCCATGTCGAAAAGAGCTTATGAAATAATTGATGGTGAAATGCAGAGGCGAGGGACATGGATGCACATTATTTACTCTGGCAGGGCACGACCAATTGAGTCTAGGACAGCCGCCCATGTAGGATCATTTTTGCAAGGCTCCGTTATAATTTAAAGTTCATCGTCAATATCATCTCTGCTTGATGTGCTAGATGTCTCACCTTAGCAGTCCTTGAGACACCTAACAGAAAGTCGATACGACATGAACCTAGAGCAAAAGAAAAAGCATGCAAATTATAAAATGCTTCTCAAAGTATTCAAGTAGATTTTCAGTCACTCAGGGCACCAAAAAAAAAAGACGCCAGGCCTGCGCGAAACAATCAGTACAGTCACAGCGAAAACCAGGTGATAGACATTTTGAGCCTTTTCCAAATGCTCATTTGGTAACTGCTACAAGCACACTTGCTGGATACCCACCTCGCCATAAATAATCATAATTTTTGTGTATTAGGCCAGGGTGTACTTGCTCTCCTTCGTCATTCTTCGAGAAGCTTGGTATTGGCTACACACTTTTGTGCAGCAGGCTGACGACGATGAAAAATTATACCTGAAGTGGGTAAGTGCCACAGCTAAAAGGTGGTAAGAACAAGTTTTCTAACACAATACATATCACGAAAACAGGTAGGTCGTGCGGCCACCGTCTACCCGATGCTCCACGCGGGGATGCAGCGCAGGCCCACAGCTTCCGCTTGTAGCGTACAGAGCTCTGCCGTGGATTTTCGGCAGAGCTGCAGGACCAGTAAACGTATCGAAGGACTCTGGTAATGGTCACCGGGATCTCTGTTTCGCAGTATTAAATTGTTTAAATGAATCAAGCGGTTGCAATCATGAGCATCCAAATCACCATCATTTTTTATTATCTAACTCGTCAGTCGCACAATTCTTCTGGGATAATTTTTGCTTATAACTTATTCGTTTCGTGGCCAAGCCCCCAGAGTAGGTGTGAGCCACACTTAGAAGTTATCATCGTGATCATCATGAGCAAGGGGCTTAATTGTCCCCGTTTTGGTTGTTTTATTATTGCGTTTTCGTCTTTCTTATGCATACCCGTACGCTTCATAATGAATAACGTTGTTTAGTTGCATGTTCGACACAACTTTA
Organism: Rhipicephalus microplus; assembly: GCF_013339725.1. NCBI lineage: Eukaryota > Metazoa > Arthropoda > Arachnida > Ixodida > Ixodidae > Rhipicephalus > Rhipicephalus microplus. The sequence goes on from NC_051165.1 coordinate 105,684,937, forward strand.
TCGAACACTAACAAAGAGACTGAGCCCGTAAATACATTTCTAATAGTGATACTGCGCAACGTGTAGTTTAGGAGAGTAATTATGATCATCTGCAACAGATGTTACCATTTTAGTAAAATGTCGCAAATGAATACCAACGTGCTGTGATGATGGTGAATATGTATGGGGTTTTATGGCGCAAGATCAATTCGATGCACACGGTTGTGTGGCAAACCATGCGGATAATGATTGTTTAAAGTGGCTGCATAAGGGCCTTAAAATCCTGCGCCCTGTACTACGTATAACTAATAAGTAATAAAGTCATGAGAGGAACGGGAAACGTTTCACATCCCTCATGAGAGGGACGTGAAACAAGATGCACCAAACCTATGCCTAATGGAAGAGCCAAATTTGTCAAGTGCACGGTAAGACGACAACAGTGGACGATGACGCACACGTAATTATGTGAAAATGGGTGCCTTTGTCAAATAGGAAGGAGACGCAGCGCCGAGGCGCTTTGTCCCAGTCTCACGTAACTCATCAACGCATCATCACCCATACGTCTGTCTCGGCACTCCCCCCCCCCCATTGGTCGTGTGAGAAGGAAGATTTGTTTTCGGATGTGCCACGTTCGGAGGACAAGAAGAAAAATATAGACACTAGTCGAACAAGAGTCACGAGCTGACCTATGCGGCATAGTCTGTTTGCGTGCGGCTACGCAACTAACCACCTTCGTGCTACACCAATACGACTGCTCCGCGTGCCTGAATAGTAACTAGCGTTGTTGAAAGCCGGGCGGGTTGTTAGGGGTACATTCTCTAAAAACCAGCTCAGTGGGCAGGACGCAAAGGCCAAAAAGAGACAGACGAGCACATACTAGCTACTGAAATGTTGAAAAGCTAATAACGTCAATTAGGTTTTGATTATACCGTCTGCCGTCACCTGTCTCCTTTATTTTTTTTTGTCTTGTTAGCAATAATATGCAGTGTGACATACATTAAATTTAATGTCTACCATTGTTTTTTTATGGGAACATAACTTGAGTCCTTCAATGGCACCAGCTCGCGAAAATTACACAACCCACAAGCGTGCGCCGTCTACATGCTAACACACACATCTATTAAAGCAAATGCCCGCACTATGGTAAGGCAGCATACAAACGTATGTCCCTCATAAAAAAGTTATTCCAGCACTATCACAAACTAAGATATGCGTCCCGAAAAGACCAGAGTCGCGAAAAAAATAGCTGGGCCCTGGAAGACGTGCTCCTCCCACGGCAATACACCTACTGCTTAGCTGTAATAAAGTTTATTTGTTCTCTTTGGATGCACTACTGTGCAACCATACATCGTAAAGCAAAACATGGGCAAACAAAATTAAGTATTTAGTGGCGGTGTGCAGGGCGTAGTATTCGATTGGGTTTCGATCACTGCAGTACACTCCTCCTGTTCAGCAGCCGAATGTTCGTAGTTGGCGGCACGGTTAACGCGTAGATCACGTCTCACGGGCTCACCGTCGACAGATAGCACTGTGGTGGTAGCGAAGGTGTACTGGTGAACTGGAGTCGTATCGTTGCCTTCCCAGAAAAGGACACGATCGACCCAGGCCGACTTCGTGTACGTGGCTGCTATAACGACGGCAAAAACGACAAACAAGCCTGCTATGATGCAAGCTACCATACTGAAGAAGTTGGAGCTACTTCGCTGAACTCCCTAATTGTCTTGAAAGGAGCTAATCGGCACGACACACAGGTGCGTGCCACCTTCGCCAACAGGTTGGTCTTGCCCATATCCGGCCGCGCCTGCAGGAGAGAACTGCGCTGGCTGCGGTTTGTCTGGAGCACCAGGCTTCATGATTCTTTTTCTTCTTCTGGATGCTGCAGCGCGCGCAAACTGAGGTTCTGCTCAACATATTTCTGCTGGTGACACTGATTAGAGTAAAAGATGTTTAAAGAAAACATCAACAGTACCACAGGAAATGTACAGAATATTAAAAAAACTTGGGGACCCTTAAGCTTCGCATTTATGTGTTAAATGCAATAGCGATGTCACGTTCTATAAATGCGCATGCTCCTGCATTATGTGTAGTAGGTTGCATGCATAAAAGGCGGCTTTTGCAGGCAGATGAAGTTATTTTCTCTGTGTTTTAAGCAGAGATGTGGGCGAATGCTAGAGCACTTGCGCGCCACGCATACGGCCCGAGTTCTATCCTCCCTCGGACCTAGAACAGTTTGTTCTGATGATGATGTGTGCAGTTGAGCGTCCCAAAACCACCATACGATTATGAGAGACGCCGTAGTGGAGGGCTCCGGAAATTTTGACCACCTGTGGCTCTAACATGCACACAAATCTGAGCACATGATCCTACACCATTTCCGCCTTCATCGGAAATGCAGCCGCCGCAGCCGGGATTCGATCTCGCGACCAGCTGCCGGTCAGCAGCCGAGTACCTTAGCCACTAGACCACCGCGGCGGGGCAACAGTTTGTTCTTAGTGCGTACTTTTTGTGGATGAAACCGGTGTGAACTTGCTATGCACCCACTACGTGGCCTTAAGGGAATAGGCACAGTAGCTTGTGTCACTGAACCTTTTGCATATGGCTGCATCCTGTGTAATGGAGAGCACACTTTAAACCACAAGCAATGAAGTGCGTGGAATGTTTCACAACTTGCCATGCATCCACTACCTGGTCTTAAGAGATTACACTCAGTAACGCCTTTTCGAAAGGGGGGGGGGCAGTTTTAAACCACGAAATCTTTTTGATGCTCACATGTTCTGACGCCCAAAGGCAATGTACGCTTGTACCACGCAATAATACTGCCGTATTACACGTCGTATTGTGAAGCCTATATACAGAACGCGTAGTTTCGTAAAGTATGAACGTTATTTTGACTGTACTTCAAGCATAGCAATTTATTTTAATTGTCTATTTTCCTTTCACCAGTGCTCAGTAGCAAATCGGACATTTTCTTCTGGTTAACCTCACTGACTTTCACTCAACCATATTTTCTCTCTCTCTCTCTCTCTCTCTCTCTCTCTCTATCTCTCTCCTATTTTAATTGCATTTTAAAGCGGACGCATTATTGTGCGGTAGAACACCTGGTTGCCGCGCAAACGACCCAGGTTAGCTAGATCCTCATTCGTAGCGAAAATTTTCATTGTTAATTTTATTTCCATTTTTCTCGATTCTTCGGTCACCCACTAGATGATAACATTTCGCTCACAAACAACGACGCCGACGCCTGAATTTCTGCAAAACAAGCTCCAACGATATCGCGTTAAAGCTGTTTTGTCGCCAAGCGTACTTGCCCCGAGATCGAGCGCAGTCGCCACCTTGTGGCCACAGGCTGAAGCGCACCTAGTGTGGTTTGCTGCCGGCGTGTTCTGCTATCCACATAGGCCAGCATGTGCATGTACGTCATACTCGTGCTTAAAAGGCGGTTTGTCCCTCTCTGTTAGCGCAAGGGTAACTGCTTCTACATTTCCCCAGCACTGTCCACAGAAGCATTTGGCCTTATTCGCTTGGATATGTACCGCAGTAAGATGAGGTCCAGCACTTGGTGAGTGACGTGTATCTTCGTCGTAGCCTCTCTTCGCTTAGGTCATGTAGGTGTAGGTGCCGCTTTTTAGCTGAAGTTCATCATAAAGTGCACTTGACGTCGTCCCAAACATGACGAATAATAAATATTGTGTGAATGCAGCGTTTTAGTGACTCAGGGATAAACTAAAGTTTTGCATTTTTGTTAAGTGTTCACTTCAAAAAAATTGTGTCGTTATTGCTTATCGGTTATGCAAAAGACTTAATTGTGCTTCAGGTAACCTTGTACTGTACGTTACACTGCTGTATAGTAAATTCTGACACTTCAGTACCTCAATTGAATGACATGGGGCTGATTCAATTTGAGTTGCCGTGCGCATTTTTAGCATTGGGCAATATTTACACAGACACACCCGCATTCCTATCAAAGTTGAACACAGAAGTCTGCCAGGTTGGTATAGGAATGAGGCAATTAGAAAACTCTAATCAACAATTCTATTCAGAAAACCAACGTTGACTCAAGTGCTGTTATACAATTTGTAGTCGGAGTTTTCTAATTGCCTCACACTTGTTCTAAGATTTGGATTTGCATAAAAGAAGCCAGATTGTCAAAATTAGTACAGACGGCGTGCCTCTCATATGTCGTGTAATTTCAAAGAGAACGGCACCTTTTTTTTCACGTCATCTTGAGAACTTTTGTGGCGTTGTGCTAGACTAACAGGACTAACAGAAGGATGGATTTTGATGTATATCTCGGGTTGAACGCTCCAAAACCACAATATGATCATGAGAGACGCCGTAGTGGAGCGCTCCGGAAATTTCGACCACCTGGGGTTCTTTAACGTGCACCCAAATCTGAGCACACGGGCCTACAAACATTTCCGCCTCTATCGGAAATGCAGCCGCCACAGCCGGGATTCGATCCCGCGACCTCCCGGTCAGCAGCCGAGTACCTTAGGCACTAGACCACCGCGGCGGGGCAATACATGATGAAAAGATGTGAGATGGTGATACTTGGAGTGTTGAATAGATGGACGAACGGACACACTGACAGATGCTTGGATGGATGCATGAACGGACGCAGGGGCGGATGCACGGTCGAACGCAGGGACGGACGCACGAAAAGACGCACGCACAAATGGGCGGATGGACGGATGAACGGTCACACAGACGAATGCATGGACGGACGGAACCAAGAACGAATGGACGGACGAACGCTTCGCCACACTCTCCATCATTAACTCCGTGGGTATGCTGTCAATTTTTTATGCTTGCACGCGTGCAATGCGCGGTGACGCCGTAGTGTTCACGCCACCGCGTTTATCACATTCGCAACACCACAACACAACATCAAGAACACAGCCCTGTCACAGTGAAGTCACACTCACTCATGACAAGCTCAAGTTTTGTAAATAATATAGGAAGGTGACAAAACAACAATGTAGCCGCGAATTGTTGGCGCACGTTGTTCGTAACATTGGACCACACAAAGGGTTAAACAGTGGTGGGAGTAGTGAAGGAAAGCGGGAGCGATTTTCGATACTTTTACTAAGGTATAACAAAACCACACAGCTGCCTCATTTTAATCGGGATGATTTCAATATTGACCGTTTACTTTCAGCTGTCTTTGAACGACCAGCAGGCGACGTTGAACGAGACGGTGGACTCTGAGAACCTGGCCGACCTTGTCGCCACAGTGGTCGCGTATGCTGCATACTCTTCGTTACCCCGAAAATACAAGGACGTCAAGTTAGCCACCCTGGACTTATCAACAGAACGCCTGTTCTTCATCAACCACTGTGTGAAATGGTGTGCCGAAGAGTCGGAGGAACAGCACGCGCCGTCCTATTGCAACGGCACGCACTACCACGCTCGAGATGTATAGTGCCACTGATGAAGATGTCGGAATTCTCCCGCACCTTAAACTGCGCGCCGGAAACTCCTATGAATCCACGCAGGAAGTGCACCTTTTGGTAGCTTCCCTGTTTGTTTTTAACTCTTTGCGAAACGCGTTTTTTCTTCTTTTCATGAAAACAAAGTCAATTATTGACGAAAATAGTAGTAAAAACGTTTGTAAGCGTGACCACATTGAATTGACTCCCGCGACTCTACAAAAGTGCCTAATAATGAGCACTTTAAAGCATTGCAAACCCTGATAGGAAATTGCAGAGCGCCAGTAAACTACGTGTCACCGACACGCATTTACCCGAATGGTCTGCCGACCAACAGCGGGGTAAGAAAACTGTGTACTCCGACCACTTTTGTGATTGCGCCTATTTTATTTGATAGTATGTTAACGATGACTTGAAGTTCAATTCTTGGTGCAGTCTGATTACTTCTGGACCGTCAATGCCTCTTAAGGTGTGAGTTCAAGAGGCAGTGTTGCATTGGTTTCGCTTTAAACTTTGTTTTTCTCGTCGCAGGAAATTTTAGGAGCTTGTCGTAAGCTTTTTATTCTCGCGTCTTGTACTAGATGGCGTGCTCGCGTCTTGTACTAGAGTGGCGTGCGCCGCCTGCAGCGGCGGCACGCCACTCTTTTTGCCGGAAGCTTACGCAGTGAACACTGTTTGTTTCCGCTTGGCTGCATGGACCCCTCAGAAGCCAAAGCAGCAGCACGGTGGGCTCTCAACGGAGCAGCAGCTCGGCCTCGCCGCCAAAACCTTACAGTGGCAGCCCGGGATATATAACAACGTGGTCACGTCTGTATATATATATATATATATATATATATATATATATATATATATATATATATATATATATATATATATATATATATATATATATATATATATATATATATATATATATTATATATATATATGTATATATTGGTAAGAGAGGTGTACAGAGGATTCGTGGGTTAGCTGATCATCTCCGAGCAAGCGCCTCTTAAATACCTCCTGCTTGGTGACGTGGTGGAGATATTTTTAGAGCTCCTTGCAGTCGGGGAGGTGAGCACTCTCGGTTTTGGGTGCGGCGACCACGTCACTAGTGGGGTATCCATGATATACTAAATTTTGAAGGTTTCGATGAATCTGAGTGTCAATGTGTGGGTGCTGGTAGCACCACCAACACGAAAGACGCCTAGGATTTGTCACACTTGGGTGCGTACGGCAAGAGTGTGTCATGCTGCGCCTCAACGTCAGTGGGTATCCATCCGTAATGTTCTGCCTCCCCTTGGGCCGGTGTATCACGCCCGCATGTTGAGGTAAGCGTATCTGGTACCCAATACAAGTCGCAGGTGTTATGTACAATGTCTTAACTTTGTTTGAGTGGGAGAACTTGGCTCCGGCTGCAGAAAAAAAACGGAGTTCCCTCTGAGGAGATGCTACGTTGTAGACGTTGAGCAAGCAATCCCGAGTAACACGCAGATGACTCTTCAAACTCTTTTTCACCGCCAGAGGCCAAAGCAACAATGAAACTACGTACGCGGAGATACGACTTTTTGAAGAGCCCACGCGCAGCGAGCCAATTACCGTTTCAGCGCGTCGGGAAACGGTTTGGTGTGTTGGCACGATATATGCACAAGTTCCCATATACTTTGAAGCAATATACTCAAAGAGCTTGTTTAGCCTAAAATTGCCGAAATTCCGGCATCGATACCGGCGTGGGCGTCTTAAGACCATGATCTTGTGCATCACCGAGAAATTGAGATAATGTCGGGATTGAGTGAGCATCGAACTTATGGCGTTTGCGTGGCCAGCAGGTGTTCTACAACATAGCCACGCGTTCGCTTAGAAATAAATAAAAAAAAGGTTACTTCGCTTTGAAATGCAGTGGGAATAACTTTAATGCGTTACACACACACACGTGCCCTCTACATAGGATTCAGAATACCACATGTAATATCGCAGTAATATTACGTTCCACATGCCTACAATGCATGGCATCAGAACGTGCGATTATTGCAACGAGTTAGTGGTTTAAAGACGCCTACACTTTCTAATAGGCACATACGTTACTGTGTGTATTAAAAGTACACAGGCACAGTTTAAGACACAGCATTAAAAACGCAGTAAATACGAAGCTCCACTAACAAACTGACACGGCTATGCCCATTGGTAGTCTGCTGCATATAGCACGCCACTGCATTTCGTTCAATGCCGCACCGCGGCACCACCGGCACAGTGCACGTTTCCTAAACTGGAGCAAACACATTTTTTCTGGTCACGTTGAAGTCGTATACTGCACGGCAGTGCAGTATACGGCTGATACAGTGTGCACACTGCTACCCTCACAGTGATTATAATAGTTGTTTTATTGTCACTGCTTTATTTTTGTGTAAAAGGACTCAACAACGACATAGCAGGAAAGTGGCAGACAGCCAAGCAGACAAGTTGACTCACTTCACGTGGAATGAATAGAGTGCATGCATCAGTGGCAGTATGTTGTACTTCAGTTCTTGTGAATAATTGACCCCTGTGCTCAGATTCGTATGCACGTTGAAGAACCCCGGGTGGTCGAAATTTCCGGAGCCCTCCACTACGGTGTCTCTCATAATCATATCCCCGCAGGGGCGCCTGCGCAAGTAGGCGTTTGGTGTGTAGCGACACCACGGACCCGAGCTAACGGGGGAGTTTCGGCTCCCTCCCACGCCTAGCCGTACGTGGCTTTGCCGTGTCCGGGGAAAAGGGGATCCTGGGGGTTGAGCCGACGCTGGGTGATTGGACCTTGAAGGCCCCCCGGCAGAGGCAACACACCCCTTTGGCCCCGGCTTCACGTAGACGGCACCCCTGGGCTGACCCACCCAGGGGAAATCGGCAGTCGCCTTTTCCTATCTCTCTCTCCCTACATCTTCGTCTTTTGTTCTCACTTTACATCTTTCCTGTCTTCTCCTCACTTCATTTTACTTCATATTTTTCCTGGCGGCAAGGGTTAACCTAGTGTAAATATCCAACCTTGGGTAGATATATTAGGTTATAGCGGCCATATACAGCTGGCGCCTGCGCCTCCTTCGCGTCTCGCAGCGTCCCCTTGTTGGGCTCGGTGGTGGGTGGCTGGCATGGCCGCCGAAAAAGATATCAAATTTATGGGAACCCCTAGCCCTGTCACAACTAATCGCTCCTCTAAGAGGTGGCGCACCGATGTAATTCTTGAATTTCTCCCGAACAAAAAAGACAACTTCCCAAAATACCACATTATCCATTGTGAAAATACAGAAAAGAAAGCTAGAAACATTTCACCTTTCCTTGTATCGAAATGCCTTATAGAAACGCTGGGCGCAGGCTACAAGGCCACAAAGACCGCCAGTGGTGACCTGTTACTTGAAGTAAAAGACAACGCACAGTACCAGAGACTACATAAACTCACAGCATTTGGGGATCAGCCTATCACAATCACACCACATCGAACCATGAACACAGTGAAGGGTGTTGTATCAGATGGAGACCTGATGGACCTCTCTGATGATGAACTTCTAACAGGCTGGAAAGAGGAAAATGTCATTCAGGTGCAGCGTATCAAAATAAGAAGAGAAAATAAGGAAATCCCAACGAAGCACATCATACTCACTTTCGCATCTAGCACCCTCCCAACTGAAATAGCAACAGGATATCTTAAACTGCCAGTTAGACCATACATACCCAACCCGAGGCGCTGCTTTAAGTGTCAGAGGTTCGGGCACGGCTCCCAGAGCTGCCGAGGACAGATTACCTGCGCAAAATGCGGCACCAAAGGTCATACCGCTGACGATGACTGTCAGCTACAAGTGCACTGTGCAAACTGTGAGGGTGACCATCCTGCATATTCCAGGTCATGCGTGGCCTGGAAAATGGAAAAAGAAATTATTAGTACAAAGTTTAAATTGAACATAAGCTTCCGTGAAGCACGGCAGCGCGTTTCCCCGCATTTTTCTGGGAACACATCGTACGCCGAAGTGGCGCGAGGGGGGTCAGCACCACTTCGTTTTTCGGCAATGCCTTGGACCACGCCCAGCGTGCCGAGGCAAACGCCACAAGCCCCCATGGGGGGAGCAGCCTCGGCTGCCCCACCCTCCTTGAATACAGCCCCACCGAAGGCTCCTGTGAACCTTGGCAGCAGCCAGGGCACCACATAAACTAAAGAGGTCCCCTCGACCTCCAGCCCGGTGGGGTTTAAGGCTCCGTCTGTCACGACGAAGCCTACAACGAAAACATTATCTGTCGCCTCTCCTGAGGCGATGGACACATCAACTGCACCGGCGCAGACTGCGCCAAAAGAGCGGCGGGGTTCCCTCGACCGCTCTAAAAAAGACAAAACGGTAATTACAGGGCCTTCGAAAGGCTCTGTAAGATAAGTCACTTCTCTCTTTAGACACCAGCCACACTCATTTCGTACACACAGCACTTCTTCACTCCCATAATGGAGACACAAATTATACAATGGAACGTCAGAGGACTACTTCGAAACCTCGACGATGTCCAAGAACTTCTAAACAAACATTCTCCAAAAGTGCTGTGTGTACAGGAAACACACTTAAAATCCAAGAATACAAATTTTTTGCGTCAATATGTTGTCTTTCGAAAGGACAGAGATGATGCTGTGGCATCATCTGGTGGTGTAGCCATTATTGTTAATCGAGGAGTAGCATGTAGCCATCTACCACTACTAACATCCCTAGAGGCAGTGGCTGTTCGAGCAGTTCTATTGAATAAGCTCGTCACCATCTGCTCTCTATACATACCGCCACAACACCGCCTGGAAAAACATGATTTTCACTCTTTAATAGCCGAGTTACCAGAACCTTATCTGGTTCTAGGGGACCTGAATGCGCACAGCGGTTTATGGGGTGACTGTCGATGTGATGCACGAGGTCGTCTCATCGAACAGTTCCTCTTTTCATCAGGTGCTTGTCTGTTGAATAGAAAACAGGCAACATATTATAACCTTGCAAACAATACTTACTCCTCCATAGACCTCAGTATCGCATCTCCTTCACTTGTACCATTACTTCAGTGGAAAGTCATAAATAATCCATACGGAAGTGACCATTTCCCTTTAGTTTTGAACACACCAATAACATATGAATATCCTCCACATGTTCCCAAATGGCTTATACACAAAGCCGACTGGGAACAGTTTCATAACAATGCTCAGTTATGTTGGACTGACATATGTGGACTAAGCATAGATGAAGCTGTGCATTACTTCACAGCTCTCCTTATTAACGCAGCAGCCAAATGCATCCCACAAACATCTGGACAGCCCGGCAAGCGACACGTCCCATGGTGGAACACAGAGTGTCGTAATGCGCGAAAGGAACAGAACAGGGCATGGAGGTTGCTGCGCAACTCGCCGACAGCGGAAAACCTTGAGAGCTTTAAGAAAGTAAAGTCTCAAGGCAGGAGAACCCGTCGGCAGGCCAGAAGAGAAAGCTGGCAGAAGTTTTTGTCAGGGATCAATTCATACACACAGGAGGCTAAAGTCTGGAACATGGTTGGTAGGATAGCAGAAAAACAAGTACACACACTTCCACTCGTAAACACTCAGGGTGATACCTTGGAAGATCAGGCAAACTTCCTCGGTTCACACTTTGAACGGGTATCCAGCTCATCCCACTATACTGACACTTTCCAAAAATACAGAACAAGAATAGAAAAGCAGAAACTCGAACACAAATGCACTAGATACGAGGCATATAACCAAGATTTCAGTCTAGCTGAGCTCCGAACATCTCTAAACTCCTGCAGCACTTCTGCCCCAGGTTCTGACCGTGTGGTGTATGAAATGTTAAAAAACCTACCAGCCGAAACACGAAAAACCTTACTTTGTTTATACAATGCTATCTGGTTTTCCGGCACTATCCCTACCTCCTGGAAAGAGGCTATTATTATTCCCATTTTGAAAGAGGGCAAGGACTTTTCTTTAGCTTCAAGCTATAGACCTATTGCACTTACAAGCTGCTTGTGCAAAGTCTTCGAAAAAATGATAAACTGTCGACTTGTACATATCCTTGAAACAAACCATTTGCTCGACCCATTTCAGTGCGGGTTTCGAGAAAGCAGATCCACCACAGACCACCTTGTTCGTATCGAGGCACAGATCAGAGACGCCTTTGTTCATAAACAATATTTTCTCTCTGTGTTCCTCGATATCGAAAAGGCTTATGATACTACATGGCGTTTCGGAATTCTAAGAGACCTGTCCCACCTTGGCGTGCGCGGAAGAATGTTCCACATAATCGAAAGTTACCTGTCAAACCGGACATTCCGTGTCCGTCTAGGCAGTGTGCTCTCCCAAACATTTGTCCAGGAAACAGGCGTGCCACAAGGTGGTGTGCTTAGTTGCACACTTTTTATCATCAAAATGAATTCTTTGCACTTGTCCATTCCCCGCATGATGTTCTATTGTACATATGTCGACGACGTTCAGCTTGGCTTCAAGTCATGCAACTTGGCCATGTGTGAGCGGCAGGTTCAGATGGGTTTAAATAAGGTCTCCAAATGGGCAGATGAAAACGGATTTCGACTTAACCCACAAAAAAGCACGTGTATCTTGTTCTCTCGAAAGAGAGGCATGCACTCGGAACCTGACATTCGGCTGAACGGGCAACGTCTGTCCGTCAAAGCCGAGCATAAATTCTTAGGCTTAATCTTGGACAACAAGTTGACCTTCGTACCGCACTTCAAGTATTTAAAAACAAAATGTTTAAAAGCCATGAATGTTATAAAAGTGTTGTCACGTACTACGTGGGGTAGTGATAGGCAATGCGTCATGAACCTCTATAGCAGCCTTATTCGTACCCGCTTAGATTATGGGGCCGTTGTCTATCAGTCTGCCACTCAAAGTGCCTTGAAGATGCTGGACCCCGTGCACCATTTGGGCATCCGCCTTTCTACGGGTGCTTTTCGCACCAGCCCCGTAGAAAGCCTTTACGTTGAGTCAAATGAGTGGTCGCTTCATCTGCAGAGAACTTACATGTCCTTTGTTTATTTCCTTAAGGTGAAAGCAGACAAGAAGCACCCCTCATACTCTACAATTAATGATTTGTCGAGCTCAACTCTGTTTCAAAACAGGCCTTCGATGAGGCAGCCCTTCTCAGTTCGCCTGAAGTGTCTAGCTGAAGAAACTGCAGTGTCACTTGAACACAGTTTAATGGCTCCTGTAGCATACCCGCCACCGTGGCAGTGGCAGACTATAGACTGCGATGTGTCTTTCCTAGAGGTTACAAAACATGCACCTATTGCCCATATCCGAACATACTTTCTGGAACTTCAACACAAATACACATGTCCTGAGTTCTTCACAGATGCCTCCAAGACTAACTCCCCTGTGTCCTACGCTGCTGTTGGCCCATCCTTTTCGGATGCTGGCCCTCTACATCCACGCACAAGTATCTTCACAGCGGAAGCTTACGCGATACTGGTGGCAGCTAAACACATCAAACAATTACAAATACAAAAGCAGTAATTTATACAGACTCCCTCAGTGTGGTAACGGCTCTGCACAGTCTTAAAAAACAAAAAACCCTGTCCTCGTTTCACTTTACTTCATTTTATGCACCCTCTACACACTCAACAGACATGTTGTTGTGTGCTGGGTGCCAGGGCACCGTGAGATTCAAGGCAACGTGATGGCGGATCAGCTTGCTGCATCCGCCCACGAAAGCACCGCCATTACACCGACATCAATGCCGGCCCTTGATCTTAAGCCTTCTCTCAAATGAAAACTCAGGGACTACTGGCAGAGCAAGTGGGATACACACACACAAAACAAACTACACGTTATCAAGCCACACCTTGGCCATTGGCCACCAGTATCAAAATCACGTCTAACAGAGGTAACACTAACAAGACTCAGGATAGGGCACACATACACGACACACACACATCTTTTATCCGGTGGTGATCCACCATTGTGTGATAAATGTGGTGAGGCTTTAACAGTTCTTCACGTTTTAATCCAATGTAAACAGTTGGAAACTCTTAGAAAACAACACTTCCCATTACCCTACCGACAACATATACCTTTACACCCTGCAATGTTTGTCGGTAGGGAACCATTTTTCACCCTTAAATCATTGTTAGCTTTTTGAGGAGATGTTAATTTTTACCATGTAATATACCCAGGCATTGCGTAGCATGACCTCTCAAGAGAGGTCGCTGCTGCTGTGATTACATTTAAAAGCACTTGCCTCGCAGCCCTTGGACACAAGGGCACTGATGAGGCAAGTGTGCTAGTGCCAAATATTTTTACATGTTTTTATTATCAAAACCTTTGTCACCCTTTTTAATATGCATATCACGCCACTGTCATGTCTTTAATACTTGTGTTTTTACCCGCATTATCGCGAGGAATTATAAGGCCCCTATACAGCCACGCAACATATCATTGTCCACATCTCTATACTCATTGAAATGGCGCTCTTTGGCCATCAATTGGCCCTTGCGCCATAAAACACCACACATCATCTCATAATCATATGGAAGTTTTGGGACGTTAAACACCACATATCCATCAATGTGAATAATTGATGATGATTTAATTGATATGTGGGGTTTAATGTCGCAAAATCACCATATGATAATGAGAAACGCTGTAGTAGAGGGCTCCGGATATTTCGACCACCTGGGGTTCTTCAACGTGCATATGAGTCTGAGCACACGGGCCTCAGCATTTTCGTCTCCATCTAAAATGCAGCCGCCACAGCAGGGATTCGATATTGTGACGTTCTTGTAAATAAGATCTTCGTGTGTGTCTTAAATTAGTTTATCGTTGCGAGTCACTGTACGGATGCACAAAAGACTCGTGTAACTGCATAAGGATGGCTAAGTCAATAACCACGAAAAAAAAAAACTGCTGTCTTATATGTAAAAATGAAAGTGAGTCAAAACGTATCTAAGCTACCATATGATTTTGGCATAGGGAACGCACGAATTGAGGCAGCATAGCTGCATATTTGGGCTTGACTGAGGGTCGAGCGTGCTGTGTTTTCCAATTCTTTGATGAAAGGCAGAATTTTGGCATAATCTTAACACAAAATGATTTTAGGTTAGGCGTGAAAGAATATAAACGAACACCAGATATAACAGTTTTTTTTTTGAAGGACAGCTCATTTATTTTTAGGATGTGCTATATGAAGGCAAATACGACGTCACCTAGACAGATATATTGCTTATCAAAAGAAGGCCTGAGCTGAAGTGCACCAAAATAAAAAAAAAGATTAACTGCTTCACACAAAATACAAAAAAGGCATATGTTACATCGTCTGCCATCGGTATGACTTTCGGCAAACTCTATCACAAAAGAAAACGAAAAAAACAGAAACCGAGAGCTATAGATGCTCCCTATCCAGTAAGAGGGCAGTTAATACAAACAGGAATATTTTCAATAGAGCATAGAGGTATGGCCTTCCGGCTCCGACTAGAGTTTAGCCAACAGCAAGCCAGGGGCCCTATGTCGGATTGCACTGGCTGCATCCTCAGTGCCTTAATAAAGTTCATTGTTTGCGTGTATGGGTGTGAAAGAAACGTGTCGCAACTCTTGTGTGCTCTGCGCTGAGCAGCTTCTGTAAGCGAAGCTTTTATTGAAGTTGCCAACTGGCGTTACCTTTCCAATGCGACGCCTCTGCGTCACAGGAGGGGTGAAGGAAGTCTACTGCTTTCTTCCTGTATACGTTGTAACATCATCCCGCCAAACTGAAACGTGCTGCTCGCGACGAACGTTTGCGGCACGGAAATGCCATTTTCCTAACCCCACTATCACGCCAACGCAAAGGTATCTGTCTATAATGCCATACTAGTACTAGGGTAACTGTGTAATAATTCTAAACAGAGCGGTGTACTGTGCAATGTCGGTGCACGTTAACCAGACGGTCAAAATTTAAGGGGTCCTTCACTATGGTGTGCCTGATAATAATATCGTTTTTTCAATGCATAAAATCCTAGCTAATATTAGAGCGGCATAATAATTGACTATTATTTATTTATACATAACATTACACAGTACAGTATACACTAGAAAATTTTCACTATTCGGCCAATATTTTGCACTGGGTGTACGCCGTGCTCAAGAAAGACAACAAAACAATAACCGCTCACTCAGCTTTTAGATATTGTGACAGCTTACTCATTATGCATATTCATTTATTTGGTGTTTTGATTTGAAACTGAAATCCCAGCTTGATTTATTATCGTAAACGTTTACTTTAGGCATCTTAGCACCCCTTTTCGGCCCATCCTCCTTTGCGGGTATGCGCCATCGATACGAGGTCATAATCATCATCATCATCATCATCATCATCATCATCATCATCATCATCATCATCATCATCATCATCATCATCATCATCATTATCATCATCATCATCATCATCATCATCATCATCTAACTCGTGATTGTTAATGCATCCTCCGTAGTTGTAGATGCTTCCTTCGTTTCCGGCCAAGGGAGCGCCTGGTCTTTCTCATGCGATCACGGGCTCTTTTCTTAAAAGATTCAGCTGCAGTTTGTTGAATCATGGTGAGATGATTTGCTTTATACCTTATTTCGTGAGGTTAACGTGCGGGAGCAAGTGAGTCATGAATATGACCTCTGCAGCAGAATGCCTTGCAATAATCCGGACCGCCAGCTCGCTTCTTTCATGCAGCCTGAAAATATGTGCAGTAACAATGGTTTGTTAGGCACCTTATATGATGAATTTAGAGGCGAAGAAAACCTCGAGCTGGCTACGTGTCACAAGCTTAAACAAATCATTCGTTTGCTAGTGCGACATTCGATTTCTTGACTTTTGTTAATGAAGTAGAAAATTGGCTGGGTTGCTAGAATGAAAAATGAATATGCTGCATTCGGCCGCTTTTTACTTTCGATTACACACCATAGTATTTCTCCTCAGGTTTTTTCGAAGCATGCCTTTTGCTATATGAAGCATGCCACGTGTAAAAAAAAAACGTGTTTTTTTGGCTATTGCAGTTTTTCAATAGGAAACAGTGAATAAAATGCAACAGTATGCAGTTTTTTTTTTGCCGTTGTTCGCAATTCGAAGCAACGTCTCGCTGTTAAATGGATAAGACAGGTGCGAAAGCGACGTTTCGAGCTTTCTTAGTTGTACTACAGAAGACTCACTCTTACTCTTGGATAACTATATAATTTGAAGTCCAGTATGATGTAGTGACTTCTTGGTTTCCGGCTTCTCATTCTGAATTACTGAACTTTCGGGTTGGGAAGTAAGACCAAAAGGTCCAGCGACAGGATGCGGATGGTCAAAGAACGAATCGAACCACCATCGCAAGAAGAACACTATTGGTAAAATAGAATGCGCATATCAATGGTTGTTTATCCAAACACACAGTGCTAGTTTTACTTATGCAGTTTATTTCGAGAATCAACAGTACATATACCCTAACCCGGTGCGTGACGCGGCACGTGCCAAACCAGCACTTTCGTGCATCAAAAAAAAGTAATCATGAAACACTAAATTATGCCAGTTCTCTAGCTTATAATGATATTGAGCGTTTACTTATACACGCGCCAGCAAACTTGGCGATGAATGGCGATTTGATAATAAGCCTTGCTTCGTCAGTGCTCCTTCCAAATATACTTGTGAGATTAACCAGGGGTTGACGAACGCAATCTTTGCAGCGAATTTGCGAGGAACCCCTCTGACTGTACCTTGGCAACTTTGTTGTTGTGTTCGTAGAGCGTCTTATTGAAGCATCTACCGGTTTGTCTTACATAGCATGCGCCACGCCTTAGTGAAATCCAGCAGATGATTCCTGTGTGTCACGCTAGAAGCATGTTACGGTGGTTATCGCGCACGCTTTTTTCCAAGGACCGCTTGCCTGAATGCGCTATACATCAGATGCCAACTAAGAAGCCCGCTGTAGAGCCTTAATTTCAGCAGTCAGGTAAATCGGAATCAGTCGGAAGAGAAGAGAGGGCAGCAGACTACACATGTAAAAAGAAAAACTAAGTGGAGACACAGCGACGTGAAAATGTGACACAAAAGTACCGCGCGCGTGAAGCCTGACCCAAAGAGTGCTACTCTAACACCCAGCACCCAGTGAACCCCCTCTTACCCACACACATACGTTGAAGGCACGGATGGTGATGCGTGGGAAAGTCCAGAGCCGAGCCCCATAACCACGTCTCCACCACGGCGAACGAATCCATTTATTAGAGTCTCGAAAAAATGAGGGAGAATCAGTAACAGGTAACCCAACTCCCAAAAATACAACTCACGGAAAAATAAAGACGGACTGAGTCGTATACGGCCCCCGCAGGGGCGCCTGCGCAAGTAGGCGTTTGGTGTGTAGCGACACCACGGACCCGAGCTAACGGGGGAGTTTCGGCTCCCTCCCACGCCTAGCCGTGCGTGGCTTTGCCGTGTCCGGGGAAAAGGGGATCCTGGGGGTTGAGCCGACGCTGGGTGATTGGACCTTTAAGGCCCCCTGGCAGAGGCAACACACCCCTTTGGCCCCGGCTTCACGTAGACGGCACCCCTGGGCTGACCCACCCAGGGGAAATCGGCAGTCGCCTTTTCCTATCTCTCTCTCCCTACATCTTCGTCTTTCTTACTTTTTAGCTTTCCTGTCTACTTCTCTCTTCTGCTTACTTCCAATTTTCTCGGCGGGAAGGGTTAACCCTGTGCAAATAGCCTACCTTGGCCTATGCGCATTGGGTTATAGCAGGGTTGTACGGCTGACGTCTGCAAGCTTTTAGCATCCGCAAACTTGCAGCGTCCCCTCGTTGGGCTCCGTGGTGGGTGGCCGCCAACGCTGCTGAACAACATACAATTAGCATGCAGAAAGGATTTCCTTTACTTAGTGATCGTGCCTCCTCAAAGCGGGTACGCACCGAAGACATCAATTTTTTCAACCAGCCAAGACAATTGTTTCCTCGTTTCCAAGTTATACACTGTGAAAAAACTAACAAGCAAGCCAGAACTGTATCCCCCTTCATAGTGGCTAGATGCTTAATCGAAACTCTCGGTGCTGGGTACAAGGTTACCAAAATGGCCAGCGGAGATCTACTTCTGGAGATACGTGACAAAGACCAATTCGGTAAACTGAGCACACTCACAACGTTTGGAGACACACCCATCAGTATTACGCCACACAGGTCCATGAACTCATCTCGCGGGGTCGTATCGGACGCAGATTTGCTTGAGCTGACCGAAGCTGAACTTCTGGAAGGATGGAAGAGCCAGAACGTGACAAACGTACAGCGTATTAAGATAAGAAGAGATCAAAAAGAAATACCAACCAAACACTTAGTACTGACCTTTGCTTCGAGCGATTTGCCGGAAACCATTCAGACTGGGTACACAAAGACATCCGTGAGGCCATATATTCCCAACCCCCGCCGTTGCTTCTAATGTCAGAGATATGGCCACGGCTCGCAAAGCTGTCGTGGCCGGAAAACTTGTGCTCTATGTGGAGCCTCCGACAACTGCGAAGCACCTGCACACTGCGTGAACTGTGGTGGTAATCATGCCGCGTACTCGCGTTCCTGTTCTTTCTGGAAAAAAGAAAAAGAGATCATCACTTTAAAGATAAAAGAAAACATTACATTTAAAGAAGCAAGAAAAAGAGTCTCGCCATTTTATGGCCCCACATATGCTGATGCGGCGCGCCAGGGGGCAGTGTCGCACCAGCCCTCGCCACTCCTTCGGCCTGCGCAGAGCGAGCCATTGGCTGTGGCGCCTGCCCCCAAGGCGGCAGTAGTTGAGTCTACTCCGCCTACTATCGATCAGAGACCAGGGACTCCAGGGTCCTCGGGTCTCAAGGCCCCACCTCGCCAGGCGAGGCCCAAGCTACGAAAAACCAGCTCGCATGAGCGGGCATCCAGTGCCTCCGAGGAGGCAATGGATACGGCGGCACCCCTGGTGCCAAAAGAGCGGCGCGGCTCTCTGGAGCGCGCCAAGAAAACTAAAAAGCTCATAACAGGGCCTGATAATAGCCCTGCTACCTGAGCTCGACCTTTCAGCTTAAACAAGTCACTCCCTTAATGTACACACAGCACTACTTTACTTCCAATATGGAAACACAAATTATACATTGGAACGTCAGAGGCCTGCTTATAAACCTCGACGACGTCCAAGAGCTTTTATACAAACACTCACCTCAAGTGCTGTGTGTACAGGAAACACATCTGAAATCCTCCATTACAAATTTTTTACGTGCTTACGTCATATACCGAAAGGACCGAGATGATGCTGTGGCGTCATCCGGTGGCGTAGCCATCATTATTAACCAAGGAGTAGCGTGTACACATTTACCACTCCAGACATCCCTTGAGGCGGTGGCTGTTCGAGCGGTACTTTTAAACAAACTCGTCACCATCTGCTCTTTGTATGTACCTCCCCACCACCGTCTTGAAAGACGTGAATTTCAGTCTTTAATAGATGAACTGCCTGAACCCTATTTGCTTCTTGGGGACCTAAATGCACATAGTGGACTGTGGGGCGATTCTCGCTCTGATGCACGAGGTCGTCTCATTGAACAATTTCTCTTCTCTTCCGGTGCCTGTTTGTTGAATAGGAAAGAGCCAACATACTATAATGTTGCCAACAAAACTTACTCGTCTATCGACCTCAGCATCGTATCACCTTCACTCCTACCCCTACTCAAATGGAAAACCATAAATAATCTATATGGTAGTGACCATTTTCCTGTAGTGCTGAGTTCACAAACAACATATGAAGGTCCTCTACACGTTCCCAAATGGCTGATAAACAAAGCAGACTGGGAACAGTTCCATAATACTACACGTTTGAGTTGGACAGACATATGTAGGTTAAACATAGATGAAGCTGTGCAGTATTTCACAGCTTTTCTAACTGACGCAGCAGCCAGGTGCATACCGCAAACATCTGGAATGCCCGGCAAACGACACGTTCCATGGTGGAACACGGACTGTCGTAATGCGCGAAAGGAACAAAACAGGGCATGGAGATTGCTGCGCAACTCGCCAACAGCGGAAAATCTTGACACGTTCAAGAAAATAAAGTCTCAAGGAAGGAGAACGCGTCGGCAGGCCAGAAGAGAAAGCTGGCAGAAGTTTTTGTCAGGGATCAATTCATACACACAGGAGGCAAAAGTCTGGAACATGGTTGGTAGGATAGCAGGAAAACAAGTACACACACTTCCACTCGTAAACACTCAAGGTGATACCTTGGAAGATCAGGCAAACTTCCTCGGTGCACACTTTGAACGGGTATCCAGCTCGTCCCACTATACAGACACTTTCCAAAAATACAGAACAAGAATAGAAAATCAGAAACTCGAACACAAATCCACTAGATACGAAGCATACAATCAAGCTTTCAGTTTAGCTGAGCTCCAAACATCTCTAAACTCCTGCAGTACTTCTGCCCCAGGTTCTGACCGTGTGATGTATGAAATGTTAAAAAACCTACCAAACGGAACCCGAAAAACCTTACTTTGTTTGTACAATGCTATTTGGTCTTCTGGCACTATTCCTACCTTCTGGAAAGAGGCTATTGTTATTCCCATTTTGAAAGAGGGCAAGGACCCTTCTTTACCCTCGAGTTATAGGCCTATAGCACTTACAAGCTGCTTGTGCAAAGTCTTTGAAAAAATGATAAACTGCCGACTAGTACATTTTCTTGAAACAAATAATTTGCTGGACCCATTTCAGTGCGGGTTTCGAGAAAGTAGATCCACCACAGACCACCTTGTTCGTATCGAGGCACAGATCAGAGACGCGTTCGTCCATAAACAATATTTTCTCTCTGTGTTCCTCGATATCGAAAAGGCTTATGATACTACATGGCGTTACGGAATTCTAAAAGACCTGTCCCACCTTGGTGTGCGCGGAAGAATGTTTCATATAATCGAAAGTTACCTGTCAAACCGGACATTCCGTGTCCGTCTGGGCAGTGTGCTCTCCCAAACATTTGTCCAGGAAACAGGCGTGCCACAAGGTGGCGTGCTTAGTTGCACACTTTTTATTATCAAAATGAATTTTTTGCACTTGTCCATTCCTCGCAATATGTTCTATTGTACATATGTTGACGACGTTCAGCTTGGCTTCAATGTGTGAGCGGCAGGTTCAGCTTGGTTTAAATAAGGTCTCCAAATGGGCAGATGAAAACGGATTTCGACTTAACCCACAAAAAAGCACGTGTGTGTTGTTCTCTCGAAAGAGAGGCATGCACTCGGAACCCGACATTCAACTGAACGGGCAACGTCTGTCCGTCAAAGCCGAGCATAAATTCTTAGGTTTAATCTTGGACAACAAGCTGACCTTCGTACCCCACATAAAGTATTTAAAAACAAAATGTTTAAAAGCCATGAATGTTATAAAAGTGTTGTGACGTACTGCTTGGGGTAGTGACAGGAAATGCCTCATGAACCTGTATAGAAGCCTTATTCGCACCCGCTTAGATTATGGGGCCATTGTTTATCAGTCAGCGACTCAAAGTGCTTTGAAGATGCTGGATCCCGTGCACCATTCGGGCATCCGCGATTCTACGGGTGCTTTTCGCACCAGCCCCGTAGAAAGCCTTTACGTTGAGTCAAATGAGTGGTCGCTTCATCTGCAAAGAACCTACATGTCCTTTGTATATTTCCTTAAGGTGAAAGCAGACAAGAGGCACCCCTCATACTCTACAATTAATGACTTGTCGAGCTCCATTCTTTTTCAAAACAGGCCTTCAATGAGGCAGCCCTACTCAGTTCGCCTGAAGGGTCTAGCTGAGGACACTGGAGTGTCACTCGAACACAGTTTAATGGCTCCTGTAGCATACCCGCCACCGTGGCAGTGGCAGACTATAGATTGCGATGTGTCTTTTTTAGAAGTTACTAAACATGCGCCTATTGCCCATATTCGAACATACTTCTTGGAACTTCAACACAAATACACACGTCCTGAGTTTTTTACAGATGCCTCCAAGACTAACTCCTCTGTGTCCTACGCTGCTGTCGGCCCATCCTTTTCGGATGCTGGCCCTCTACATCCACGCACAAGTATCTTCACAGCGGAAGCTTACGCGATACTTGTGGCAGCTAAACACATCAAACAATCACAAATACAAAAAGCAGTAATTTATACAGACTCCCTCAGTGTGGTAACGGCTCTGCACAGTCTTAAAAAACAAAAAACCCTGTCCTCGTTTCACTTTACTCCATTTTATGCACCCTCTACACACTCAACAGACATGTTGTTGTGTGCTGGGTGCCAGGGCACCGTGAGATTCAAGGCAACGTGATGGCGGATCAGCTTGCTGCATCCGCCCACGAAAGCACCGCCATTACACCGACATCAATGCCGGCCCTTGATCTTAAGCCTTCTCTCAAACGAAAACTCAGGGACTACTGGCAGAGCAAGTGGGATACACACACACAAAACAAACTACACGTTATCAAGCCACACCTTGGCCATTGGCCACCAGTATCAAAATCACGTCTAACAGAGGTAACACTAACAAGACTCAGGATAGGACACACATACACGACACACACACATCTTTTATCCGGTGGTGATCCACCATTGTGTGATAAATGTGGTGAGACATTAACAGTTCTTCACGTTTTAATTCAATGTAAACATTTAGACACTCTAAGAAGACAACACTTCCCACTATCCTACCGACAACATATACCTTTACACCCTGCAATGTTCGTCGGTAGGGAACCGCTTTTTAGTCACAAATCATTATTAGCGTTTTTAAAGGAAATTCATAATTTTCATATCATATACCCGGGCATACCGTAGCACGACCTCCCTAGAGAGGTTTTTGCTGCGGTGGCTACACAGAAAAGCACTTGCCTCACGGCCCTTGCACGCAAGGGTACTAACGTGTGAGGTACTTGTGCTAATGCCATACATGTCCACCATTGTTTTTCATTATCACCAACTTTTGTCACCTATTCACACCACACACACTTTTCACGGCATGGTCATGATTTTATTACTTGTATGTTTTTACCCGCTTTACTGCGAGGAATTTTATGGCCCCTATACAGCCGCTAATCACAACCATTGTCCACATTCCTGTCTCATGAACTGGCGCTCTTTGGCCATCAAATGGCCCTTGCGCCAAAAAACACCATATATCATCATCATGAGTCGTATACGGCAGTGCAACCATTCGTCGGCAACGTTCCGTTGTGCTTAAAGCGAAAGGTATGAACCCAGCTATAGCAACTTGTAAAATCCAGGGCTGAAATAAGGAGATTGACGAAGAAAGTAAAGAAGTAGAGCTCCCGCAGCGTGTTATGTAATGTGAAATGGTAGGCATATTATTGAGATAACGGAAGCGCCCGCTTGGATAAGCGAACAGACAGGGATAGCATAATAACTAGTTGACATCAGAAGAATAAAGGTGAAACTTACAGTGATTCGTGCATGGCTTGAAAGAGCGAAGCTCGACTTTTCCGTGCTCTCATTTTGTTGCTTCTAGACAGCTCCTTCACATAACCAAGCAAACTGATGCTGGGTTATGATCAGATGTCGCCTCAGTGCAGGCATGTTTGACTTACAGGTTGCTTCCCAGCGCAGGTAGGATTAAGTTAATCTACAGACAGTCACAAACATGACACGGATGTCCGAAATCCGTAGACTGAAACTCGCGCTGAAACCGAGAATTTGCACCTCCCGTAAATTTAGGGCCATGTTGTCGTCAGCGTAGGGCTGCTTTAGCTTCAGTTTCTTCATGCAGTCCCCGTTGTATTTCCCGTTCCTAAAAGTTATATCGTTGTACGTACCTTTTGAACACACCATATAGAATCTCCAGTAAAGCCAAAACGTGCCATTTATCATTGGTTTGATGCCATCGGCTACTTAAACAAACCATGACACGGTCATCTACTAAATTGTGGTTTTAAGCGAGGTATAGAAGTACAGAGCCCGTTAATATTTGGAAAACGATTTGTGAAAGAACATCTTACTGCAGTATGAGCCCTAGAGGTCACCGGCTGTAAGCCCCACCCACAGGCAGCGACCGCCATTTAGCCCTCGCGTGTGTGACGGCATGCGTTTGATGGACCTGTGCCATCTTCTTCTACCTAAGTTTCTACCGCTGCTATCTGTTTGATTTTCAATGCTGATATAAAGAAAACTCTAATAGCTCTATTGCACGCGCCGATGGCGATAACAAAAATATTGTTGCCCGGAACACAGGAGCTTTCAAAAACGATGGCTCGTCAAGCCACACGTCGCGAGTGCGCCGTGGTTGTGATACTCTCGGGGGTGGTGGGAAACAATTATTATTCTAGTTAGAATGAGAGGTATGAACGGAATGAGTCTGCAGGGCTCGCCCTTCACAAACACTAGGAAGGATCCTAGTCCAGTATTCGTGTAGCTGCCGCGGCGTTCCGGGCTCTAGCCACCAATGCCTGTTGGGCTTGGAGATCAACGCAGCCGAGCTGGACATTTGAGGTGCAGGTGCATTTGAGGTGCAGGCAAACATCATGTGATAGGTGTCACAAGACTCCCCCGCCCAATGCGGGCACGCGCCCAAAACGCCGAGTTGACATACTTTAGTACTGCCGGGCACAGTGTAGTGTTGATGAAGAAGCGGAGAAGCTAGTGTTTCTCCGCCCTGGTGAGGCCTTAACAGAGGGGGAATAAAGACCATAAGAAGATTTATGAA